>CM050212.1:19213785-19516285 GCA_027475355.1 Coilia nasus
GAACTTTCATCTTCCTAACATCCTCATCACACTATTGTGACGATGCTCCACAGACTTTGCACTAAAAGCAGACAACTTATGCATATCACTGGAGATAACAAATGTCTAGGCCTGTACGATAACCTGACAAAACAAACCATCTGCTTAGGTTATCATAAATTCAAAACCGTGATGTCAGTCCACTCACAGACATTAATGTGATTGTGCATCAGAAAGCTCCTCCAATTGTGCTAAATAAAAAAAAATCATCAGGGCAACATAATTTCCACGCTAACTGGATGCTGATTCTTAGAAGGAATTTGCATTTCAGAGCTGAAGCAATCCATCTGGGTTAGACATGAATTTGTTTAGAAGGAATGGAAAGACGACATTCCTTAACCCTGACGTGCTTCACAGTGCAAACAACCAAATATAAACACATGCCACACAGCTTAGACGCATCCTTGCACTTTCACCCAGGAATTGGCTGTTGAATTCTCCCCACACGACCCCAAACCCGCCACCCACCTGAGCCTGCTGTGTTGAATGAGTTGCAAAAGAGAAGCCCACAGGTGTTCTTGCACCTTTGATCTTACAAAGGGCAGGGGATGGTAAAGAGGGCACTGTGGCTAGGGCTCGTGCCCTGAGCTTGGGGTTAGCCGTGTGGGGGAGGGCAGAGCAGAGCAAGATCTGCTTGCTGCTCTTTGGCCTCCCACGGGCAAACACCAGACAGGCCGAATGGGAACTGAAATGCCAATAATGGGAGAAAAATGGGTATGTATGTGGGAAAGCACATCAAGGGACATTTGTTCCACACATATGCTCTGCGATGGTGAAATCAAATTAAGACCCCAATGGATCCGTGAGTGCTACCACGCTAATTACATCAAGGCAACTTTAAGGCTCGAGGCGGCCATCAATTTCAGCCAAAACAGCTTATGGAACAGGGAACCGTGTTATCCTACACGAACTGCAACACAAACACACACACACACGCACACACACACACACACCTGCCATTTTGTGGTAAACAAAGACTGTCATGACATGTTTTGGAGACACAAGACAAGCATGGGGCGAACTAACTCCCATCACAAGGCAGTTTGTGAACAGCGAAAGGAGTAGTAGTTAGCTTGCCTCACTATTATCTCAACCTAATCCTTCCCATTCTTAGTTCCTCATTCAGCTCTAGAATATTAACACCCACACTGTCCCCGCATCACACGGCCTAAGAGAGCCTGCACATCGTGATAGAGGAAAATGTCTTTCTGGTGACGTTTCATGTGCGCCATGCTCAAGCGCGCCTACCAGACAATGATGAGTAATCAAAACTTACACGTCTCAAAAGTCAACTAGGGCTTATTCTCATAGTTGGCTAATCTTTCTGCCATTTCCTCGATTAATCAATATGTTCTTTGACCTGTTAAACAGCTCGTAAACCAGTAAAATGTTGCTTAGTACTTCCCAAAGGCCAAAATTGAATAAAATGCCCTGTTTACATGCCAAATATATTTATTTTTCCATAAAGGTGGAGTAAGCCAAAATGAAACATTCAATTTAAAGGAGTACTTCCACAAGAAACCGTATAGTACTTGCTCTTTTGAAATACGACAGGTCACCCCAAGTTGCATATGTATGCTGCACGTGAAAATGTTCTTCTAACCCGATTGCCTCCATTAGTCAATGAAAGACAGTAGGCGGAAAAACGAGTGAATAAGAAAAAGGCCAACAAAGTGACGTAGGATTGTAAATTAGAAAAAGCTATGCCACAGTTGTGATTACTGGAGACGTTTTGTTGCACCACACATTCACTTAGCGAGGTATAGGTAAGTATCTGCGTTTGTGCAGAACATTTAGATCTTCTATTTGGTTCGGTATGGCCGAATAGCCTTCGAATGATTGTAGCCTGTGACTAGCATAGCCGAGAACCTGTCATTCTCCCTACTCCATCTCCTCCACCAAATTAGAACAGCCTGAAACAGAAGCACTAAAGCATTTTTTTCACCAAAACCAGCTCACAGGGAATTCATTAATACTTGAGACCACCGCAAAATTAATGACACACAGAAACACAGAACACAGAAATTTAAGATTTAACGTTGCTGTCCTAAAGCATACCAGCATCACCCCATTCATAAAAACAACCAAGGCCTAATAGTGTTTTAGCCATCACAGCCGAGTTAGGCATTTGTGTCTCACCTCCAGCACCGGTCCCGCCCCCAGGATGGTCCTCTCCACCCCGCTGGCATAGCCCTTCTGGCTCAGCGCCGTCAGGCAGTGGATGAGGAAATTGGTGCTCTGGGTCTTCCCAGAGCCGCTCTCTCCAGAGATGACGATGCACTGGTTGACGCGCTTGCGCAGCATGGCGTAGTAGGTCACATCGGCGATGGCGAAGATATGGGGCTCCAGCTTGCCCAGCTGATGGTTCTCGTACATCTTGACGTACTTTGGGTTGTAGATGGGCAGAAACTTGAAGGGGTTGATGGCGATAAGGATGCTCCCGGCGTAGGTGTAGATCTTCTTCTTGCGAAAGCGATTGCGCAGGTTTTCCAAAATGGTGTCCTCGTTCAGGACGGGAAGGTTGCAAAGGTCGTCGAAGTCCTTGTGCGGGGGAGGCAGGAAGCCTCGGGCCACCAGCCTCTGGGCCTCGCGCTCCTTGGAGAGCACCGGGAGGTGCACATAGCGGACGGTGCCGTCGCGGTTGCGCTCCTGCAGGAGGAAGTAGAAGCCCTCGCTCTGGAGGTGCTGGTCCTGAGCTTTGCGGGGCCACAGCAGCACCCGGTGGACGGGAAGGTCCGTGGCCTCCAGCACCCACTCCTCCCCACCGCACTCCTTCACCTCCGCCAGCACGTAGCTCTTGGAGGTGTCCAGGCCCAGGCTGGCGGCCACGTCCTGGATGACCGTGGCGGCCGTGGCATCCTTGGTGACCTTGACGTCGCAGCAGGCGTCCGAGGCGTTGGCGAGCCGCGGGTAGACCTGGAGGATGTAGGATCTTCCATCTTGCCTAGCTGCCCCATTGCCGTCCATGAGACTCATTCTGGCACTGGCAGGACAGGCTCAGCACGCCTCATGGCCTTCACATGCACCATCTAGCACCTGCAGAGGACAAAACACACACACATTAACTTACAAGGGCACAACACACATACACACACACACAAACACAACACATCAACTTACAAGGATACAACACATATATACATATATACACACATCAAATTACAAGGACACAACACATATATACACACACACACAAACACAACACATCAACTTACAAGGACACAACACATATATACACACACACACACACACACACATCAACTTACAAGGACACAACACATATATACACACACGCACTCACAAGGACACAAAAGACACACACACTAACACAAAATATGATGCTCAATTTATTAAGACTGAATTTGTTTTTAATAATTCATACTAATAACTTATCAATATTTAATTAATTTTGTCAGATATAAGTCAAACAAAATGTCAAACTACCCAAATGCACTTCAAGACTTATATTTAGTACTGCTGAATAGCCTAATCAATGATATCTGAAAACTACATTCCAATTTCTTCCCCTTGAGACAAATTATAACATATCTTGCCAAAACCACAGGGACGGCTATTCTTAGATGAACCACTTGCGCAACTTTCTCTGAATATTTATGAACTTCAGATTGATGTTGGTTTTGGAAAACTGTTCTGAAATGCAATATGCTGCAGCAAAAGCACAAAACCTAGCGAGCAGAGTTTGGCGCATAGTCAAAGCTGGGGGTAAAAACTGCTGGGGTTTCTGACGTTTCTGGAAATGCTTAAGTCGGCAAAAAAATCCACACTGCCTTTGAGATTTTCTAGGCCATCTTGTAGAGGGAGTGACTGCAGAGGATTTTTTCCAAACAACATCAAAGAGTGTGTGTCCAGCAAGCACAGCAGACACACTATGCTGCCGCCTCCTCACACTTCCACCAAATCTGATGGTGAGATTGAAAGAGCGAGCAACTCAGGAAACTGTGGCTACGGCGGCACACACAGAAGCTGGCATCTTCTTCTGCAACACACACTAATATCCGCGACACAGTGTAGGTCTGTCAGGTCGAGGATATGAGCTTTCATAGACCGACCATCTCATGCCTTTGAGGCTGAGCATAATGTTTTAAATAGACAATAGACAATGGTCTACCTTACCGTTTGTCGCTGCAGACACCACACGAAAGGTTTTCTAATACTGCAGTGACATGGCAGCTGGTGATAAGCAAATAAACACCTTCTGCTTATCTGCAGAGCGTACCAAAAGTGTCACAAAAACACAGAGCCACATATGCCCAGCTCTGTGCTGACTGCAGCACTGACATGCAAAAATCGATGATAAGGCCAGCAGAGCTGTGATGTGTGCAGTGATGCGAAAGGGGAACCCTGCTCGGTGACCTTCCCGTTTCTCTGCACAAAAAGAAAAGACAACATTGAACGAGCCAGATGCAATTATGGGGACTGCTGAAATTTTGTGCGCAGCACAAGCTCTCCCCTCATTGCCGGATTATTAGATTCCACCCTGGATGGGTGCCACTGTGATATGGCAGGCCAAATAATGTGAAACATTAAGGCCGTTGTTTGGACTGCAAACTAAGGGATATAAGTGATTTCCTGAGGAAAGTCCGGCTAACCCCTTGCTAAAGCTTTGCACCCAGCTGGAAGAAATTTGATTACTTGAGAGGGCATAGATCAGACAATACATACACGCACACTATGAAAACCTCAGTAACAAAACTCAAACAAATGTATTCTGTCACACCACGAAGCGCAGCTTATCTAAACAATTTGGTTTCCCTAACATTATCCGAACACCAGCTCTGGTTCCTATAAACATGTAAACTTCACTATCACATGCTGGAACAGGGGGAGGAGAGAGTGACCACACTCAAGTTCAAACCCCCTAGACAGGCCAAGCGTCAAAACAGCCAAAACCACCACAAGCCTCCTCATGAGACATTTTATAGTCCAAATTAAAAACAAAACAAGCTACTGTTTGAAAAATAATTACTGGCCCTCTGAAACTGAAAGAAAGTGTTCTTTAAAGAATAAGTAGGCCTGTGTCAAATGATCTGAGAAATGCAATTACTTGGTTGCTGATTAACTGGTAGTAATTGATATAAATAACACATTATGTATGTTAGCTTCATCTCCTGTCATTAAGCAACGCGTTCCTATCTCCGCCACTACCTAAAAGTTCATGTTTGCTGAAGGCAGCAAAGTACGACAGTCTTCTCTTTCACTGCCAAAAGACAATCTGAATGTTCTGTGCTGCAGGCTAGCCTACAAAGTTAATGGAGATTTCTGTCATGTTTCCAATAGACACTAGGCCTACTTAGCAATTCCTGTGATTGCCAGCAATCCTTGCAGTGAACACGAATCTGCACAATGCAGGAGGTACATAGTTTATGGCTGAATGAAACAACTAATCATTTCATGATAACAGTTTTACAAGTTGACAGTAGTGTAATGGCTGGGTGGAATAGGTACAGTAGCTGCCTAAAAATGTCAAAACAACTGTTTATGTTAATTAAGGTAAATACTGCAGTGAAACACCACCTTTCATTTTAAAATAAGCAGAAAAACAGTGGAGTACCTCTTTGTGTCTTCTGTCTCATAAAAACACTCTCCCACCAGACACTTCACTTGACAAACAATGGCAATGACAGCCATTTCAAGAACACGACTAAATTACTTTGCTTATGTAACGTTGTCAGGGAAAAGGCGACCAACTTGTACTAGGCTTGAGTGGTATTCCATTTTCCATACTGAGATATTTTCCTGACATGATACCCCGGTATGCCACATATGTACACATTTTGTCAGTAGGTATAGTCAGCTTTAATTGCCATAAATCAGACTACTCGCCTTAGCACTGAAGGATTTAATACATTGCAGTGTTTTTTCTTTATTACAACTTTTCATGTAATGCAAGAAACTGATGTTTCTTTTGTATCAGGTCAGAGCATTTTTGTACCACTCTGGTTTTGGCAAACTAATTCCGTATTTCTTACTTTGACCTAAAGAATGCCACAGTGTTCAAAATCATACCTTCAGTATTTGAAAACACCGTATTTTCAAAATACCACCCATGCCTAACTTATACCATTTCATTTGTGACCACAACCACAAAAAAACAACAAAACACAGACATGCAAAACCTTCACACCTACACAAGACCCACCAAGTGCATTCATCATTATAAATTCCCCATTATGGTTTGGCCAGCCACAGTTAGCTAAAATCTGTTCCTTAACTCTTTCGGTTACCTCCGCAATTCTAAGTTCTATCTTCGAAAGCTGAACATGCTGTTTGCAGAGTAAATTATGTAGGTGATAAAATTATGTTTATCAACTACAAACATAGTAAAGAATGCATGGAAGATAGGTCAACGTGATGAAGGTGGCGGGATAAAGTACATTTATATGTAAAAAAGAGTGAATATTTCAAATCTGTTGTTTTGGCAAAATGATAAGTGTAATCTGTCTCACCATAGCTTCAACAAAGTAAAGGATGGCATTTGTCATGTAACTGGTCAGAAATTCAATCTTTTTTTCAGTCCCTGAAGCCTAACAAGAGTTTTAAATGTAAATCTGCAAACACTGCACTAGCCAAGGTGGTGAGTGGGGAGTGGTGAGCTCCCTCCATTCTGAACCGAACACACTGCAGGGTCTATTTAAAGACCTGTCATCTTATTGACCACCACTGTAGGCCTAATGGCTTTCACATTAAATAATGCATTAGTAAGAGCTGAGTGTGTGCGACTGCCATGGACAAATAGCAGAGACTCAGTGCTAAGGCACCTCTGGGTGACATGGACAGGAAGTGAATGAGCCATTACCAAAAGAAAACAGGAACCAATGAAAGGCATTGCTCATTAACCTCACACAGCCTGCTGCAGAGGAGCGACTCAGAGGAGCCCACAAAGCCACTCATCAGACACACTCAAGGGCTCTGGACATGCATCTCAAACGTCCTGATTCGCCTTGACAACCACTGACATGCTCCATTTCAGGTAGCTCAGCTCTGGAGACAACCCCCACAGACAGCATCTGAACCGGGGGCAGGTATGGGTTACTCTCTGCTCGCTGATGGAGAGAGAGCCCATTGAGGGGTCGTTCACTGCAACAGCAGCGATGCTGGAAGAGAGAAGGAGAGCGAGATAGAGAGAAGAGAGGAGAGAGAAAGAGAGAGGAGAAAGAGGAGAGGGGGAGAGAGGGGAGAGAAAGGAGAGAGAGGAGAGAGAAAAACGAGAGAGAGAGAGAGAGAGAGAGAGAGAGAGAGAGAGAGAGAGAGAGAGAGAGAGAGAGAGAGAGAGAGAGAGAGAGAGAGAGAGAGAGAGAGAGAGAGAGAGAGAGAGAGAGAGAGAGAGAGAGAGAGAGAGAGAGAGAGAGAGAGAGAGAGAGAGAGAGAAAAGTGGTGCCGCCTGTCCCCCATCCCAGCTCATTCTCTGGCGTGGACAAAAGGGCCCTCCTCCCCAGAGTGCTAAATCAGCGGTCCTTTATGGAGGGCAGATGCAACAGGAGCCCTGGCTTTCAATGAGCAGGGCCTTCCTCACGTGAGTCAATGAGCCAAACAGAAACATCGCTTTTGTTGAGGAAACACCTAAATTCGGGGACGTTTTAATGCTTTCTGCAGATGCCGTGTTCTGGGAGCTTGTGAAAGGAGCATCTGCTCCCTTCCTTTTTTCTTCTATGTGAAAATGGCAAGAGATTTGGGGAATTTCCAATGTTATACTAAACCCTCTCACAAGCGTAATCGCGCATGCACAGATACAATGACAGCAATGAGAGAGCACAAGAGAAAGTACAGTTTAGAAAGTGCATATAGCATGTAAACCATGAGTCATACCAGCCAGGTCTCTCATTTATGATAAATCGACTTCACAGTGTGTGAGACTGCACACTTACAAACACACTTTTGACAGACGCACGCACACACACACACTTTTGACAAACACAAACACACACACACTTAACAAAATATAAACGTGTCAGAGGAAAATAATTGTTTGAAATTACTAAAGGTAGTAGCGAATTCAGTAACAAAACCTTGGCCGTAGGCTACTACCTATCAATGGAGGAAAATAACTTCATACTGCAATTAAACGTCTGCCGTTTGTGATGATTGACAAAAAACATAAACATAAACACAGAGTTTATCACAGCTTGTCAGAGAACATGTGATTGTCAAACGCTTGGCGATTTCTGCTGTAATCAAGAGTTCAGCACCAATTTTAGCACAGCTCAATAAAACATTCTTTGTGTAATTTACACAGCAGGTCGGTAATCCAACAGAGCTGGCTGCAAACCCAAAGCCAGCCCCCCCCCCGCCCCACCAGCATACATGTGGCCCCACTCCAGTAATGCTCTCCAGATGCCAAGTCCCTCCTCTCCCCACCCCCTCCCTCTCAGGGTGTCTGTCATACGAGTGCGCCTGGACAATGCACACGAGGGCTAACTATCAGGGTTTATCACTAATGGACACCCTCGGTATCACTGCTATAATGCTTGGCTGTGCACAATCAAGGTGTGGTGAGTCCCATAGATAGGCTATTTTAAGGTACTGAGACGTTTTTTTGTTTTTTTAACAGGTCCCAACTGGTTCTTATTCAGACCTCAACCGCTTTGAATTGAATGTCATGAAATCACAGCTCCCAACATATGGTTTCTATGCAAATCTCATGCAAATACCTCAAGGCCAGCGCCAAGCGTGGCCAACACAACAAACCCTACCAATGTTCTGCCACCGCCGAGCAAGCGAGTGAGCGAGTAAGGAGAAAAATATGGTCTTCATCAGCCTGTATGGATGGGGCTGAAACCTGACACTCCAAACTGAGCGCATCCATAGAAAGCTACCAGAGAGAAGCTCCCGGAGGAGCTGCCAAGCAGCATCCTCTATTTAGTGGCTACAGCCATCAACCCAAGACTGGGAGGCTCTCTCATCTTCCCTCAGCCCCGGGATTATCAGACTGGTTCCACATGTGATTTGCTGCAGATGTCCAAGACACAAACAGAGAAATAAAGAAATAAATAAATAAAAACAAACTTAGGAAAATGGTGGGGAGGGAGGGGGGGGGACTAAACTCTGGGGAGACTTTGTAGATGTTGCAGCTGTATGCTAAACTCAAGGGTAGCTCAGGGGAAGCGGGGTGCGACAGAAGAAAATGGTGTGAATGGGTGCTGCTGATATGGGTCTCTTTTCAAGAACACTTCCCAAACACACAAGAACATTAGGGCCCTACAGCAGCAGCTATAAAACACCTCCCTGCTAAAAAAAAAAATCAACCTCTCTCCCCTTTTCCCCACTTCCTCCTTCATAAAACAACATCTTCCCCTCAAACAAAAGAAATCATGAGATCAGATATAAAAATGTTGGCTGAGGTTTATCAGTCATTATTGGTGCATTTGTTTACCTGGCATCTCTTGACAGAAAAACAAAAGACGAGCAGGCCTTAAGAGGCTTATCTGATCCCTTCTCCAAAACCCCCTCATCCTGTTAGGCTTTGCCATGGCTACTCAGCATGCAGCATCTCTGGGTAGTGCCTGGGTGCCCGTGGGATTGATGTACTAAGATGTGCGCGTAAGCACATCAGGACTTCCACACAGCCCTTCCAAATCACAGATTTCGTTACTGTGGGTGTGGACTGGGAGTTTGTTTAGGCTTCGAAACCGAGTCAGCCACACGTCAAAATATAAATAAAAAGAGAATGGAAAAAAAAGAAAAACCCAGCTCACATTAGCCATCTATCCATCTAGCCATAAGTCACTTTTTGGCATGTATCCAGCATTTTGGGAAGTTTCTATTAAAAAAAAAATAGTTCAAGGGTGGCCCACTCTTTTTTTCTTTACTTCTCTGCACTCATGTGGTCACTTGGTGACACTGTTGTGGCAACGTTTACAGTGCCACAGAAGTGGACAGCGAGCGTGGTCCTGCCCTCTGAGTCACTGCGGTCTGACCAGCCAACGTATTCATCAGGAATAGCTTGTTAGCAAGGCGCCCTGCCCATTGCCAGTTTGACTGCTGATCCCATATGCCAACTGCTCACCAGCGTCACCACTGCAGCTCGCTGGCCTTTCCCGGCTGAACGTAACTGGAAACAGAAGGGGAGAACAAATACTGGTGCGTCGAAGGCCCCTTATCCTTTCCTGTCCATTTTCTTCTTGGCTTTGTGCATTTTATACACAGCTCGTGAAAACTTGGCCATCTCCCTCCCTGGACCTATTTAGAGTCTGTGAACTCACACTGCTCAGACGACTGCACTTATCATTAAACAGACCCACCACACACAGAGCTGTTTGGAGCAGTACTTTCCAAGACCGTTTTTTTTTTTTTCTTTTTTTTCTGGCACGTCACAGAGCTCAACGTCCCTAACGGACAATTGTACAGAATGGGCTTCATTCACAGGCGGAGAGCCCCAGAGAATGGGTGAGAGCAGGCGGGAATGTGAGGGCTCCACTGGCCTGAGCCCTGGCCACAGAGGATGGAGGGGGTGTTTCGCACAGGCCTGCGTAAACATCAAGTCATCCTGTCCGCACTCGGCAAGCCAGACAGGGCACTTCCTGCATGAGGTCAGAGGCTCAGTCAGTCAGTCAGGCAGGCAGGCTAGAGGGAGAGGAGGGCTGAAGCACACCACTAGCTAGCACAGACCCTCCCTGACTCCTGGTCATGGGTGTACAGTGTTTCCTGCAGGAATCTGTTAGTTTAGGTGGGAGAGGTGCAGGGTTATGGTTAAAAAATATACCACTTCAAAGATGGTGGCCGTCCATGAAGATCTGAGGTTATGATTGAAAAACATAACTCCATCACTCCAAAAATGATTCATGCTAGTCCTTTGCATCATGTTTGTTTCAAGTTTTCCAGCTAGTATGAAGTGTTTCTAGTCATACATATTTCTATCATTTCATCACTTAATTTTAAGTCCAAGTCTAATTTTAGTGTTCTATTGGGACAACTTCGTTAAGGTGGGAGGGGTGTTTTTTTATGTGGCCACCTTAACTATAAACTACTGGCAGGAAACACTGGATTGTAAGCACATGCACCAGTTCCCAATGCAGCTGTGGTTTTTCCCTCTGTTTAAATACCTGACTTAAGTCATCAGCCAGTATTAAGCCCTTGATTGGGTGAGTAAGGTGTATAGTTTGCTCCACGGCTGACGCAAGCACTAGGGTGGTGACTCCCTTCCCAAAATAATGACCATCAAGGACACAAACAGATAAGATGTTTCTCTAGCTTGACAGCCGAGATAACAAGTTGCGCTTTTTCCCCAAGCAACCTTTACAAGCCGGATGAAACACATCTGCTGTCTTTTATGAATGTTGAAACTGCATGTTTAACTTGTTGGGGGTGATGAAAGCCCAATAAAAAAAAAAAAACTTTTTTTCCCCAGAGGTAGTCTTTTTACTTTTGGGTGCAGACTATAATTATGGATATTTATAAACTCCGACACTCTGTGTCTGCCCACAGCTGCAGCGCAGAGGTGCCAGGACGGCTGAGCGGCGCAAGCGGGCGCCGTCCAAGAAAGGCTCCCGCTGCTCGATGTTACAACTTAAACAATTTCCATACGCCGGTGCTCCAACTCGCGTCATCAGGAATCCACACCGCATAGCTCGGTTAGGCACTCGCGACTAAACTCAGTGACTTCCCCCCCCCTCCTCCCCCCTACTTCTACTTCTACTCTGCCCATAGAACGACACACCCATCTGCATTCCTGTCAGACGGCTTCAGAGCTCCTTTTTGGATTAAAGGGCAACACCAAAAAGCCCGGCAGCGCCCTTGGGAGACCTCTCTGCCCGGCTAACCTCCATGTCCAAAATGCCCACCAGCAAGAATCCTGAGCCATGGTCTTGCACAGATCTGAACTCAAAGCAGACCTTGACTGTGGTCAAGGATCTTGCTTATAAAGCCATATCTAATACAAGCATATGGTCGTTAAATAGTCTGTTTTTCATAGAGAGTCATGGACACTGCTTTTAGAAAGTGTGGTTCAGGTTAGACATGATTAGATTCCCCCATTTTCCAGTATCAGCAGCATAAGGTGAATGGCTCCGGTGTCAATGCACTGCTCCAATTTCACCTCACACAACTGAAATACAAATAGCTCAAAGAAAAAAGGACCCCATAACAAGCCTGAGCTGGTCCTTCACAATGGATAACTGGCCACAGAAATGTTTTTCCTTACAGACATACAGAGACACTGCATCCATAAATACATGAAACACTAAGCAACGGCGGCTTTATAAAGGAGCAGGGATTGTTACTCGGGTCTGCAGAATTCTCTCTGCTCCCCTGCGGAGGGAATAATATCAAGGGGGATTCAATAGACCGTGTCTATGCCCTTCTACTCTACTACGCTGTAGTCTATCACAATGAACAGCCACGCTCGCATCCAATGGTGCCTTTGCAAAGTAGAATCATCTTACCTGGCGACTGATTTATGAGATTTTTCTCCTTTTGCCGATTTCCTCCATTCTAAAAAACGGTTAAACCAATTAGTTCGCTCTACAACTCAAAAACGACCACTCCTCCTGCGCCGTTTCTCCTCCTCCCACGTCTCCAGTCTCTCCTCTATTCGCTACCATAGTCCGAACAGAGGAGGATGTGAGCTGAATGCCATATGGTCCTCCCGGAGGATGAAAAAGAGCTTCCAGCGGGCTGGACTGCGAGGCCCCTCTATATTGTCTAATGCGCTTATTTGATCAAACTCGCACAATCTGTTTAGATAGGTAGCCCCAGAATTCGTTTAGTTTAGTTGTAGGGGGTTTCGCCATTTTCTTTCAACACCTTGGTGTTTATTTATCCATCCATACCAGGGTAACAGGTAGGCCTACTCGGTGGTTAACAGCATTTCAGGTGTCTGTTCCAAAGAGTGGCATAGACAGCATTCAGTGCGCCTCTACGTCATGTCAAACAGAGCGGCGTATTGGGTTATTTCTGTTGGAGAATGCCTTGCTCCATTTAGCTAAAACAGCAAGCAAAGGCGCAGCGCACAAGTGCCAACATCTTTCTCCCTTTCCATTCACTTCTCTCAGGCTGCATGATCCGACTTTTCCATAGCTGCGATGCAGAGACATTACTCATGTGCAAAAAAGAATGGATTTAGGTCAGTTAGCAGGCTCGAACAGACGGTGAACGAGTGACACGATATTTAAAAATCAGATTTGGAAAAACTCAACTGGACAATGCCAGCCGGGGTACCCATGTCAGCAGAAGATACGAGTGAGCTAGATTCCCTCAAACAAACACCACAAACTGCAAATGTAACCACTGTCGAATCCTTGGCTACGTGCTAATTTGCAACAAGTTGCAAGATTTCCCATTCTAGCGAATGGCAATCACAGTAGGTAACATTAAACTACTAGAGAATTACATTCACAGGTACAGACGTTGATCTAACAAAATGTGCACAACTGTGTTGTCAATCTAACCACTGACTGTAACAACTATAGTAAGCAAGCACGTAGGTAAAGGAAAATAGCGTAAAAGTTGCAAGTTAGGTCTGACAGTTACAGAATAGAATCATTGCAATCGTTAGAGATGCAATATGTTGGAAATAAGAGAGGCCAATCGACTTTCGCCCGGGGCAGTGTGGGAAAAAATCGAAGTCAGGGGTATTCGCATGGCAATATGACATTGGCATAAGTTACGGTACCATCATAACAGTTAAGTTTTTATTCGCATCATATTAAGCAAAAGCAGGGCTACTGACATTAGTGTTTAGTCACTCATACGTGAACATTTCATTTCAAACCATCTTGAAACTGAATTAGCTAACTCGTTCGTTAAGTTTAAAGAGGCATAATGAATTAGTTTTGTTGTGAACCGTGTCGTCTGTTGCCTACAAGTTGTCAACGTTATTTGGGCTAATTAGCAATTATGTAAACACCAATAACTTAACATACTTAGCGATATGAAAGATTTCATCCCAAGTCTCTCTTCTAGCCCCGCGGCTAACATAAGGCAACGTTAGCAAGTACCATGTAATATTTCCACATCATATGACAAAAGATCTCACAATAGCATTGTGAGCTTACCTCATCAGGATAGTCCGTAAAATTGTATTAGCTTATACTAAGGTTCATTCCCGTTTCGTGTTTCGCCACTCTTTCCCGATTGAAAACAAAGCCTGGAGAGCACTTTGCCTTGTGTGCTATTCCCAAACCAAGTTTTTGCACTCAAATACTGCTAGTCTGCTGTGCAGCTAATCGCTGGCTAGCTCGCTAAATAAGTTACTCCTGTCGTTTGCCAAGCCGGTAAGGTTTACGGAAAATATACTTTAACTTCTTGCCTAGCAAAAAACAATAGCTACCTAAGAAATTGGACCAAAGTCAGTCGTCAGACAGACAAAATTTGCCCAAGCTCACATACAACAATAACTGCATCCTATTAAACGGAGGCCAGACTACTCTGCTGGCTGGTGTACTTCCTCTCCGGAGAGCAGTCTTGCGACTTCGTTGTGAAGGGAAAAAAAAGTTGAGCAAAAAGCCGCAAGTCCAGTTTTAATTCATTGCGCCTTTTGACTGGATAATGTCGTGTAGCTTAGCGCCCCCCACAGTACGGAGTGTTACCAACATCCACGAAATTATTGTATTCTGGAGACTTCATTGATGACTTTGTGCACAGTCGGGGAGTTCTAAATAGCTGCTAATGTTTTTCTGTTTCATTGAGTTTTTCAAAGAAGAAGAACGTATAGCTGCTAGCTAGTAGCCTAGGCTACATCTGACCATGGAACCCAGCTATTCCTAAAAGTTGCTTGTACAGTTGGGTTGCAACTTATGAGGGCAGCAAACCTCGTAAATGGTCCCACAGTCAGCAGTTGGCCTTAGGTCCTATTTCATTCATTTTAGAGATAGGGCTCGTGCAAAATTAGAATTGTACTTTATGCAGCCGGTTGGTTACCTCAAAATTCAACCCAAATTCAGAGTCAAGCTCTCAGTTCAGTTTCGGATTTTGTAGGCCCAGGCCGATACAGTCCTGCTGGGTAGGCTAACTGAAAGTTAGTAATTCTGCTAATAGATTATTCCTATTGGTTCTGCTAAGAGAATGAAGTGGCCGTGATTATGCAAATTCAAGTTTAATGAGTTAAGAGATAAAATACATGGGTGTGGCCAGAAATCATAAAATGGATTGGACCAGAAAACATCAGGTTAACCTAGGCCAGAACACATAGGTTATTATTATCACTTAAACAGTCAATCACGCAAAGGGAGCCTTCTGATGTAATGGGGCTGATTGACAGGTGGGCCCAGGCCCATCCAGGCTCACCCACAGCCACGCCTACCAGTAATTTATAACATTTCACGATCAACAGCTACCCTCCAATAATTCCACCTAAAATATGTGGATAAAATAAGTAAGTCAATAAGTCTGTTTTCAATTCCTATTTATTTAGTATTTTTAAATAAATAAAATATTTATTTCTTTTTGTCATCAGATTGTTTCCCTGCCTAAACCTATACTTTTTATAGCATACATATAGTTTCTTTGAAAAAGGCAACTGATGAAATTCTATTGTGTTGTTCTGTTTAAAGCAGCACAATGCAACTTTTAGTTCTTTATAAGTCAGTAGATGCTTAAATGAGTCATTACCAGGCGATTTAAGACTTTCCTGGTCTCTGGACAGAATACCATGCTTGCAATATCTGAGTTTCCGTCCCGGCACCCTCAGACTCACATTGCAAGAAGCAGGATCACGTTAAATTCTGAAGAAATTCTGACTTTACTTACCTCTGTGAACATGTCTACTTTCATATTCGCCGGTTACTCTGATCAATTGAGTTGAAAACACATGCAGAGGGTGAGGGGAAAGGGAAAACAGTACATTTCTACGAGAGTGTCCATTTACTTGAAGACACTACATTACATTAAGCTGACGCTCTTATCCATAGCGACTTACAGATATTTACAGGGTTTCAGTTACAGTCCCTGGAGCACTGTGGGGCCTTGCTCAAGAGCATATCAACCATGGGAAGGGCGGGATTTGAACCAGCAACCTTCCGATTGCCAGACCAACTTCTTAACCACTAGGCCACAGCTGCCCACACTAGGAAGAACTCCATTGAGAAAAAGCACTCAAGTTGTATAGTGCTGCTTTAAGGGAGTTGATTTGCTCACAAAGGGTGAATTACAGAACCCTATGCTCTGATTCCGGTATATATACACAATGGACCAACAGGTGGCAGTGTTGCTTTACAATTTTGTCAGCATCAGCCTCACGTCCAAACACAAATGTGGAGATAGAGTGTCCGGTCCTTTCCTTTCATTATTGGAGTGTTAAAGAGTCTTTTTTTCTCTAAACCATATCTAGCCCATTACATTATTATACATTATTATTACAAATACTAGTTGTATTTCATGCATTTTTCATGGTGAATCCAGCTCAACATGGTGATGACTGTCATGGACTTACCTTCGTTTAGTGTTGTCACAGTCCGCTCCGGATCCTCCAGATCCTGAGCCGGGGTTTCCCCTCCACCCTGGTTTCTCAACCTCTGTGGCTCCTGCTTCCTTGCCCTCAAGCGCCTTCACCTGAGGCCACTAATTGCTGATGGCGAGGTGCTTTTAGCTATCCTGCCTTGTGGAATGTTCTCTGCACTCCTATGTGCCATGACTTTTGCGATGCAAAGCCCTGAGATTTCATTAGCTCTCCTGTTTCTGGATTTTGGTGGATGTTGAAGTTTCCTCCCCCCTCTTGGAAACCCTTTCTAGCAAACTAGCACATGCCTAGATTTTCTAAGTTTTCTATGAACCCCTTGCCTTTGTTTTTTGACTGTGGACCTAACTACTGTTCCCTGCTTTGCCTTGTTTTTGTGTCTGTTTTTTTTTTATTTTTTTTTTTATTAAAGAATCCTTTTTAAAATCTATATCTGAGTCTGCTTTTGGTCTAATTTGGGTTGGTGGCCTTCTGGCCAGTCATAAGTATAATTCTCCCTTTATCCTGAAATGGGTTTGTATGTGAGCTCTTGTACAGTACACAGTCATTTTAAATCACTGATGAAGTAGGCTATGTCTTCAAAGTGTATGGTGGTAGATGGAACTGGGAGGGCTTTTGGTTCTTTGCATTTCTGAACCATCAAATCTCATGCATGCATGGCATGAAAACTTCAGTGACTTATTTCAGTGAAAGAAATGAGTAAGCAGTTTCACATGAAGAAAAGCATGCAGCATTGCAGTGTACCGCAGGTTATCATATTACATACACTAGGCCTACACATCTCGAAGATGCTGGTAACCCCAATCAGTAATGCAATGTATGCTTCTGCATTTGTCATGTACAGTAAATACAGAACAGATCACCACTAAACTATGACACTGTGATACGTCCAAATGTTTCTCAGTTCACAGACGTGTCACTTGATTTGCAACTAATGTGTGTGGTATTACCCTAATCCTAGTCATGACTAATTCATGGCATCCAAACGTTGTTGTCGAAGGAGTTGTGCTTTATGGATTATTCATATTGTTACATGGTAGAAGTGTTAACCACAAAAGCCAGTCACCCAGTGGTTTTAGGAACCATAGTAGCTTACATGGAGAGATGGAGGTGTTATGTTGCAGAATAGCTTGGCTCATTTGCAGCCATTTAGAGAAGTCTCTGAAACTGCTTATCTGCTTTGATTAGAAGGTGGATCTAAAGTCAGTCAACAGCCTTCTTCTTGTGTGGCTTATTATAAAGATATTTCAAATTGCATGCTATAATCCAACCAATGTAAATTGTGTTTTGGAATGAGTTTGACTTAGAATGTTAAAACAGGAAGATGTCACACTGTCAGGCTAGATCTGTAACTTATTTCACTGGAAGGACAGTAAAGTTACATAAGGACATGTACAAGCATCATTTTGTTCTTGCACCATTTTGTTCTTGCAAAAAGTGTGCATCGTGAAGCAATAATTCAGTGTTTTTTTTTTTTTTTTATCCTATAAAAATTACATTTATATGAAAGAATGTCAAAGAAAAGACAACATAAATATTTTTTTTTAATTTATATGTACACCTGCACAACAAATATGTTACGTACGTACACCTAGAGTACGTACACCTAGAGTATCCTGTTTGTAGGGTGTTGTTGAGCGGCTGAATTTACAGAGAAAGGGCGTTTTAACAGTTAGGGATGTTAAAAACAGGATGTGGTACATAATCCAGTGTCATTGCTGTCAGTTTAGAATATACGCTTCTTTTTTTCATTTAAAAGCATTGAAGACATAGTATGGGGAAAATAATTAGTTCTTCAACAACATTTGCAGTCAGAAAGTTAAAATAGTAATTTGTGTGACCAATGTTGCAGATAAAAGGGGAGGTAATGTTTATAATCTGTGATAAAAATCATTATCAATCCCCCCCCCACCCTGTCAAAACAGAGCATGCTACTGATTGTGTGGTATTAAGACTACTGCACCTCAGGGTTTGTAATCACTTTAAGTGAAGTGTAAAAAGGATAATATAAATAATTAAAAAGGTGAATGGTGTAAAGAAAATACACTAGATATTATGGCCTTTAACCTACTGTACATTTGCAGTTGTGTGAAATGATCTGAGAAAGCTGAGGTGGCGTATCAGTGTGTGAACGGCAATTTGTAGAAAGGGAGTGGTCCTTCCCCTTTACTTCTGAGAAAGATTGAGCAAAGCAAAATTTCTAATTTGAGGCTTTTGTAAGACTGATGGCATAATACTGATTTAGTAGCAAAACACCTATCTTGCAAAATAGTAACAAAGATAAAAATTTGCACATGTGCATCCATTATTTAGTAGTTTTTCTCTGGCTATCATTAACAGTTATTCATGACTTTTATACCTATGTACATGTAACGACATGCATTTAAACATGTGGGAAAAAACACATGTAAAAACACAACAAAGAACATTACATGACATATACTAAAATATAACGGTTTTATGATATTATATTCCACCTACATTTTTTTACAATATAATGGGCATTTTAATGACTGTCATTTTGTAAGTGACATGACACAGTGATAGACTGAAAACGTGAGGGAAGAGAATGTTTGCATCACGCTTCTTCCCGGAGAGGGTGTGCCAACCTGCAAGCTTCCTTCCTCCCTGCCTTTTTACACACAAAAACATCTGCACACGCTCAGAGTGAGGGGGTGCCTGCCTGCATGTAGCATCTTTACAGAGGTGAGTGAAACTGCTCAAGCCTGGCATAGCCATAGTATCAGTTCTTCTTACATTGAAACAATACTCCTTAACTCTAGTAAATAATTGTTTAACACAGTAATATTTAAAATCATTTTTTATGTAGTAGATGCCATTTTTTGTGTGTCACTTCAGGTGTTTTTGTTCAGTTGTGAAGATTTTTTTCAGGGGTTACATTTAAATACATAAAACAAACTTGAGTTACCAAAGCAAAAAAATAGTTAAAGTATCTAGTAGATATTGCATCTTCTTTTCTGCATTGTCCTTAGTAATGAGTTTTATCTGTGACAGTTTGTTTTACTGGTTTTGACATCTACACATGCATCAAGCATTTAAATCCCTTGTGGGATTGCCAAGTCACTTAACCACAAAGAGTAGTGAAACTAAAGGGTTATTTAAATACACACAACTGTTATGGGTGTGAATCACACCTTGAGCTGAGGAACTATGGTTTTCCTCATACTATCAAATGTTAAAAAGCGGTTTGTTTTTACATTTTTTTATTCGCATGTAGTCGCATGAGTCCTAACAAACATCTTCATTTTTTTCCGCTCTCTTTCTTTCATTCAAGATCATTACTTGCCAGATAATCAGGTCGTGCCTGTGTCTGGTTGTGGAGGTGGAGTGATAGCCTGAGCCAAGACAAAAACGAATAAAATCTCCAGGAGTTTCACCGCAGCTTCAGCACCAGCATGGAGGCCCTCTTCTCTCTCAGCTCCCCTGCGTCCTGCCCCTCCGTGTACAGCTCAAATGCCTCCAACATCATCCTGGAGCACTACAATTACACGGGGCGTCTGCAACATCGCCAGCCGCCGCGCAGCGGCATTAGCGTGACCACGGCCAGCTTCCTGCTGGTCAGCATCTGCATCATCCTGGAGAACCTGGTGGTCCTGCTGGCTGTGCTGCGCATGCGTCTGCGCAGCCGCTGGGTCTACATCTGCATCGCCAACATCACCCTCTGCGACCTGCTGGCTGGCGTGGCCTACGTGGTCAACCTGTGCATGTCAGGCATCAGGACCTTCAAGCTGAGCCCGGCGCTGTGGATGTTCCGCGAGGGGCTCCTATTCGTGGCTCTGGCCGCGTCTATCTTCAGCCTCCTGCTGATTGCGGCGGAGCGCTACTCCACCATGATGGCCCCCGTGCACCAGAGGTCTGGCAAGAAGTCGTGCCGCGTCTACACCATGGTGGTGCTGTGCTGGATCCTGGCGTGCATCATAGGCTTCCTGCCTCTGCTGGGGTGGAACTGCACGTGCAGCCTGGACAGCTGCTCCACCTTCCTGCCCCTCTACTCCAAGAGCTACATCCTCTTCACCGTCATCCTCTTCTTCTTCATCCTGTTGGCCATCGGGGTGCTCTACGGCGCCATCTTCCTGCACGTGAGGGGCAGCACGGCGCTGGGCTCCAGCAAGAGCCGCGCGCGCTCCATGCGGCTGCTGAAGACCGTCATCTCCATCGTGGGCGTCTTCGGCCTGTGCTGGGGCCCGCTCTTCTTCCTGCTGCTGGTGGACTTCTTCTGCACGTCCCGCGACTGCAGCCTGCTGTTCGGCTCCGACTGGGTCATCGCCCTGGCCGTGCTCAACTCCGCCATGAACCCCATCATCTACTCCCTGGGCAGCATGGAGCTCCGCAAGGCCATCGCCAGCATCCTGTGCTGCTTCTGCCTCCTGGCTGGCCTGTGCGACCCCAAGACCTTCATGTCCAAGGACACGGCCAGCACCTCCGAGAGCCGGCACGACAGCCTGCGCAACAGCTTCAGCAAGGTGAGGAGCATGAGCACCAGCCCAACGCCCAAAACCCGAAAGATGCGTCTCAGCACCACCACCTCTTGCCTGTCTGTGTCTAGTGGTTAGACCGCAGAGCACAGTAAACAGTAGAGTAAACCACAGGATACACCTTTCTCACTTCTCACCAGACTCCACCCAAGCAAGCACTGCAAAGTCAAGCACTTCTTCAAAGCCGGAGTTTGCAAACCCTCCACTTTTTTTTCCACTTGCCTTTCTCGTCTGTTATTCACATAAAATGAAAGACTTACTCACACCTGAAAGACAACTGTTAACTGTCAGCGCAGAGGAGACCCGATGTTTTGTTTGTGAGATGTTATTTGCACTGTTGCACTTGCAGCATATGATTCCTTTTTTTTCATGACCAAGCGTATGCTTCATGCTGCAGTATTTGCTCATAACTTGAGCCCTCATTTGGTCATCTTTTAACATATTTTTATGTAAGCACATTAAAAGTCTAAGATGGTACTTGTTTTTGTATATCATGAAAAGATTTTAACTGGCAATATTTTCTTACTGGCAACTTTTTTTTTTTCTCAATTTATTTACATCACATTAGTATTAAATATCATTTAAATATAAGACTGTAAAGGGAATTTGTACATCTTGCACATCAATGTATTTTGTAACAAAAAAAGATTTTTGTTTGTATTTTGTTTGTATTTTTGTAATGAACATGTTTTGTTAATAATAAAGGTATTGTGAATATTAAGATGAAGGTGTCATCCATTCATTTAAAACATTTGATGTAGCCACATAACCAGGACAAAAGATCCAAACAGACTTTTCATCAAATTGTAAAACTAACCTCATCATTCTTCCAGAGTAAGTAACACCATCTCAACTCAAGGTGGAGACATTCAAACAGAGAACTGCATCAGTGTAGTCACAACCATACCTGCCTTTACTTAGCACGATGCACTTCTTCAGAAAAAGGCCCAGGTGTGTGTAGACTTTCTGCAACCCTGCACCCAGGCTGCCAAATAAAGAAAGTGGTTGCCCTCAAGAAGATGCCATCTCACCTTAGATGCTGCTTCCTTAGGGTTTCCAGAACACTGTGTGTGTGTGTGTGTGTGTGTGTGTGTGTGTGTGTGTGTGTGTGTGTGTGTGTGTGTGTGTGTGTGTGTGTGTGTATGTGTGTGTGTGTGTGTGTGTGTGTGTGTGTGTGTGTGTGTGTGTGTGTGTGTGTGTGTGTGTGTTTAGCGTTAACTCAGAGGTGTGTTCAGATTCACTGCAAAGCAGCCTATTTTGCTATCTGATGCTGTTTGATGTTACAGATTAGGTGGAAAAGATGAACATTCTAAGCATTAAATTGTGTCCATGACCTCAGAAAGATGCTAAGGTGATGAAATATGTGATTATGTCAAGGGAGATGATAATCAGTCGTGCAGCAAAAACAGCACTATGTCACAGTAGCCTACATTCTGTCTGTGTGAACACATCTCGGACTGTTACGATTGTATCTGCACTTACTGGGAAGGTACTGTGGTTACCTCAGTGGTTACCTCTGTCGTTTTCCAGATTCTTCTCTCCCACACCTTCCTTGGGATCAAAATGTCTTTAACAGTCAAGCGGCTGCCAGGATGAGGTGTGGGCGAAACAGCCGTCATAAATCACTCTGACGGATCACTCATTGGGCAGCACCCATGGATAATCGATGAGGGGAGACGATGAAAAGGCGGCCGCGGTGGAGATGAAAGGGACATGTCATGATCTGAGTGACAGGGCGGCAACTGTCTTCAGCCAGGACCCTACCACACCAGGGCCAGCTGCCCAGAGCCAGATGAGGTGTGAACAGAGGCAGAAGTCAATTTTTCCTCCCTCTCTCTCTCTCTCTCTCTCTCTCTCTCTCTCTCTCTCTCTCTCTCTCTGTTTCTCTGTCTTTCTCTTGTTATCACTCTTTGTCTCTTTCTAGCTGTGTGTTTGACTGATGTGCCCTGATATGGAGGTATGATTCATGGCCCCTAATTCATATGTCCTTTTTTGCCTCTCTAGATGAAGGTCAGAATAGCTATACCTGTAAGGTTTTTCCCTGTAAGCAAAAGTGTTACTATGGAGAGCAGGCAGAGTTAATGTAAAATTTTCTCTTCAAAGAATGTATGCGTAACTCAGAGCATTGTGGGGGAATCAAACAAACAGCACGTGCCAATAGCTTAAGACAGCCAAACAGAAAATTGCATTAAATCACTTCACATATTTTCCACATTAAACATTAACAAGTGCTCTTCAAAAACAGGCTGTCTCTGAGTAGGTTGTTTGTCATGCAAACAAGTGGTTGCTAGCACGGACCTCAGTGTATTCCTCAGCACAGCACACATGGTGCATTTTTTTACTGTTAAAGTGGATAAACCTCTCATCCTGAACTCTGGCAGTGGTCCAATTCGTGTCAACAGGGAAAAAAAGAACTAGCGAATTCCACAGTCTGCTTTTGTCGAAGGGCTTGGCCACCGGTTATGTGATATTTCACGTGTCAAAAGCTGATCCGTGGAATATGGTGCTTCTTTCTCACCCTCACACACCTATTTATGTCTCGCATTTTTGTTACTCCTCCTCTCCTCTCCTCTCCCTATTACTTTGACGTACAGTAGGCTTAATAGCAGTTGCGTGCAGACGTAGCTGTGCCCTTCCTTAATTACTGTGCATCGCCTCCAGGTGTGTAGCAGACAGATAGTGATGTACTGTCTAAGGACAGAGTCCCCAGTCAGCTTAACGATTTTGGCTGTTCCCTAGCAGCCAGTTGACACACTGTGTACGCTGTTCAACACAAGATACACTGGGCATGCAATGCCCAACACTTGCAATACACCGGCTGCATAACCTCTGCACTACCGGCTGCATAACCTCTGCACTACCGGCTGCATAACCTCTGCACTACCGGCTGCATAACCTCTGCACTACGCAGGCCTACTTTTGCTGTGTTCCCAAATCAAAGAGGATTTTCCACCATGGGTGTCAATTTTCACATAAAAATAATGACAACTTATTTTTGGAGCTGCACAATCTCTAACAGCTGTTTATTTTTGCATTGTTTTGTATGTACCTCTAATCAGCCCATGAGATTATGTATTTTTACTCTCAAACAGAATAATATCTAACAGAATGAACTAAGCAAAACGTTTCCCCCAGAAATATCAAAAGAATGTGGACCACGTTCACACAAAGTATGAATCTTGTGTGTATCTAACAGAACACAGCTGTGTAATTGTTTGTAAAATCTGCTAATAGTTGTTCATTTACATTGGAAATTGTGCAACTATCCCTAATGTATATAATATCTAAGTGGCTTTGAAAGTCCTTGTGGCTGTGGTAGGCCTGTAAAGTGTAAATGTAAGTGTTTAATAAGTCAGTGGAATGACCACTCAGTACATACAGTGCAATGGTTTATTGCCAACACAGCAGCATAATTGAATGTTTACAGGCAACCACAACCACATATTATTTTCAGTTTATATATTTACCAGAAAATCAATTTCACAAATTGTCCATGAATGTTGGACACAAAGAACCCTGTACCATGTTCTGTTTGTAGGATGAAAATAGCTAGGTCTATGGTTTTCCCACTGACAAATCTGCAACACGTACACACACCTACAGTAAACCCGAATGATATATACTGTGGCACTTTTTGATGTCGTGACCTGTGACAGCCCACAGAGGACAGAGACCACGACTGCAGTGGTTTCTCGCACGACTTATATTGAACAGATGGTATTGCTCAGCTTAAACTAATTACAAAGGCTGCCCACAGCCATGGTCCAGACCAGAAAGACCCTGATTGAAGAACGATGTAGACAACAAAAGAAAATCACAAAAAAACAGAAAATGCCCACATCATGCACTCTGGTCAGCATCAAGTAGAATGAGAGAGGCGGTATGACATTGCTATGAAAACTTAAATAAGGAACTAGTCATGACCCCACCCCCTTTATCTTGTTTTACCTCCATAGAACCTGCTAAGCAAGAGAAGCCATTTGTCTACCAAATATCACATTTTTACCATTTTAAGGCATGATGAACTACTGCAGATGCATCAGTGTTACACAATCAATCACAAATAAATTGCCTTCAGCTAGGGTAAGCAAACAGTTGTTCTGTCTTTTTCTGGGTCTAGTGCAATCCTTAAATACACTTTCCAGTTAGTTTTCTGTGTACAAAACTGATCAGACAACGGCAACCACAGCATATTACCTGAGTGTACTTAAGTGCTGCATGTAGTTTAGTATTTCAGTGTTAGCGTTTATGGTGCATGTAGTTTAGTATTTCAGTGTTAGGGTTGTGGTGCATGTAGTTTAGTATTTCAGTGTTAGGGTTATGGTGCATGTAGTTTAGTATTTCAGTGTTAAGGTTGTGGTGCATGTAGTTTAGTATTTCAGTGTTAGGGTTGTGGTGCATGTAGTTTAGTATTTCAGTGTCAGGGTTATGGTGCATGTAGTTTAGTATTTCAGTGTTAGGGTTATGGTGCATGTAGTTTAGTATTTCAGTGTTAGGGTTATGGTGCATGTAGTTTAGTATGTCCGTGTTAGGGTTAGGGTTATGGTGCATGTAGTTTAGCATTTCGGGTTAGGGTTATGGTGCATGTAGTTTAGTATTTCAGTGTTAGCGTTTATGGTGCATGTAGTTTAGTATGTCAGTGTTAGGGTTAGGGTTATGGTGCATGTAGTTTAGCATTTCGGGTTAGGGTTATGGTGCATGTAGTTTAGTATTTCAGGATTAGGTTCGGGTTAGGGTTATGGTGTTATGGTGTATGTAGTTTAGTATTTCAGTGTTAGGGTTAGGGTGTATCTAGTTTAGCATTTCAGTGTTAGGGTTAGGGTTGCTGTGTTATGTTACAATGACGTTATTATAACTTACACTTCACAAACCACAGGAAGACACAGTGGCAAACAGCCCAAAATGGCAAAAACTAAAAAAGGAACTGCATAACCTTGATGAGTTAAATCTCGATGAATGAGACTGGAAATGTTTTCGCTATTTCAGTGATGTGTATGACTCAGCTTTTTAGACACACAAGGAAATGAATTTACCTCATGTAGTCTGATTGTTCAAACATGACTCACCTGATAAGCATAATCAGAATAAAAACTCTAGGTAGGACAAAGAATCTGTTTTGTGACAAATTAATTTTTAATGTGATAAAAATTAGTCATTTTTTAATTGAAATTCTGCTGGGATACAAAATGTGACGTAAACTCAAGAGCTTGTGCTTCTGTCTATTCACTAACCACTAAAACCAGGTGAACTGGGGGGACAGCTGTTAAACTCTGCAAGGGTAATTCAATCCCCCAGCTGCTCCAGGTGTAGGGAGTTTCATGATTAAATGTTAGCATGCAGAGAGACATGCAAGAGGGCAGGGTTTGGACAGCAACACTGCACAGGTTTTGTACAAACAAGGGTGGGAGACGGACTCTGCAGTCTCTGGTGCAAGTGGAGTGGGGGATGAGCTAGGAATGCAATTGCCACAGTCAAATGAGTTAGGATGATTCAGCTTCTGGGTGCAGAGGGAGGGGGTGGTCAGGCTGCAGTTGTGGGGCGCTGACAAGGACGGGTGGCGCAATCGTGTGGTCGACTAAGGGGGGAAAGGAAGGTAGGACGGAAGACAGGACTGAGGAATAGATAAGGGACAGCTCCGAACATGACCCTTTCAGAGCCCCAAAAGGTGGAGAGATGATGGTGCTGATTAGAAGACCATTCTGGGTGGGGCTGTTCACTGGAAGACAGGAGGAACGGCCAAGAGATGATGGCCACGCTGACGAGATGAGTGTTTCCCGTAACGCTTTGTGATCTTTGAGTAACCTAATGATGCAAAGAACAGGCTAGTGGCTTGTCAGTAGACGCCTGCAGCAGGTTGAACAGAACAGGATAGTGCAGCCGTAGCTGGCAGGTGACATTGAGAAACACAGTGGCCAGAATCCAGATGGGTGGGGTGAGGTGCTGGAGCTAACACGAGCAGTCGGAAGGAAGGGAGGTAGCTGGCAGCCAAGCTTGCATTCAGTCTGGTGTTGAAATCGTGAAGGCTGTTAATTTAAGTGGCACATTCCATCAGGGGTGGAGTTGTGGAGACAGAGGTGTGATGCTGGGGACTACGGAGCATGTACACGCAGCAAGTGAAGCAGCATTATGCAACTTGTTCAAGTTCATTAATCCTCTTCATAAGTCAGTAGATACTTAAGTGAGTCATTACCAAACGAGTAAAGACTTTCTCAACCGCCTCCACTGTCTGTGCATGCTTGCAATGTCTGTGTGTCCGTCCCATCACCTTCAGACTCAGGATGACGGTTATTTCTAAAGAAATTCTGACTTTGCTTACCTCGGCGGACACGACTGCTTTTGTATTTTGACTACTTTCTGGTTACTCTGATCAGTTGAGTTGAAAACACATGCACAGGGTGAGGGGAAGGGGAAAAATGTTTTTAAGAGAGTGTCCATTTAGAGGGAGCTCTGTTGAGAAAAAAGAATTATGGAATATGGAGGGGGAAGGGGGGGGTAGCCAGCCAAGACTGTCAGGTAAAGCTTGCAACATAGATCAGGATGCTGCACATTTTAACTGGAGGATGGACTGGAGATGTGCAGAATAAATAATAAAAAATAAGGCTGCAGTTTGAAGGTTGAACTGGATTTGAACAGCTGATGGCAAAAAGATATAAATTTAGACCAGAAAGTTACTGGAAAATTAAAGGCATAGGACCCGGATCATGTGAGCCTCTAAGTTATTTAAGCTAGTAGTGAAAAAGTTCCCATTTGTCATTGTCATCACACAGCACACACAACAAAATGTAACCTCTGCATTTACCCCATCACACATGTCAGTAGGGGGCAACCATGACAACGGTGCCCCAGGAACAGTGTGCGGGGACGGTGCCATGCTCAGGCACCTCAGTCACAGGGGAGGATGGAGGACAGCGCTGGTCATCCACTCCCCCCACCCCACCCACCCACCTATCAGTGTGGGGAATTGAACCTGTAACCTTCTGGCTGCAAGGCCAAATCCAAACAGCTAGCCCATGACTGCCCTGTAGTCTTTAGTGAGAGACTGGTATATGTTGTGTATGATAGAAGAGAAGAGAACAAATCCCTTGCTCTCCCTCCTTGTCTTCTCAATGAAATAGGGTGCAGGTATGCAGCTGTCTGGCTGACAGGAAACACTGGCCATATTGGAAGGCGGTTGAGCAGGAGTATGCACGATTCCATGCCTGTGTTAAAAGGCTTGTTCTGTCCTCTCTGGCTGACGCAATAAGCAAAGTGAGCTTAGGGAAGTGATGCAGAGTAACACTGGGCTTTCACTTAACCACCAGAAGTGGCCTTCTTGTTGCCTTCCCTAGTGGTGCAATTTAAGACAGGAACTCTCTGTCTCTCTGGAGACATTAGAAAAGTACAACAGGAAAGGGTAAGCCAACCAATAATATCTGACCCACAGTGAAGTTGTGAAAGAGTTAACCAACTCATAGTATGACACCCACATTGAAGTAGTGACTGGGGCACTGTCAGCTTTTGGCAGAGTCCGATAAAACTGAATCCACAGGTACAAAACCGAACCTCTCCTCCTCTCCCTTTCTTTCAGGGGCTCCAGGTGGTGGATTGAGAGACCCGAACAAGTGGCGGTCGACTATAGGGAGCTTAGCGGGGATCTCCGCACTCATTATAGCTCCCTTTGAAAGTCTGCAATTGTCTGGTGAAAAGCAGAGGCTGGCAGATCCACTTACAGCAAAAGAGACAGATGATAGCCTGTAATCTAACCCAACGGAGTATACAGTGAACTGGTAACAATACAGTTGAGGGAGAAAGGACAGAATTCCACAAAAGAAAAGACATTCCATGGGCATTCTAGAATGTAAGACAGAGGTAGTGTGAAATATGACCATATGATCATTTCACAGATTTTTGCTGCAGTTGACAATACTGGCACACTGCAAATTTAAAAACTTTTTTGATTATTTTTGCTCTTCTCGATGAATTTGGACAACAATTTGGAAAAAAACTGCGCGTGAAGCTCACCGCCAGTAATTTTGCGTGTATTCCACCATCTTTGTCACAGATGAACATGAGGTCACATTGCACACATTCCAGCTCTCAGATATCTTGTGTTAAATCAATTACACAAACATTTCTAACATTTCTGAAGGATCATGCCACGAAGATCCTCAGTTAGCAACATCTGAGATATCTTTCAGATCATGGCTGTTTGTGCTTTTGGAAAGCCATAAGAATGTAATGCTGATATAATCTAAAAAGGGGCCTGTAAAGTAACTCTGAATGTGTTTGCAGCTCATTTATCATGGGCCAGAACTCAGCTCTGCCTGTCAGGGAACTAGCTTATCAAGAATTCGTTTAAATATTAATATTCATATCAGGACCTGTCCATGTGAGCTCTTCTTTATGTCCCAGGATCATAACTGGCGAAATGGAATGCTTGGATAGGCCGCGTCAATTACACAAGATAAGACAAGCTTCTTTGGACTATGTCCCTCCAGCCAGCTGACCCCTGGTGACCTCCTCTGTGTTTGGTGCAACGGCTGTGCGACACTCCGGCTGATGAGTGATGAATGGAGGGACTGATGCGGGAGCAGTGGGCCGCACTCCTGTTCCTGCTGAACTGAGCCAGTATATTGTGGACACACTGATACCAGTTCAGTAGGCACAGAAGGTCATAACCCAGTTCACGGCGGCGTTGCATGTCGCACAGACAGTCTGAACTCAGGATAAAAAAGGAAGCATGTTGAACAGTTGAACGGTTCTTTTTGGCAGATCACATGGGATATGTGTACCACAATGCAGGGATTGTGGATAAGGTAATGACAACAGCATTATTCAGAGAGGTCTTTACAGAGACACTCTCAGCCATGAGACAGTGGATGTGAATGCAGAGCATACAGTTCAGTTCTGTTTTCTCTCTTCAACTTCTATGGTGCATCTCTCAAGTCAGCAGGAATGGGCAACTCGCAAAATGCTGTCCATTAAAGGAGAATGACATGAACACATGGAAGAGAGAGAGAGAGAGAGAGAGAGAGAGAGAGAGAGAGAGAGAAAACTGAAGAGGAATCAGGGCGTGTTCTTTTATCCCTATAAATGAATAGCCTCCTTCAGGGCTCTGAGCTCTGACTCAAGGGGACAGGCCCACTGCATGCCGCAACTGGCTTGACATTTGCAGAGCATTCCTTCGGTCTTTTATACGAGACGTGTGCAGCTCACCACCGCTGCCGAGCCCGAGCCCACATCACTGAGTGGGCTTTCTGAAGCCCTGTGATTAACTCTCCCTTCTTCTTTTACAGTGAGGTGAGCAGCTTTTCCAGCAGCAGAGCCCTTTTTTACACCCACCCATCCATCCATACATCCTTTCATCCATCCATCATATCAACTATTTCACCTCAGGCACTGAACTTAGCCACTGTGAACAGTATGGTTCAGGGATCAATGCTCATCAATTAGCTAAGCTCTGTGCCTTTAGCAAGCAACATTATAGGATGTATGGAACTTAAGCATACAATGAGGAGAGAGGGTTTGGCAACCTGTGATGTACAGCATAGTTGGTTATGCTGTCTCACTTGGGAGGGACTGCGAGAGGGGTTGTGAGAGGTGATGTGGCGCTGGTTATGGGAGTAGTTTGGGTGGGTTGTTGCCAGGTGGTCCATAGAGACACCATGGAGCACAGTAACTAGCCTGCGCTCATTCAACAGAAAGCAAAGAGCTGTAGGAGCGGAGGACTGCCCACTGCTGAGAAATCACACACTTATTTCACAGTGATTTTGTTCCCTTTACAGATATAATATGTAATTTACTGGAATCTCACATCAGCAAAAATACATTTTCGTTCAATTTATAACACAAATAAGCAAATTTGGCAATCACTGATCATGTTTGAACGTGACTTTTTTTTTTACAACTATAACGTTAGCCAAGTTATCTTATTAAACCTCAGCCAAAATATGTGACCTTCTCCATGTTTATTTAGAGCTGTGAAACCTTTCTTGCCCTTGTCATGCCACTTGTCCAAGGTCCAGGGGAATCTGAGAAGTGCGTGCAGATGTGCGTCAGAGAGGGAGAGAGAGAGACTGGAGATCCGCCGGTGCCAAAACGCGTCGTCTCACACACCTGGAAGGCAATGAAGGAGTGGAAATCCCTGGCAATGTGATTTTTGTTTATGTTTGTCCACCAAATCACGGTGCCAGGAACCCTCCCCACCATTGCCAGGCTGGACGTGGCACCAGATGCTATGCTGCGCAGCTGCAGTCCAGCTGTGTGACCCGTGGCTGCTTTTGCCCTACAAGGATAAGAACAAAAAGAAACCTTTACCTCCACATCATCAAAAAAATCTGGAAAGTTTAGTCCATGCAAAGATCTACCCCACCACAATATATACACCTATCTTTTTTTGACTGCATTAATATAGCACTTTCATAAACTCAGCAGAGTACACAAAGCGTTTTACCAAGAAATGTCTCACATTCATCCACACATACACACACACACACACACACACACACACACACACACACACACAGCCAGCACATCAAGAGCAGTATGGATGCATATCTCTCTAAAAGATTTCATCCTCTCCCTAATCGATATATAGAAATAAACTAATGACGTTGCATCAGACTACAGACTGTAATAGGAGACACGCGCTGGTCTGGGTGGGCTCGCTCGTCCAGCCAGACTAATCCAGTAAACTGTTCCTCACATTACTGTGCAATGTGAAAATGTTCATAGAATCCTATTTCAGGACCATTAATGATGACTTGTTTCAAGCTAGTGCATGAGAGAGAGAGAGAGAGAGAGAGAGAGAGAGAGAGAGAGAGAGAGAGCTCTTGGAAGGACAGGCATATTGGAATAATGATGCTAATTCCAACTGTAGAGTGTTCCGTTGCCATCAGAATTTACCACAACAGGATATGGTGGGGAGAATAAAATGTTTTAAAGATTGAACACTTTTGCACTCAACTGAAAAGTGCTATGTTTATCACAGCTAATTTCCCTCCTAGGAAAATTCCAAGGCCACCCTGTCGGTAACCACAAAATACAGTGATTGTTCGTGAAAGAGTAGTGAATGAGTTGCAGCTCAATGACAGATGAGAAAGTTTCTTGCAAGGTACACAACGTCACAGTCAAAACCAAATTTAGATCTGAACAATGCACTTAATGGGCAAGAGGCATGTTTCCATGCATTGTTTTTTTTTTCAACACAACAAGCAGGGCCTCACTGGGCATTCTGCAGGAAATTGCTGCAAATCCTCCAAGGTGTATAAGCAGTGTACCTTTGGCTAGCACTATGGTGCAGAATTTTTCCAGTAGGGGAAACGTATGTGTCAGTTTGTGCTAGTATTTAAGACCCTCCTTCCCCCAAGGAATCATAAATACATACAGTGTTTATCAGACCCTGAGACTAACATGTGAGGATCGCACGCTACCACAAGGAGCCACAGGAAAAGAGAGTCTGTGGAATGCCAGCAAAGCATTAGATAAAGACAAATTGCGGGACTGAAATATGTTAGAAATGTTGCCCTGGCCCACGGAGAAATAGATGGCGAAACGTGAGCAGGATAGAGACCAATGCTTTGGGGGCCTTGTGCATACGGCCTAGACACAATAAAGCTTTAATGTATGGCTGAGGAGTAGAGCAGAAATTAGCATAAAACAACATCCGCGCTCAGCTTGAGATGTCTGCATGACCTTGTGGAAATGCTGTATATGTACATACATTCGCACATTAAATTTCCCAGTGTGGAAAGTCATATTGAGTGAGCTGGCACTTAACTTACAGCTCAGGAAGTATTTTATATTTTTTCCCCACAAGAAGCGAGCGGGAATTCAGCCAATAAAAAATATTCATGCCTTACTATGAGATTTTTCCCCCCTCCATAGGCTTAAACCACAGTCGCGGCTCGCAGGCCAAGTGATTTGTTTACACAAGACACAGTCGCAGGTCCCTGAGATCTACGAGCCCCTGTGTCACATTCGTCCCACCATTTTACCTTCGCTCCATGTTTTTGTCACACGATCCAACTTTATAAGGGGCCACACAGCGATTAGCTATCAGAATGTGTTTACCGCGCAGTGGTCAACAAATGGTAACACACGGTAAAGGTCAGCTTCAGTGGGAGCCTTCTGCTGCTGCTATCTCACATCAGTGTGAGAGCTCCACTCACGGCACCAGCCCACTTTGAAATGAATACACGGTGACTCATGGTGTTGGGTGCATGCTGAGGGTCAGAGGCGAGGTTTGAATATCAACTGAAACACTGCTATTTAAAAACTAGACTTTGGAAAGGACACTGTGAGACTATAACATTCATTTCCTTAAGTGTGTGTGTGTGTGTGTGTGTGTGTGTGTGTGTGTATGTGTGTGTGTGTGTGTGTGTGTTTTAGTGTTTTTGCCCATTTGTGGTAGAAATGTATTCCGAGGGGGAATTCCATTACTACCTCACCACTGGAAAACTGGAATTTTGTTTTTAATTTTCTGTCTAGTAGAGACTGTTAGCAGACAGAACTGTACAATCCTATTTGTCTCAGGCCTGCTACAATGGTCTGACAGACGGATGCTAGTTTTCCATGTGAACTATCACATCACCATACAGCACTGTTACACGCGCTCACACTAATCACAAACTAATTCCTTTGAGTAATTACACAGAAAAACAACCATATATCAGTGCTCAGTGTGGTTCAGTGTGGGAAAAGAGCACTCGCATACATACTTAAAGGCCAAATTGTTGCCATAAACACAGTATTAATCATGTGCCACTGACTAAGAGACACACGCCCAAATCAAACATGCAATCTGTCTCCCAGATGTCTCCAGTTGCAGCACTGAGATACACGTCTTTACTATCACATCTGAATCTCTGGGTCCCAGGCCTGCTCTATACACTGTAAAAAAAGGGCTGCTTTGAACCAGCTTAAATGAAGGCAAGTGCCTGCATGGATCTTTTCATGTTGGTTTATGTACAGTATTTTCATAACATACATAAAAGTGTTAAGCCAAACCAATGTAAAAAGATTCATGGTGGCATGTTTACTTAAATTTTTAAGTTGGTTCTATGATTCACTGTTTACAGTGCACAATGAAGTAAACACATCTGATTTAGGATTTACATTTTTTCTCTCATCACCTTGCCTTTAGTGTGGGCAGGTATGCCATGCTCTCTGTTTCACCGAATAACTCGTTTTCCCCCCTCCGGAGGGATATCATACTATAAGTGCCAGCCCTTTAATTGTGCGTGCATTTGGCTCATCACGCTGCAGAAATGGTGGCAGTGTGTGCCTGCGCATTCATGTCTCTGTGGCAATCATTTTTTGCGGTAATCATGTCATCAAGGGCTGGAGGATTGTGTTGCAGCTTCGCTGGCACCTCCCATGGGGCTTCTGTCAGAGGCTGGCAGGCAGGATCGGGGACGTCAGTTTCTCAAACAAACCTGAAGAAATCATGTCTGGATGCTGCTAAGACCATCACAGAGAAACCTCTCTCCACAAAAGAGCAGTAAAATGATAGCAGTCATTTGGCTAATGGTTGGGATCTGTGGTTTACAACTTATGGTGCCTTTTGGCTTATGTTAAAGTACTTAATGCCAACGATGTGATGCTTTTTGCTGAGAAATTTTCAGAACGGGATCTGGTAGTTTTCAAATTCTGAGTGGTTGGTGGAGATTTTATATAAAAAAGGGCAGAGAAGTAGCATAATATAAGATACAAGTAGAAGTAACATCACAGATGTTAAAACCACCAGTCATTTCGATTTAACAGGCATTAGACATGCCTTATTTGTTGTGGCTTTCCTGTAAACAAGACTAACATCCTCATTTTAGTTACTGACCCACCGGTCTATCTGAAGTAAAAGAAATACCTTACTTTTTCACCTACTGCTTCACCTTACATGCTTTTTTACCTATTGTTTCTGCTATCTAATTCTCTTCCCTTTTTAGCATATTTAAAGAAATGAAATGTTAAAGCCTGCAACTCCCAGCTACAAAGTGTCTGAGGGCATTTCATGAACATTTCAGACATGTTTTCAGCCAGCCACCTGAGAGAGAAATTTCATCAGTGTACACAAAAGAAAACAACCACGCCGGGCACAGAATAACAGATTCGCTGCTCAAAGTTTTTACTTACATGTTTGGCTGTTTGTGTAAAGTGAGAAGAAGAGGGAAAGAATGCTGGGAGAGGAAACGCATCACTCACCATGGAGATTGTATCTGCCATCACCACCACACAGAGCACAAAGTTCAAATGAGGATATGAACAGTGAAGCAGAGTTCAGTTCACGCCTTCAGATTCCATGAGAAATGCGTAATGTTCCCATCCACCACTATTCCTCTTTGTTGTGTGGTGATAAGCGCGTCCCTCTCGCCCTTCTCACCGCTTGTCCGTCTCCTTCTCCTTCTCCTTCTCCGTATAGCCTCCCTGCTGGGTGGCGAGCGAGGGAGTGAGAGAGAGAGAGAGAGGGAGAGAGAAGGGTCAGGTGTGGTGTGAACACACCCGGTAGGCTGCTTGCTATCCTGGTGTCTATCTCAACCTGATGAATCATTCCAGACAAGGCAAAGGCTTTGCCACAGTGCGCTCAGGCAGAACAGGAAAGCAAAGAGAGAGAGAGAGAGAAAGTGAGACAGAAAAAGAGAGTGAAGCAGAGAGAGAGAGAGAGACAGAGAGAGGAAGAGAAGGAGGGAGTGTAAGAAGCAAGAGGGAAAAGAAAGCGGGAGAGAGAGGGAGAGAGAGACTTTTAACTGGCAGTCCCAGGAGATCCTTTCCATTTGAGACTTGCAATCAGTGCTGCCTTCTCTCTCCCCTCTCTCTCTCACCGCACCCTCCTAACCCTCCACCCTCCTTACCCTCCACCCTCCTTACCCTCCACCTCCACCGCCACCCCTCCACCCCCCTGTTTTTTTCCAGGCTCCGTTGAGACTGCTTTATTGTAGCAATTGCATTAGCCTTTAGCCAGAGTGGAATGAGTCTTAGTGCCTAATGCATTCTCTCTCCCTTCCTCCCTCCCTCTCTCTCTCTCTCTCCCGCTCTCTCTTTCTCTCTCTCTCTCTCTTTCTCTCTCTCTATGTCTGTCTGACTTGTACACGTACACACCTTCTCACACTCCCTCTTTTGGAGTGCCTTTCTGTTTTATCCCTTAAAGGGCCACTGTCTTACTTTGGTAGCTGCAGGCTTTGGGCCATTTCTTCTGCATGTACAGTATGTACATTATGTAATAATCAATAGAGAATACACATGATAGGTTTGCAAAAAAACATGCTCAAACTAAATAAATGTGGTAAACGCTGCCGGTGGGTATTTTTCCATTGGTAATGACAGAACAAACGTCATGCTGTACTGAGCAAAACTTGTGCAATATCAATGTCTGTTCTATCACTGGCCTTCATTTCCTAATAAAATCATATCAGAAAACAAATATTTGTGTAATAAGTAATGTTTTTACTTTCATTTGTGACCGCAATAAATATCGCCTGGCTTTCAGAAGGCTGCACTAGACAGTTGACCTTGACTGACTTGGCTTCCACACAAACTTGGCATGAAGAGATAAATAAGTATTTAAACTTGTGTAAATATCTGTGGATGGCGGACAGACTTAGTGTAGCCGATGTGAAACACTATAAAATCATCAAAAGGTCATCCAGTAGACTTTGCACAGAACATTAAATGCTTTGCAGAACAATTAAAACGGTCAGCTGATATTTTTTTCCACCACATAAATCACGTTACTGGCCATAAAGATCACATCGAAAAAGTAAGCGTGGCAAGCGCATCTATCTGTGTATGTCCACACTTATTCCTGTGTTATTAATGTGAGTGAGTGAGAGAGAGAGAGAGAGAGAGAGAGAGAGAGAGAGAGAGAGAGAGAGCGAGAAGGCAAGGGACTTGAGAAAGAGAGAGAAAGAAATAGACAGAGAGAGAGAGATAGAGAGACAGGGAGAGAGAAAGGGAGAGAGAGAGAACATTTTCAAGGTCATATATTCCAATTCTGGAAAGGGGCAGGGGGTCTTGACATATAAGAGCAGTGACACAAACAATATTATTAGCTTCTTTTCATGTGTGCTGAATAATGTTATTCTCTTCCCAGCGTAAGAAGGCTGCTATAAGAAGCGAGTACTCATGTGGCTCTGGACGAATAAGTGGGCCTCATTTTTCTGGCCCTGGTTTATTTATTCTAAGATGGGGGCATTTAGACTTTCCAGCGGCTGGTGCCAGGGCAGGCGAAAAAGGGGTAGCCTGTCTTTGTCAGAAGAGGGGGAGTGTGGGCATTGGACGGGCCGTTTTGGATGCCATGCGAATTACCCGTCGAGAAAACACCCACACACACAAGGGCACCAGTCTGCAAACATTTGCAGGAGGAGGTTGCATGGCATGTGGCAGCAGATGCCAGGGCCCCTATGCCCACAAATGAGCACAGCAAGAATCCGGCTTTTCATCAGAGAAACCCATAGCAGTGCCCTGCAGTGTGGCAATGAGAGGTTAGCCTTAGACTCAAAAGGGATTTATTGGAGGGCAACGTTTATTGAAAACAAATGCTTCGACTTACACAAATGTGGAAGATACGTAATAAAAATGTAAAGGCGGCTTTTGGAGCGAATAAAAATGTCATGAGCAATGTTCGCACAAACAAATGATATCATGATTAGCTAATGCTATCGCTATGGTTTCTTCTTTTAATTATCAGCCATAGCCCTCCAAAATCTGCACATTATTACATTTTCTGTGCAAATGTTTTTCTAGGGTTTATCACACACGTGAGGCACGTAAATGCAGAAATATGTTGGGGCCATGAAAGATAAATGAACATTGTTATCAGAGTTGCGAAGGCAAAACTGATATCCTACAGGAGCCAGTTGGGAAGGATGCTAAATCATCTTTTCTATTCACAAGTACACACACATGTTTTGAAATCTACAAGAATTGAACTTTAAGCCCTGTACAAAATGGATTGTGTGGCAGATTGCTTTGACTAGCAGCGTCTCCCTTTGCCAGTGGCCAGCCTCTGCTTTCAGTCAGCTTACGACGCTGTTGCTGCTGTTTCATTAAAACAATCATCTGGATCCTTCACAGAGCACAGAGGACTACTGCAACTTGTTCCCCAAAGTGCACCCTGGCTGCTGGGTGGCTCTTGTTGCAGGAGGGGGGCAGGGCAGATGGTTAGATTACTGCCCTGGCCATGCCTGGGAGAGAGAGGGGCAGCACATGTGCAGCCTGTGCGAGCAACATCCGCTGGAAGAGGACGGTCCGACCGAGCGAGCAAGCGAGCGAGCCACAGCCTACTGGGGCCATTTGAATTCCCCCGGTTGTGAACCACAGCTGGGCCTCCACATCTGGCAGCCACCCCTCCTCCCAGACATCAAAGGGCTGGGCCCTCGCTTCATGCAGACAGGTGGCACAGTAATCCTGCTGGAAGCCCCTCCCAGCTACCGCAACTACCCTTACACACACACACACACTGTCCGCTACCCTTCCTCAGAACCCCCCCCCCCCCTTCACACACACACACCACCCCCAACACCAGTTACCCTTCCTTAACCCCCTCTTACCACACACACACAACACAACACTAACTACCCTTCCCCACACACACACATGCACACACACAGATACACACGTACACACACCACACACCTTCCCCTACCTCCCACCATCCTGTCTGTGAAAGCCCCCCCACGTGGCCCTGGGGCTCTCGTGTAATGAAACGTGCCGCGCCCCGAAAGCAGGACACGCTAGCGTACCCCGCCGCCAGCACCACCGCTCATAAAAGGACAAAAAAAGAAAAGGAAAAAGAAAGCGGGGGCTGGTGCTGGCAGCATACATACTGTAAACCGGCGTGCCTGCCTGCCCAAGCTTGCATATGGGGCAGGCCACCTGATCATTCCTAACCCACAGCCCATCCATCTCCAGAGCCCCTAACACTCACATGTGATTGGGGGGGGTGTTATACACACACACACACACACACACACAGACACACACACACAGACACACACTCATACGCACGCATGCACATTGACACACATACACACACACATACGCGCACACAAACACACACACACACACACATACCGACACACACACATTCAAATGGATTATATCATGCAAGACTAGACAGGTCATGCAAGAGACAGTAAGCTTTAACCTTCAGTAATTGATATAATGGCATAGGTATATTTTATCCGGCAAGGAAAATGATTTACCTTTACTTTAAATAGTATGCTGGTACAAATGTCATTAGGATTTCCCTAAATTTACCATGTGACTAAAGTAATTATTTCAAGGTTGACTAGATGACCATTGCCAACAGAGGATAATAATTGAAGGGACACATTATATACACATAATTTATTCTGTCTCACTACATACCACAGCCTTTTTGAGATTCAAATCTTGTTGCAAATCTAGAGCTATTACTCTGCTATGTTGCGACCCAATTTAAAAAGTGTTGTTTGTATACCTTTTAAAAAAAAATTTAAGTTTGGATACTGTTGCTTATTTAGCAGAAACACAGGAGCACATTGGGAAATCAGGAACTCTGATGAATGAAACCAGTCGAGAGCCTATACACGAAAGAAGTGAGGTGGGTTAAATTACTCAGTGCCACATGGTCGGTATGATTAGCATAGACCCTCTGAAGCAACCATGTGTACGCTAAATTTAGAGAGTGTCCTCAGTGACTCAGTGCTAGGATGTGATGCTTCTATAGTAATAGTAAATATTTCACAATACGCTGGTTACATTCTGGTTTCCTCACTTCCCATGGACATCCTGCACAGTTCAGTCTGAATGAGCATCCGGTTATCTACTTTACCATGTGAAAGGCTACCACAATTCTGGTACATAGATTGAAACTACTTAATAATCAACCCACCACCCTCCCCAACCCAGCCCAATAGACACACACACACACACACACACACACACAAACTCACACTCACACTCACACACACACTGCAGTGAGCAGTGGCAGGTACAGTATATCACCTTGTGCTTTGTCTAAAAGCAATTCTTGATCCCACAGTTTTCTATTTGCTTTGTTAGATCATGTTAACACTAAAACACTGATACGAGCTGTGCAATGGATAAGCTACATGTCAGTGTAAAGACCTCTCACAGGTCATGTGAAAATAAGTCTCATACTACACAAATCTCTAGGTAAGCGTAAGCTTTGAGACACATATAAATGGTCTCTTCTGTAAGAGATTACTCTCTGGAAGCGCACACCAAACATCGTCTCTCCTGCATCTGGCTTTAGCTGTTGTTTGGACACATAACAAGCATTGAATCCACATGGAAAAGACACAGGGGATAAAAATAACAAAACCAATATGGTTCAAGTGGCTGACAGGTTTTATCATTCCCCTTTCACCACAAAAAGCTACTGATAGGTTAGACGGAAGATGGGAGACACAACACAGTCTTTGTTGGACCAATAATCAATACAAATCACGCTTGGACAAGGCTGTCTTGTGCACCGCTAACCGACCCATTTCCATGCCGAAAAGGAAATCCAAACAGTCTTCTCAAGCGGATCAGTGTTATTATATCACATATCTCCTGTTGATACAACAAGCATGAACCGAGGCATAAAATAGACATATACTTGCATTGCTAATTTTATTCCCAGTTGTTTATCCTAATGACTAATGGTCCACAGACTTAGCTGGCAAGCTGACCAAATAAGGGGCCCAGCCCAAATAAACACAGTGCACTAATCTAACCCTATGATCTAACCCTATGGTTACCCTCTTCTCTGTCTAACCAGGCAGTTGCTTTGACCACACTTCCTACTCCTGGGGACATCTAGCAAAATGGACCCATTCTTTCAAGCCTGTCCGGCCAGAAGGCTACGTGGGAGTTTAATTGCCTCGTATTTCCATTGCTGTGCTCATTACGCTAACTGCTTGGCCCACGCTACATAACTCGAGCTTGCTGCAATTTGTTATGCTGTTTTGTTGGTTAGTGTCAGATCGCCCAGACGGCCAGACTCTTCTTCTCCACACAGACAGAGGGTTCAGCACAGTCCATGTGGGTAAAAATGGCACAGACATGAGTGTGTTTTGTGATTCACCGCCAGTCATGCACATCCTAAATATTATAGGAAACAATACTGTGGAACACAGGGAATCATTTTTGAACGTTTTGGAAAGGTCAGACGGAAAATGCTGTGACAAGGCACTTACACATTTTCAGTCCTTCCCTCCCTCCGGGGACAGTTAAGAGTTTGTAATTATGGAAATAACTTCACATAAGCATCCAGCAAAAAGCATGATCACCTTTCTGCTTCCTACTAAGGGTTGGAAAAATGGAAATAACACAAAAAAACAAAAACACTGTATGTCAGCAAAACACATATATTAGGGTCCTGTTTTGTTTTGGTACATTTCTGAGATACAGAAAGACAGACATAGAATGCTTTAAGGACAGATGCCATAAAAACAATGAATCGGACTGAAATTTGAGGGTCCAAGAGCAGAGATCTTCAAACTGGGGTCCGTGACCCCCAGGTGGTCCTTAGAGTGATTACAGAGGGCCCCCCAAAATTGCTCCTGAAAGAGATGGAGAAAAAACATTAATAAATATATTCGAATAAATATTTGAATCAGAAAATAACTACCATTTAATGACACTGCATTCTACATCAATACAAAGTAGTTTTCAAACATGGTTCAGTTTAATAATCACACAACGTCAAAATCACCATAATCCCTCTGTCAATCTTTAGCCTGAGAAGACTTTGAAAAGACTGCAGGTTTCTGCCCAAGAGGTCATGAGGTCCCCTCAGCTTCTCCAGTCACTCTGAATATATTGCTATACTGCCTGGACATCTAATCAGGATGCTGCCCTGGTAGAAAATCTACTTTACTCGTTTTTACTGAAGGACGGCAGTAGAGGAAAGGAAAACAAAATGAAGACAGCTACGGCATTTCAGGTTTGTGTCTATGACAGCAAACACATGAGTGCCTCACAAGACTTAAATTAAAAGCAGAAATGGTGAGAGATGCACTCGCTGTTCAGACCCATATCAGCCCATCTGTTCTGTTCTTTTTAAACCTCACCAGTCATTTTATCAGATTTACATGGAAAATAAACGTGGTCAAATCTGTATGGAACATGGTTTTGTATTTTAGTTCACCCTGTGAGGTTTAGTATGCACGCCTTTCTCACCTCAATGTTTTTTTGTAAACACCAGATAATGCGTGTGATGTTCTGCGATGATATTTTGCTCAGTTCATGGAGAGGCTGAGCACCGGCTGTGACTAAAGCACACAGTCTGAAACAGGATACGCAGACACGAGCGAGAAAAAAAAGAGTCCTTCCTGAATCCATTAATGTAACTTAATGGAATCCGTGGCTCCAAGGGACCGCCCCGTCCATTATCTGCATCCATAGCCTATGAGATGCTGAGCAAATTACTTCTCATAAACACTTACACACACCCATACTAAAACAACCACATTAGCATAGTTAGTCCAGTAGCCTATGTATTACAATATTGTTTTGTTTCTCTTTTTTAGATGTTTGGTGGAGTTAATTGTATTTGTAACCTTAAAATGGAAGCAGGAACTACCTTGGTGGTTGAAACATAAGCATCTATACAATGCATAGTACATTTAATATATATAGATAAAAATATGCAAAAATGATGGCACTGTTGAACAAATAATTACATGGCAGTTTATATTATGAGTACCAAATGACAACATTATTTCTTTGTTGGTGAACATTTACAGAACTCTCTTTGAAATTATACCAAATTACAGCATAGTTCGAATCAAAGCTAAGCCCGCAATGTATGTATTGTACTTTGTATATGATGTGGTGAAACTGATATTTGTAACCCTCCCCAAAGTTGCTTAATTAACTTTGTATTGCAAAAGCAGACTAGACAGAATTCTGTATCTGCTAACATCAGGCCTTTGGCTCCATTAAGTGAGTCAGCAGAACAACATCAGATTTTGATGGCCTGATCATTTGTCTTGCTAATGGCGCCCTGTGACATTGAGTGAAACTGCATGACATCATCTCCCCACATCCCATAGTTTTGGCAAAGTAACGTTTATTTCATAATCAATACATGCCTAATTATCTACTGTGGCATATGCTTCCAAAAAATATGAATATGTGGTAACAATCAATATGAAAACTATTTCAGTGCTAATTTAATTCTGTTATGCTTTGTATTTTGTACTTGTTGGTCTCACAGAACAGAGTGCAAGACCTTAAGACAAAGAAAATCAGGGAGTCTCAGAGAGCTACAGGGAGTGTTAAGTGGATCATATGAACTTTCAACAGGTGCTTTTTGCAGCCTAAGTGGGTATAGATTAAAATAAAATAATAAAAAAGAAAAATACCAAAGGCACCCTGTTTGGAAAAAACATAAAAGGCTACAATGAAACATGGCACAATGTTTAAAAACACATGAGCCAACATGTGGCCATATTGAAGGATGCCACTGTAAGACCTTTGTAGGCCTTTGCCTGAGTTACTGTGAGCTATTGACACAAGAACATAATTTAAAAGAATAAGACGTAGGGTATTATGTATCAAAGATTTCTATTGATTATCAACTACAACATATGAAAGGTGTTAAAATATGATTGTATATGACCATATGTTTAGTCACACTCCTAGATTCTCCTCCACATCTGGTTTGTGTCAACTTGTTTTGAAAACTGCCCTTAGGTCTCCCTCTGGTGGCAACCTGCATGCTTTTGAAGCAATAGATCCCACTATATCTCCATCTGTTCCCTGCAACATCAATTTGTGGGTGTGTAATTCTTTTTTTCTTCTCTCCTTGTTTTTGTTTGTTTGTTTTTGTTATTACCCCAAATATAAACAGGCTTGCTTTAAAAATGAATAACCTGGTGTCGTTTGCTATTCCCTTATTCCCATTTATACTTTACACTTTGCAACATGTGAACTTCAAAATTGCCTCTCAGAACTGTATTGACTATTTCCTAATCAAAGAATACATTGTTGACACTGCGTATATTACACTGTAAAAATTCAGATCCGAATCGAACTGTCAAACCGAGCAAGAAGTAGACAGCCAATAGGATTGTTTCAAAGACGCATCTTGAGCGCGGATGTCAAAAAGGACCCCATTTAAATGAAGGATCTAGGGAGGTTGTGTTGTGGTTAGTTAGCTGTACAACATATTGTGGAAATAAACAACGATGTGTCCTCATACACATATGCTATGTCTACATATGTATGTTATGTCTATTCTCAAACCATATAGCATCGACATAATTTCAACTCTTATTTCTAGACAATGGCTTTGCTTTCAACCTCAAATCATGGCGTCAGCCATATTGCTAGGACTCAAAACTATCCAACTGTACTCAGGTTTCGCAAACACTGCAAGTAATATTAGTAAGTTTACAATATTACCGTTTCACTTTTTTATCATACACCAAAATCTGTAACTAAGTGGATATCAATTGTGCTATGTGTACTCTATTTCATAGTTCTGTATCATATAGGTCTCACCAATATGATTTCTTTTTGGTTACAGAAAATCTCTTCTGGCATACGCCCTCCATGAGCTCAAAGGCATGCGACGGTCGTTAGGTGGCAGTTGATAATGCCTGTAGCAAAAACGATAGCAACAAACTAGCTGAACAGTCTTCTAGGTCCGTCTGACAGCGACCGGTGTGCCTAACGTCTGTCGATTGGAAGAAGCACGCTTAGCTGAGACGTTTTCTCTCTAATACTTGCTACATTTAAATGCCAACATGTTTGAAGAAGCGAGTGAAGTGTTTGAGAACATGTTTAAATCTTCATTTCCTTTAACATTCATTGTATTTTTGCCGGCTGTGCTGATCTTGGTCTCACCACTTCCAGCCGAAGCGGCGCATGAATTTACAGTGTACCGCATGCAGCAGTACGACCTGCAGGGACAGCCCTACGGTATGTTACATTTTGAAAAACGTACTACGGAAATTATACCAGTGGAGAATTTGGAGGTCTATATATATTTTAATTCACATTCGTGTTTGAGTGGTAGATGACGTGAATGTTTACAACAACAATTTGAAAGCGTTGGTTAGCTTAGCTAGGATAATATTGCTAAATGTGCTAGCTTCATTCTAATTTCATTCAAGGTTGCTAACTTCATTGGCTAGATTAGGCTCTCCAGCTCTATAACCACTAGTTGAAATGAGGCTATGGACTGGACATATTTGTGTATGTCAAAACGCTTAATCGGAAACGATTAGACATTTTTAGGTAGAAAGACATTTTAACCTGGGCAGCATGATGGTTTGGGTTTGTGAGTGTGACAAGTTGTCAGGAAACGCTGCTAATGGTCAATCCTAACACGCTGGAATATATGCTAGACAGGCTAAATTAGCTAATAAGCTAATGCCATTGTTGTTATTGTATTACCAATGCATAATATGGCAGGACATGTATTACAAAATTCCATTTACACTAATTTGCTACATTTCCTCTCGCAGGCACAAGAAATGCGATTTTAAATACCGAAGCTCGCACGGTGGAAGCGGAGGTGCTCAGTCGCCGCTGCGTGCTCCTAAGACTAGCAGACTTCTCCTATGAGAAATATCAAAAAGCCCTTCGACAGTCGGCCGGAGCTGTCGTCATTATCCTACCCAAAAACATGTCCACCATGCCGCAGGACATTGTGCAGGTACAACATTGTGTTGACCAACCCTCCGGTTTTATGCCAATGCAAATAAACATGAATTAAATGTATTAAAGTAAACGCACACAAGTATACTGCTGTATGGTTTCAAAATGTATTGGACATTTCCAAAATTACTGTTTAGTGTTGTGTAAAAAGTATGCAACTGACAGGCCTTTAACATGTGCTTTGTTAAATCAGTTGTAAGTTTTTGTATGCTGTGTCAGTATCCGTGTAACATGTGTCAATCTCAGTATGCCGTTTGGTGCCAGTTGACAATTTGTCAGTTAACCTGACACTTCTGTATCCGCTTTCAACAGCAGTTCATGGAGATGGAGCCTGAACTACTTGCCACAGAGACGATTGTCCCGGTGTACTTCGCTCTGGAGGACGATGAGCTGCTGTCCATATACAAGCAGACCCAAACCTCATCAACATCACAAGGATCCTCATCAGCAGCTGAAGGTATGGAGGTGTCAGTCAAACCCACCTTCAGAAAGCAAAAGCTCTGCAAAATATTTGATCCAACCAGTTTCTGAACCAGCTGACCCTAATGAGCACACAAATCATCAGACAGGTAGATCGGCAAATTATGGAATTCACACTGTGGTGTGTACAAGCACAAGGAATACATAACAGGGTTTTTATTTTCTGAAGCTCAGATTGACACTTCTGGAGCACAGTGAACATTTATTGCATTGGATCATTGATTGCAGTATTTGCTCCTGTGGTACAGCTAGACTGTATTTGACTACATGTTTACTGTGTGTATTTTCTTCATTCTAGTGTTGTTGCACACAGCAACTGCCAATGGCTTCCAGATGGTCAGCAGCGGAGCCCAGAGCAAAGCAGTGAGCGACTGGGTCATCACTAGTCTGGAGGTCAGTAGACTGAATCAAGAGCTCTGCTTCTCAAGTGCATCATGGGGATATTAACAAACTCCTCTTCTCCTCGATTCACAAAATTGGCATAAAACCTCTGCATACCCCCTCACACATATTAATTTCATTGTTGACCAATTATTCATAAACAATAATTTAGTAATCATTTTACTCCTCAGGATTTTATCATGCCACAACAGGGACTGATGCTTTTTTTTAAATCATGTTAGCTACACATTGCATTTAAAAAAGTAAAACAACGATTTTCTAGTATTCTTAGTATTTCTAGTATTCCTAGTATTCTGGTAATACTTCCATGACAATTCATTAATTCATTTTCCATGCCTTTATGGTCTAAAACATTTTTTTTTTCCAAGATAAATGATCGTTTAAGTTGCACGTGTGTAGTAATTGCTTTAGTGAATTGATTTGTTGATATTTTGTAGTTTGCAAAATGTACAGAACAAATGCAGTAACAGACATAGTTTGGGTGCTAGGTATAAGTGATTTTAAACCGATACATATGCAGAGAAAATCAGAATGGATATATTAATACTCTGTGTGAAGATCTCAGTCCTACTACTCAACATTTTTAACCTGCTTCTTGAAGTGTGTGTGTGTGTGTGTGTGTGTGTGTGGGCGCATGCATGCACCAAAGCCATACTTGGTTTGGATAAATAGGCTTAGCGCTGCTGGGTAGGGCGGGTAATTGGGGTTCAGCCCACAAAGAGCCCCTTGGTTCGCAGGGCTTTGTTTCTGCTGTGGACTTGTCACCTGACCAGTTTATTGGTCTGTAATCACCTCGGGATCAAATTGTGGAAGACCACCGCTAAAAAGAGAAGCTGCCATTATGGGAACTGTGCAGCTTCATGGTTATTTGTTTATAATGGCTTATCATTAATGGGAAGCGTTTTAAAAGATTAGAGATTACATGTGCTGGCAAATTATTCTGTGTGGAATAACTAGCCATCTAGTCATTTCAGGAGCTCAGTGCTACTGATTGACCACACGTTACCAATTCGCGTGACCATGTAGGTTTCACAGGCTTTACAGCTCTGTGGCTTGCAGAATATTGGTTTCATACAGCATTGCACACTTTTCAGTACTGTGATGGTGGCTCAGCTGTACTGTTAAACCACTTGTTAGTCAGACTTATAATCTTGGCACCTTTCATCAGAATATTTCAAAATATGCATTGTTAAACAGAAATATGGGGGGGCACACAATTGGCTAAGGCATCCATGCCATAAGTGCGGGGGCTCGTGTTCAAATCTCAAGGTTATTTCCCGATCCTGCTCTGACTTTCTCTCCCATTTATTTTCTTGTTACTCGCTACTGTCCCATTCAGTTAAAGGCAAAGAAACCAACGTGTTTGATTTAATAAAAGATAAAAAACAGAAATATAAACAAATACATGCTACCTAGCAATCTCTAAAGGGTAAATCTTGGAAACCCATATTCAAGTCTGACCCAAAGCCACTTTCTGACCCTACCCAGTCATTTACTGTGCTTCTCTACTATGTCTCTCTGAAAGCCCGGGAGAAGTAAGTTTGATCATTATAAAAAAAGAACAATCTGAAGTATACACAGACGTGCTACCTATCAATCTTTAAAGGGTATTTCATACATCACCCATACATTAGACAAAGGTGGGTGATGGAGAGAAATGATTTATAGCATCTGGCATAATGAATTTCCATATTCCACCAGGGAAGACTGGCTGGAGTTGGAGGAGAGGATCTGCCAACCATTGTCCTGGTGGCTCATTACGATTCCTTCGGAGTGGCACCGGTAAGCCGTCTATTTCCTGTCATGCTGATTTGTTCTTTCATAACAGTGAGAAATGCTCCCAGCACAGGTGGGTTTAAGTGCTTGATGTTAAGTGGATGGTCTAAAAACGTTTGAAAGACTTTCAAGTACTAAGCACTCATTCAAGTACCTTGAATAAGAGGCTCATAAGAGTTTTGGTCATAGATTAAATAGGATCAGTGAAGTGGGCACAACCCTCAGAACGTATTTGCTTGTTTCTTTCCTAAATAAGTGGTTTGTTTTGTCAGATTGCCTTGCAGAAAATCCTACAACTGCGTGGGGAAAAAAAGCCTAGACAGACATTTTTTGAACCTGGCTCCATCCACCCTTATTGCATGATCCAAGTCCACTTTTAAAGGCCCTGCACTGACCTGATGCTTGTCCCAACAGTGGCTGTCCTATGGAGCTGACTCCAATGGGAGTGGGGTGTCTGTTCTGCTAGAGTTGGCCCGTCTCTTCTCCAGACTCTACACATACAAGAGAACACATGCTGGGTAAGGCAGCTGTATCAGAGGATGCGGGGTAGGGTGGCTCTCCCTGTCGCAACCCGATCTGAGTACCTACCCGGTGTGAGTCACACATGCGCGGGATTTTCAAGATGGTGGATTGAGAGATAAATGGCGGAATGGCACACAACTGTAATGATGGCGGCTTTCAGTTATTTTGTAAATTGCAGATTTATTTGGAGGGTGCAGATGTGCTGCCTCACTGGGGGAAATTCTGGGTAGGGTGGTTCTCCCAAAGCATGCTGAGTAGGTATCTTTCCAAAGGCATGCTGGGTAGGGAGGCTCTCCCAAAGCATGCTGGATAGATGTCCGTGCCAAAGTGGCAGAGAAACAAAGCAGCTTTACTATCTTACCACATCGTATCTGACTGGCAGCAGAGAAAAAGCTGATTGACTGATACTGCAGTGCCAATGGACTGATTGGCAAGAGGCCAGTTGCTCTTGTCCAGTCGGATAGCAGAGACAAAGGCAGTTGTGTCGCTGTCCGATGAATACCCCCTTGAGTGACTGCACTCAGCAGTATTCCTTGTTCACAGCCTCCATTGAGATATTTAACAGATGTTGAGGATGCTAGAACAGACGTGACAGTTGAATGGGATTTTTATTATCTTGTCAATTATGTCAGCAAGATTTTCCTCCCTTCAGGATTTTGTTAACTAATTACAGTAATCACCATGGTTTTAAAAAGGAAAAGTGGCAGCCCAGCATGTGATAATTTCAAAAGAATGTCTCATTAATTCACTCCTGTTATTTCTAGGTACAACTTGCTCTTCTTTGTCTCTGGAGGCGGCAAGTTCAATTACCAAGGCACCAAGCGTTGGTTGGAAGATAATTTGGACCACACAGGTAAAGTAATGCAGAATTTCTACTAGTGAATTCACATGTACATCCTACACAGTTATAGAGGCACAAAGGTATAACTGTAGTACAGTTGTTGGAACGCTACACAACACTTCTACAGTCTACAAGAAAGCATGAGCATTTTTATTGTGCTCTTTCAGGATGTTTGCCACCTGAAATGCTGCCATTTTAGGTAGGGTTGTGTATCCGCATGGCATGCTGACCTAATTTTCCCTCCTCTCGCGCCACCGCAGACTCCAGCCTGCTGCAGGACAATGTAGCGTTCGTGTTGTGCCTGGACACACTGGGCAGCGGGGACGGCCTTCACCTCCACGTGTCCAAACCGCCGAAGGAGGGCAGCCCGCAGTACACCCTGCTCAGAGAGCTGGAGACGGTATGTCTGACTCTGACTCCTGGAACTACACTATAGGAGATAATGGATAAGGTTACGACCTCCATAGATGGAAACGCATACTGCATTAACTCCCTATAGATGTTAACATTTAATGGGGTTATTTGGTGATATGCTGATATATACAGCTAAAATATGCAGAGTTCATGTCACACAAGGTCGAAAAGTACTGCTCTGCAAAGCCAAAAGGGAGTAACTACACATTTTGTCAAAACTGAGTTTAGACTGTAAATTGATGTCATATCACCTCTTTTGTCTTCTGACTAAATCTCTTGCTTCTTCCTATTAAGAAAGTGCATAAATGTGTCACCACTATTATACCTACATGTTGCACTGTGCAGTATGACAGCTTTGAAGGCATTTTTCTCAGTTTTAGTGTTCATGTAGTTACTGCACTTTGCCTTTGTAGGGCAGAGTAGGTAATTCTAAGAAGAAGATAGGGTTGTAAAAATACTGGCAGAAGCACATGAATTGACAGATTTCATAATTGTTACTCTCCCTATGTTATTAACTGCCTTCTATTTATTTCTCTAGTGTTTTACTTACAAAGTGGAAGAAGCGGTCTAATTTCATTGTTGTGCAAGCAACAATGACAGTAAAGTGTCTGTCTTGTGCTCTCTCTCTCTCTCTCTCTCTCTCTCTCTCTTTCTCTCTCTCTCTCTCTCGCGCTTGCGCTCTCTCTCTCAAACACACCTTACCTCCTTGTATACTGCCCTGCAAATGCAAAGTGCAGTAACTATATGCAACTGGGAGAAATGCCTTCAAAGTTGTCATACTGCCCAGTCAAACATGTTGTAGGTATAATGGTGTGGTAATGCTTTTATGTACTTTCTTATTAGGAAAGAAGCAAGAGATTTAGTCGCAACACAAAAGGAAGTGTTAAAGTCAATTTACAGTCTAAACTCAGTTTTGACAAACTGTGTAGTTATTGTGTTTTAGCTTTGTAGGGCAGCATAGGCCAATAATGATCTTTCCTATGCATCCGTTTCCACAGGTGGCTGCTAGCCAGTACCCTGACGTGAAGTTCTCCATGGTCCACAAGAAGATCAACTTGGCCGACGACACGCTGGCCTGGGAGCACGAGCGCTTCGGGATCCGCCGTCTCCCGGCCTTCACGCTGTCGCACCTGGAGAGCCACCGGCACGCGCTGCGCGGCAGCATCATGGACATGCGGTCAGTGTCCCCCTCTCTGGACGGGGCGGGAGAGGTGACAGCTGGGTGGGTGGACGCCGTCTCGCATCAGCCCCCTTTTCCTCCTGTGTCCGTGTGCCAACCATGTACCGCTCCCCTCCATCCCCACCCCCACCCCACTTTCACGCCCCCGCATCACACCTGCCCTGCCCCAATGCCCACTCTGTCGTCCTCTTCTCATCTATGTCCTGCTCTCCGTTCATCTGTTCTTCTGCGGGGCAGCTGTGGCCTAGTGGCTAGAGAGTTGGTCTTGGGATCGGAGGGTCACTGGTTCGAATCCCGTTCCAGTAGGGAAAAATGGGGGTGGGGGAGTAAAACAACCTGCTCTCCTGCACCCTCATCCATGGCTGAAGTCCCCCTGAGCAAGGCATCTAATCGCATATTGTTCCAGGGACTGTAACTGAAACCCTGTGCCTAAATATCGGATAAGAGGGTCAGCTAAGTGTAATGTAAATGTAAATTCTTCAAGACATTTTTTTAACTGGAGGAAATATTATTGTTGTTTTTGGGGATGGGAGGACGCTGTCTCGCATCCCCTTCCTGTGTTTGTGTCCAACAGCCCCCTCCTCCCCACTCCACCCTGCCTCCAGTCTAGGTGGACCAGATGTCCCCATTTTTGGGGACAGTCCCAGTACTTGGTGGTCTGACTCTGGGGGAAAATACACTTTTGTTCCTGTTTTTTGAGCTAGAGCATTACTAATGTGAATGATACTGACTGCCAAACGGGGAGTGTCCCCCGGTGTTAAAGGAATATGTCCTCCGTTTTCACCTCAAGAGATTTGGTCACCCAACTTCACACTGTCCCCTCATCCCACCTCATGTTCCCAGTGCCCGCCCTGTCATCTGTTACCATCACATTACTCCCTGTTCTCCATCACCCTTTGTTTGTTAACCCGTTTTTAATATCAGGAAATCTAATCGTGTACTTGTTTTTGTGAGGGCTAATTGCCACCCGTATCCGCTTGTCTGTCTGTCTATCGATTTTTTTTTTTTTTTTAGGCCTCACGTGGATCTGAGAAAGCTCAGCCGCAACACCAAGCTGATCGCCGAGGCGTTGGCCAGAGTGGTCTACAACCTGACGGAGAAGGTAATGGACCAACCAAAGTCCATCTGCTCCGCCTCAGCCAGCACGCCAGCCAGCGCGCACTGAAGCTTTATTTACTGGCCACGGCAGCAGCCTCAGTGGCTTTGCCGGCTAACTGCCTTATGGTGTCTGGGAAAGCTAAATGAAAGCCAGCAACACACACACACAGACAGACAGACAGACACAGACAGACACACACACACACACACACAGACACTACACACACACACACAGACACTACACACACAGACACACGCACACACATTCACATACACACAAGAGCTCTACAGGCTTGCAGTTACACACTGATCGCCCATTTTGCAATTCTGCGCGTCTGTCTGTTTCCGTCATTGCATGTGTTGTAACGGAGTCATTTACTGTCAATTTCTGTGGAGTTTGCATAACTATGAGGTAAATGACCAGTGGTAAACAAAACCTATTTTTAACAGGGAAGATGGACCAAGTTTCAGAATTAGAGGTGTTGCTTGTATTCCGAGAACTTTTAATGTTTTTCAAGAACAGGAAAGTGAAGTTGTTTTTGTTTTGTTTTTTGGTGTGTGGCCTGCCGGAATCTCCATACTCATTTGTGTAAATCTCCTTCTTCCTGTGCTAATCCATTAGGGTGCACCAGGAGACCTCCAGATATTCACTGAACAAATGGTGAGCATTAGTGCCTGGATCTCTTTCTCTACATTATCCTCAAACGACCCCACCACCACCCCAACACACACACACACAGATACAAATAGGCACACACACAGACAGATACAAATAGGCACACACACACATACATGGATACAAATAGACACACACACACAGATACAAATAGGTACACACACACGGATAGAAATAGACACAGACACGCACTCACACACACTCAGTCTCTCTCTCCCTCTCACTTAAATACACACACACTCTTCCCATACTACCAAACTACTACTGCCTGCATATGTGTGAGCACCTGTTTCTCCAAGTGTGTCATCTAGGCATTTATGTGCTATACATACTCTTTCTCGTATATGTGTGTTTATGTCCATGCACGGATGACTGTGTGTGCGCGCACCCCGCTCTTTCTCTCAGCAGGTGCAGGAGGAGCAGCTGTCCTCTGTGGTGGACTGGCTGACGGCCCAGCCTCGCGCCGCCCAGTTGGTGGACAAGGACAGCAGCCTGGTCAGCACGCTGGAGTACTACCTAGCCCGCTACCTGAAGGACGTCAAGCGGCACTACGTCAAAGCCGACAAGAGGTGATCCCAGCCACTGCGCCTTTATGCGGTCTGTGCAGTGACCTACATCCTCACACAGAGCTGTGCACCACACTGTAACGGTCGGGGATTTAGTCATACAGCACATTTTAAAGCAAGCTTTATGTCTTTATCTCTCCAAGTCTTCAGTAGCCAAGAGTCTATAAATGATGAACAAGGTTGTCCTCAGAGATGTTGGATATCTCTGTTTTCTGTTTTTAAGTCATTTGTTTGTTTGTTTTTTTTACTTTTTTGAGCTTTTGGTCTTTAATTGATGAAGGCAGTGTAGGGTGACTGGGAATAATTGGGAGGAAGAGAAAGAGTAGGATCAGAAAATCAGGGGTGTCCTCAGAGATGTTAGATGTCACTGTTTTCTGTTTCTAAGTTTTAGTCTTTCATTGATGAAGGCAGTGTAGAGTGACAGACTAGGTTTGGGAAATGACCTTGGGTCGGACTTGAAACGGGGCTCACCAGATTTATGTTTTGGACAGTTGAGCCAAGTGAGCCACTGCACCAACCCTTAAATGTGACAGTTTTCCTGTGTCCCCACAGAGACCCAGAGTTTGTGTTTTATGACCAGCTCAAGCAGACAATGACTGCGTACAGGTAAGACTCCTCGTGTTTGACAGCGTCCCTTTGTCTATATCCATGTTCTCTATGGTTTTTCACAAGGTGTTTCTCGTTTGTATTTTGATGATGATGAACAGAGTGAAGCCAGCCATCTTCGACCTGCTTCTGGCAGTCTGCATTGCCGCTTACCTCGGAGTTATGTATCTTGCAGTGCAGGTGAGTACCAGTCTCTTAACAGATGTTGCAGTGATCAGCTGCGTTTTGTAGGGCAGGGAAATCAATATAAACATACCCACATGCTCTTGTTGACTTGAAATCTCTGACTTTGTTTTTTGGCAGAACTTTGGCATTCTCTACAACACTCTGCGGCGGGTTACCCAACCCAAAGCGGCTAAGCAGCATTAAGGACGTGTGTGTGTGTGTGCGCGCGCTCAGGATAGACGTTTGTCTTCTTTTTTTTTCCTACTGAAACTGGTACTGGTACTGACCCCAGTCCTGTTTGTCTCTGAAATGAGCTGTACAAGCTGGCCCATGAACTTCTAGGTCCCAAGAGCCACTTCTTTTTGGAGGGTTTTTGGAACAATTTTATCTTAACAACTTCCCCTCCCCTGATGTGCCAGGATCAGCTTAAGTGTCTTCCTGTTCTCTACTGCCATGTTTGTCTCTTTCTGTTGTCTCTCTCTCTCTCATTGAGGTATTTGCTGTCTTCTCAAACTCCTTTCACAAGCCAAGTTTCAGAGGGTGGTCTTCTCAGGCAGCTAAGATGCGCTTTTCACTGTGTAGGAGAACTTATTTGGGACCTTAACTACTGAGATGAAGTCTCTTTGATAACCTGTCTTTTTTGTTTTGTTTAAAATGTGCATTTGTGATTTTTTTCTCTCTCTCTCCCCACCCCCTATTGGTTGTGCACCAGATGTTTTTAAAACCGGACCTTAATATGGAACACACTTCAGCCATTATAGATGTTTACCTAAAGCTCATATTTTGAGGTTGTATCCTACACTTGGATGTGTTGCTGTGAAAATGACTTGTGATGGGAGGAGATGATGATTGCATATTTTACAACATGAAGAGATTAAAGATGTCAAAACTTGAAGCAGACCTCACAGGTGAAGATTCTAAAATGTATGCAGTGTTCTGTTTTTTTTTTTTTAGTTTTTTTTTTTTTTTTTTGAAAGGAGTGGCAAGAAACTTTGATTTCCTGCATGCCCATGATTTCATAAAAATAAAATAAACATTCATGTAGTTGAGGTCTTTACTTGTCTTGTGAACAGGGCAGGAATTTCACGAGGGCCATGAGGGCTATGGCCCTCATGCCCTCTCAATTTGGCCTCGTGCCCTTGAAAAAAATATGCCAGAAGCTCACAGTGGCCTTAATGCCCTTCCACAAAATTGACAACACAAATGGTAAAGTGGCCTTGCCCCTAAAATTATGAAATTCCAGGCCTGCTTGTGAACATACTGCGTGGCACTAGTTGAACAGATTACAGTTTCGGGAAACATCTGAACTCCAACTCGCACTGTAGTCTAGTGGTACATCTGATCGCTGTTCCCTCAACACCAATTTTTTCGCAACATGAATGAATGATGGCAAAATAAAGAACGTGTTGAAATACAAATGAGAAACAAAGATTTTTAATTTCTCATTTTTAATTTAATGGGTAAACAATACAATAACACTGGTTTCATGGAATTATTAAAACTGTTTCATTACAAAAGAGAAAGTACCTGTCATACCCAAGTGGTCAGATTTTTTAGAAAGTGGTCAGATCATGATCCTTCATATAAGGGGGTGGGGGGGCAGACAACGCATTCTGGAGTTAAAAGTGTCTGGTCCAAGTTTTAAATAGAAGATAGAAAGAAAAACAGTTAAAACGCAAATATTTTAATATTTTTTACTTGATCCAAGTCCTCTTGAAACTCATTCATAAAAATCCCCTCAGAAATGTTCCCTATTTCCTAATGAGCAATACAAATAATAGTAATAAATTACAGTGCAATTTTAAGAAACGCCTTCGGGGCAGCCCCCAACTCCTTATTTCTTCCCAGGTCTCTCGGTCATAACACTTCTCAGTGGTTTTACAAGTTCGTATTTGGCACATTCTCGAAAGATATACATACACTTATCAAAGGAAATGCATAGGTTCAGAATTGTGTAAGCAAAAAACTGTTTTTTTTTTTTTTTATTCCCCAAACCCGGACGGATTTGTGCTCCAATGCAAGTAAATCAAATCTGCCAAATTTTGCAAAACAAAAACAAAATAGCTTTCGACAACCCAAACAGATTTAAAATCAGGTGCTAATGCACGATTAGAATTGATGCGATATTGTCCCCCGTGGCGCGTCTGCGGGACACCACCATCAGGAGACGGCTAGAGACCAAAGAAAGTGCACACTGTTGACAGTACCATGGTAGACAAAGGGCACCTCATCTGTACAAACAGTGAACCAATGCATACAATAGGAGACGGGGACAAGACGACTACAGTGTTCTCAGAGAGAGGAAAAACAGCAGCGACTCAATACACAATGTTTTAAACATAAAAAATGGAAAGCTAGTTTACCCCGACAGAGACTAGCGGAGAGAGGCTAGCCTGGAGTAAATATGGAAGACACGTCCATGGGATTTTGGACTCCGGTTCTCTACCGGCATCTGCGGCCTGTTCCAGCTCGAGCATGCTGTCCCGTCATGACAGATTAACAGTAGCATGGATTTGATCAAAATGACAGCACGTGGTCTCGGCACACAACAAAACAAATTCAGACCTGGTGCAAACACATCAATGCACACGTAATACACATGATGAACTCATAAGAACATTCAGAACAGCATGTAGGCAAGTAGATTTTTCATTTCATGATTGTGGTCTCTGTTCTTTTAAAGAGGCATGGCATGTTGATTAGGTACATTTAAATAGTTTTTCATTTTAACGTTTGTCAAAGGACTAGTTCATAACATACTTGGAGCCATTCCAATGTCATGCATTTCCAGAATACCATATTATGTGCATATATATTTATATTTGCCTAAGGATTTACACAAAGTTGAAAGGGCTATTCATGTCAATTGGTTTTTCTCTTATTCACTGATTTGAAAAGAAAACAAAATGAAACATCCAAATGTCCTTTTTTGGAATATATATTACGCAATCCATTCAATCAATTCCTGCTATGTCAGATCATAATCAGTGGTCAGCCTGTATGCTTTCATATCAGTGCAACAACAGATGCTTAAAAAATCTGAAAATGTGGCACCACATTTTCCCCCAGACAGGAATGCAAGCAACATTATTTATCAATCCCTATTTATCCACACAGAAAAAAAGTGAAAACAAACAAACAAAGAAAACAAAAACAAATTCCCTTAAAATTATGTTTTTTTTTTTCCACATTCAAGCACACCGATACTACAAAGATGTGGCTCGCGTAAGAAATAAACAGGTCAGGCTGGGTAAAAGTCTTTTGGTCTGTAGTAACCTGTGCAATGATATGGAGTCATCAGTGCATGTCTAGTTTTGTTTACTTTTTAGGAAATGAAAACCAGTGTTTTTAAAACATGCACTCTCTTCTCAGTCCCCCCTTTTCTTTCTGAGACAGGATACAAATGCACCAATGATTCCCTTTATACAGCCGTCACTCCTGGAATTAAATAAAATTAAAGTATCAAATTAAAAACAAAGAAAGAAAGAATGAAAAAGCCACTGGCTATTAAAAAGAAAACCAATTTCAAAATATGTTTCGGGTCTCGACAAAGCATGATGCACCAGTGTGTTTTAAACTGTGAATGGTGAAAGTCCTCCTGCCTGTTTTTTTTTCTTTTTGAGGGCTGTTTCACACACTGAGGTTAAGAAACTAAGGTCTCAGCATGGTGAAAGAGATGAGACGTTTGTCTATATACCCATTATTACACAAGAGGAACTTCACAGAACTTACACCTTAGTTTTTTTCTCGGAAAAGTAAATGTATAAGACATAATTCACCTGAAAAAACATTCACAGTGCTATAATTGAAAAGAACAAACAAACAAACAGGAAAAAATAGAATAGTGTAACTGAGAACATCTCACTGTCTAAATGTTTTGTTGTCGTTTTTTTTGTTTTGTTTTGTTTCGTAAAACAATGTAGCGACTTAGGGAGCGGGACAAGTCGCTGTTGATCATCTAACTTGTATTTCTAGGTATGTGCCACAAGGTGGTGCTGGAGAGGCCTTCTTTTTTATTGATGCTTCTCCTTGGTGATCCCGTTCTGCGCGTGCTTCCTGTGGTTGGGGAGAGAGAGAGACGGGGAGGACAAAGGCCAGGTGATCAGTGATCAGGAGATGCACAGTAATACCAAAGGGATATCACTTCTCTCTCCCTCAAGGTTAGCCGATAAGGGCTTAGGCTCAGCTGCATGCCTGCCCGCCTGCTCGCTAATCACATCTAAATAAGCTCTTTGATCCTATCTGTGCCTGGTTACACAAGGCAGCACTGTATCTCATTGCCCCCTGAGATTGTGTTACTTACGACAGGAGGTTTGACCCCTATGCCCCCCGCCCCCTCCGATCCCTAACCCCCACCCAACCCATCAACTCATCAAACTCATCAGTGTTCCACGACCGAATGTACCCCCCATGATAGCTGCGGGGAGAGAGAGAGCGATAAAGAGAGAGAGAGAGAAAGAGAGAGCACACTATGTGACCGGGTGATGCAATGCTGGATAGCGATGCAAACACGTACTGCCTGCCTAGTGGTTAGGGAGTTGGTGCAATTGGAAGGTTGCCGGTTCGAATCCTGTCCTACCCATAGTTGAGATGCCCTTGAGCAAGGCATCTAACCCCCACTGCTCCAGGGACTGTAACTGAAACCCTGTAAATATCTGTAAGTCGCTCTGGATAAGAGTGTCAGCTAAGTGTAATATAAGGTCTGTGCAGTTAATACAGATGATTTTACAGGTGAACTCCAAACCTTGCTGAAGAGTTGTGCTAATTAGAATCAGCTAATTTAGTTTAGCTAGGCTAGTGCCACCATAGTACCTCAGCTCAATAATGTACTTTGCTGCAGTTCCCTGTCATGGTAGTTTCTAAAGGTGATGATAGAGCAACCGTTTGAGCAATACTGCTGGGCAACAACATAAAAGGCTCCTAATATTCTGACTGGATAATAGTGACAAGTTCTGTGCTGATAAGTTCCTCTGATAAAAATGTGCGGTCTAACATCATTTCGAAAGTGCCCAAACAGCATCTTTTAGTAAAGTTGCATGGCAATATTGTCCAAAAAGTTGCCTAGTGTATCATCATCATAAGGCTTCAGTTTCCATTGTCAACATCACCAATCTAATCAACAAATACAGATAGAGCCATGTTGCTCAGTGGGACAGCTGAAAGCTATGGTGTTGACCTTAGGCATCATGTTAGAGTATATGCTCTGCTTTCAGGCAATTGCGAATGGTTGGCAGGTCCAATACAGCGGCCCCTCACTGTAACGCGGTTCACTTTTCGCGGCCTCGCAGTTTCGCAGATTTTTTTTAGTTCAATTTTGCAGGCTTTTTTTTTTTACAGTGCATTGTTTCATTCTATAATACTGTACTTATTTTTCTACAAAGTTTTAACCTTTGAGAGTAGAAGAGAGAGAAGTGTGAGAAAATGTTAATGCCTGTCTGAGAAAAGTGTATAAAGTGTGTAGTGAGGGGTTTTACAGCTTTAAAACATCTATAATAATCTATAAAAATTAAAAAAATAAAGCTGACTACTTCACGGATTTTGCCTATTGCAGGTTATTTTTAGAACGTAACTCCCGCGAATAACGAGGGACTACTGTAGTTCACAGACAGTATGGTGTGAATATGTCCGTGTGTGTGTCCGTGCGTGTGTGTGTGTGTGCTTACCCTTCCTCACTGTCCTGATGGCCAGCATCAGAACGGTGCTTCGCCAGCTTGGCGGCCAATAGAGAGGCCTCCTCCTCCTCATACTCCCTCACGTCATTCACCTCCTTCATCTGACCAGTCAACACCTTCGCCACAAATAGCAAGATAAACTGCAGAGAGAGAGATAGAGAGAGACGGAGAGACAGAGAGAGAGAGAGAGAGAGAGAGAGAGAGAGAGAAAGAATAGAGAAATGAGGGAAAAGAGAGATGGGCAAGAGGGAGAACAAGATAAGTCAACACGCGAATGGACTATCACAATGAGAGAAAGATACACCATGAGATAACTACAGAAGGCATCCAACGAAGACGGAGACAATGAGAAAGTCTGAATAAAACATGGGCCTAAAAAAGTGAACAGAAACAGCACCAGAACCCAAATAAATAAGAAGGAAAGAAATTGAACCACCAAATCCAACACCTCAGAACACACACACACACACACACACACACACACACACACACACACAAACACATACCCAACTCCTCTAAATCCCACACCACTCAAGCCACCCTGCACCAGAACTGAAATCAGACCTGAAAGGCAAACCGCACCAAACCTAGACAATCCTCCTCACCAACTCTGGTCATCCAATCCGGAATTTTTGGAAAGTCTTTACCTTAGAAGGTTACTGCCGACATGCGCGCGAAAAAAGGAAATCACACAATGTTCACAGCAGTCATTAACACTTATCAACAGCAGCACACATTATTTCTCATTAAAATGACAGAGATTACGAGTGCAAAGCATGAGGTAAAAAAAAAAAAAAAAAGGCAAGTAGACACTGCAAGAGACAGAGACACTGCAACACTGTCTCTGTGCGTCTGCATTATACATGTAGGGGGCCAGTGAACCTGACTAAGAGCAGACATGGCCAGATATATGTGCATCCAGCGAGGAACGATGAGGGCAATGGAGATGGAAAGAGGAAGACAGAGGAAGAAACAAAGCCAGTCAGGAGAAAAGGTTAGAGAGAGAGGAAGAGAGAGAGACAGAGAGAAAGAGAGGCAGAGTGAGAGAGCTGGCAACTGGTAACTGGCTCTAAGCTTCCTTCCTGAGGGCTCATTTCCACCGACTTGACCATGTACAGCACGTAACCGTGTACAGCCCGTGAGCGTATTGTGAGCGAATTTGCATGTCCACCGGACATGTCTGCGTGTACAGCGCGTGAGCCGGAATTCAGCTGCCAGCCCCGTCTTTAAATGCACTTGGTCAGTGTCTTTAAGTGCACGTAGCCATGTTTCCCGTTGATCTCACTTTAATGAACACAATATGTGTTTCTCTGCTATGTTCACGTAGGCTAGTCACTGCACTTGTAGTGCAGATCTGGTATGACTGATAGCTTTCCAGCCTCTGTCTTATGCAGTTGAAAGCGATTGGTAATATTTTGCAGATAGACAGGTATCCCCTGTCAATACACGCATTGATAGCACAGTTGACATGAATTGTATAGTTCTATAGCTATAGCTTTCAAGAGGATTTTGACTGAATGTGCTCACATCACACACAGAAAAATAGACTCGGTTTCTGTTTTCTAGCCGCAGCCCGTATTCTGAGCGTATTTCACGGACAGAATACGCTCAGATGCTGTGGAAATGGTCTAATCTGTTAACGAAATGAATACGGACAGAAAACGGGCACTTGCTGTCTACGCACTGTATACGGAGAGTGTTTGGTGGAAAGGAGCCCTGAGCCACCTCTAACAAGAAGGGAGTGGAGGCCATTGAGAGTCCAGACAAGTGCTGCTCAACCAACAACTGCCCCTTTATAAAATATTATTACAGACATTAAAGAGACAAAATGTCCTGTCTACTAGAGTGTTGCAGAGGTTGTTGCGTACATCAACACATTTTAAATAGCACAGACGCTGTCCGGTACTTTGACTTTATAGCAACTCAAGTTCAAACCACATTTTGTGTTTCACTGAATCTATAATGTTTTTGTGGTTCCTGGCACAGCACTGTTTTTAACAATTAATTTATGCCTCATGTGACGACTTCAAACATCTTTTGGTGAGCGCTTGTCTAAAAGGCCTACTGAAGATCTCCCCTTGCCTGCTTCATCGAACTCAAGTAATTTTAGAGCTCGTAAAGAACATTTTGTGCACATTTAATGCTAGGAATCTGTTACCAAACATGGACACTGTAAGAATATGGGTCAATGACAAATTTGGTACATTCTGACCTGTCATTTTAGGAGATTTTAGTCTCCATCAGCTGATGAAAGGATCACTCTGGTGCGAAATGAAAATGGGCATGTTGAAACATCATACCGAGTTGGTATGTTTGCAGAGGAGCAAAACTACGCTAGCCTGTTCCATTTCAAACTTCACTATTTTTACCACTTTGGTTGAAAAGACTAACAGTGCTAGTACAAAGGGCATGGAGAAAGCTTGAAGGTAACGCTATGCTTAAACCATTAAAAATGCTGGAAGTAGCTTTATACTTCCTTCACTGCCTCCACGCCAGCTCTCCCTGGCAGCCCTTTCATCGCGCTCTCTTTGCAGATGCAAATGCAGATGCATTGCTCAGATTGCATGCTGCATCTGCATATTCTCTTTCCAATAAGTACAGATGCCCATCAAATATAAATGGCTTTTCCTCTTTGTCAAATTTGCTGTAATACTCTCTGTGTTCTGCCATCTCTGCAGCATTCGGGAGGCAGTCAATACAACTACAGTCAACAATTCCGGTAAGTCTTCACGTTTGCTTTTGCTTCTGGGTCGTCAATCGACTTGTATGGACTTTCATCATGGCGGCGACAAGGTACTACCTGTAAAAACACTCTTTTTAATAAACAAATTGCACCCTTACAAAGTTCTTAATGCCTTGTTCTGCCAGGAATTCATATGCCAGGACCCTTGTTATACTACCAAGGAAGTGTGGAGCTACTTTGAACTTTATTAATGGTTTAAAAATAGCATCATCTTAGTACTAGGCTCCTTCCCTTAGGCGAAGAGATCAGCAGTTGTGGCGTCTCACCAGAAAGTAACGTTAGCAGGCAAGCCACCTAACTACCACCTAACTAGTCATGCCTTGAAATGCCTATTCAGGCAATAGTAACTAAGTAGCGTACTTGTCACTCTCATGTATATCTAATGTGACTCTAAGGTTACAGGGCAACAAAGAAGGAATGAAAAAGCTAACAAGCAGCTGGCCCTGAGCTTCTTTCCTGGGGACCCCCTTCTTGGGAAGAGGTCGAGATAGATGGTGTGGAGACGGGCCGGTGTGCTGTCTTACCAGGAACCAATAGATGTTAATGAGTAGCAGGGCGAGCTGTCTTACCAGGAACCAATAGAAGTTCATGAGTAGCGGGGCAAGCTGTCTTACCAGGAACCAATAGATGTTCATGAGTAGCGGGGCAAGCTGTCTTACCAGGAACCAATAGATGTTCATGAGTAGCAGGGCGAGCAGCAGCGTGTTGAAGAAGAAGTAGAAGGGGATGTTGGGCACCGAGTCCAGGCTGGACACGCAGGTGGCGTACAGCACCTTCAGCGGGAACCAGTAGAGGCGGAACCAAAACCTGCCGCGAGGAGCAGAGGGGGGAACATACAGTGCGTTTACACGGGAGTGTAATGATTCGAATCATTGGCTTAATTGGACTAAGATCGAGTTACTGTTTTCATGTAAACACCTTAATTCGACTAGAAATCGGACGACCATAGCCGAATTAACACCCCGAGATAATTCGATTGTTAATCGGATCAGGGGTGCATGTATACGGTCAACCGGATTGGGATTAGGACTTTGCATTCCGCGCATGCTTGTGACCCCCGCCCCCATGTCGTCACCTGGAAGTAGAAAGAGAGTTCAGTAACAAATTGTCGGTCTGAATTAAATTGGCCTGTATCATTTGTCGGCGGCGCCTTTCCTCAGCAATTAGCAAAAGTAAGAGTTCCGTTTGGCATCTCATTACTGTTTTAACCAAGGTGATAAGCCACGCCATGAGGAACATAGCTTCTACCTCATCGTTCGCCATCTTTCAGGAATGCTTGACACTGTTGTTGTTATTGGTGGTGAAGAGGTCAACCAGAAGTAGCTCTATTAACACTAGTTGAAATTGGTACAGCGCTACCTATCGTATCGGGGTACTAGGAGCTTTCGGCCAATGATTCGAATTACTCACTGCCACGTATACTCGGACAATTGCAGTTGCCCCCCTTAATAGGATAGTCGAATGAAAGCTATAATCGAGTTATTTGCCATCATGTAACTGCACTCATAGTCACTCGCTTGAGTAAAGGGGTCATGACCTTAACCGTCAATATACAAACACAAGCAGGGTCAACTAGCTGCTCTATAGCCTGTGAATACATAAGCCATTTATCTGCCACAAACAGAGGTACACATCAAGTCAGCGACAGGGTGTAGTGTGTGTGTGTTTGTCTGTCTGTGTGTGTGTGAGCGCGCGTGTGTGTGTGTGTGTGTGTGTGTGTTCATGTGTGTGTGTGTGCGTTTATGTGTCTGTGTGTGTCTGAGTGTGTTTTTGTGTGTGTGTCTGTGTATGTAAGTGTGTTTATGTGTGTGTGTGTGCATGTGTGTGTGTCTGTGCCTGTGTGTGTTTATGTGTGTGTGTGTTTGTGTGTGTCTGTGTCTGTTTGTGTGTGTCTGTGTCTGTGTGCGTGTGTGTGTGTTTATGTGTGTTTGTGTGTGTGTGTGTCTGTGTGTGTCTGTGTCTGTTTGTGTGTGTGTGTGTGTCTGTGTCTGTGTGCGTGTGTGTGTGTTTATGTGTGTTTGTGTGTGTCTGTGTCTGTGTGTGTGTGTCTGTGTGCATGTGTGTCTGCCATCCAGCTAAGCCTCACCAGGTGATGCTGAAGCTGACGGAGCCCATGTTGGAGAGGATGTCGTTGAGCAAGTGATGGCTCCCGCCACGGGTCTTGAAATAGACGTTGAGTTTGGTGAACTCCAGCTGAATGTCGTTGATGTCATGGAGGAAGAGCACCAGAACCCCAATGTTGTGATATCTGAGGGGGGAAAAGCAACTATTACCCTACATATAAATCATGAAGAGGGTCTTCAACTAACTTTTTGATGCACATTTTGACCACTAAAATAAGCAATCCCAGCTGACAATATGTGTATTATTATGCATAAACTCTCTCAGGATTTGCACAAATATAGACAGACAAGCATTTTGTTTAGCAAAATTATTGTGAACGCACCCAACTGATTGTAATGACTTAGATGAAAAACCCAACTCCAACCACATACAGTGTGTAGCAAAGGGAGAGAGCAGACACCCCTCCTGGGCCTCGAACCCAGGTCTGTGGGGGACCACACCACCCTGCACCCTGACCACAACACCAAAGAACCAGGCTCAGTTGGGAATCGGAAGTCAGAGCACATACTCATCCATGGTGATGGCACTCCATCACACAGTCCAGTGGACAGGTTGAGGAGACCTCATGAAGGATGTGGTGTGTGTGTGCCCAATTGATTCCAGTGACATGAATGGAAACTCAACACATATAGACATCACATAGGCAAGAGTGGACAGTTTGAGGAGATCATGATGGGTATTCTCTGTGTTGTATGTTGTGTGTGTGTGAGAGAGAGAGAAAGAGAGAGAGCGAGTGTGTGTGTGTGAGAGAGAGGAGACCGAGTGTGTATGTGTGTGAGAGAGAAAGAGAGAGAGAGAGTGAGTGTGGGGGAGGGAAAGAGAGAGTAAGTGTGCATATGCATGTGTGTATCCACTGTCACCTGAAGGCTTAGGAGAAGGTGATGAGGGCCAGCGTGATGACGTGGTGGACCACCATGACGGCCGAGTCTTTCCTCCAGGCGTCCATGTAGACGGTGGCGTATATGGAGTGGCCGTAGAAGCTGCCCTGGATCAGGTAGGCGATGGCGATGTCCGTGGGCACTGACATGCCGCTCTTCCAGTCTGGTCACCACAGATGACATTCAAGCGGCTGGTCAGCATTTGACACATACACATACACACACACACTTGAGGACGTGTGTACACATACACACTCCCACAAGCACTCATACACACATACCTTCACCACACACGCTCTCGCATGCACTCATAGGAAACATCCCCACACACACTTACCCAGCTACATCTCATCCATAACACACACACACAGTTCCTAAGCAAAGACACACCCCTGCCAGACCTGACACACGCATACATCCATTTCCATTACTATACATAGTGATGTTAGCGCGTGTCAGAGGCACTAAGCAGCTCTACTCCCTGACGGACGGTACTTCATGACTGGTGATGCTCCATCGGCATCTCTGCAAGAGGGAGAGAGGGGAGGGAGGGGGGGGGGGGGCGAGCCTGTCATTTACAGCCTAACTGGCAGCTTTCATGGGATACGGAGGCTAGGCTGGCCGCTCGCTCAGCTCCACAGGATGGGATGCAGTATTTATGTATTTATGGAGCATTCCTCTCCCCCCCGGGGGACACATTAACCTGGACGTTTGAGGAACTTTCCATGCTGCGCTAAGTACCTGCTGCCTCTGTTGATGCTACCATCACTGCTACTGCTGCTTGCTGTTGATGATGATGGTCCAGCCTTTAATGCGTATTGATCCCATCTCCCGTCATTAAACATTGAGAACAGGATTACGACGGTGTGGAGTCGGCTTGGGGCCGGGTTGGGTCGGGTTGGGTCGGGCTGGGCTGAGCAGCTCTGGAACCGGGTGGGAGGGAGCGGAGGGCAGGAGAGAAGAGCAGAGGGTAGGAGAGGAGAGGGTAGGAGAGGAGAGGAGAGGGGAGGAGAGGAGAGGGGAGGAGAGGGGAGAGGAGGAGAGGGGAGAGGGAGGAGGGGAGAGGGTAGGAGAGGAGAGGGTAGGAGAGGAGAGGAGAGGGGAGGGCAGGAGAGGAGAGGAGAGGAGAGCAGAGGGGAGAGAGGAGAGGAGAGGAGAGAGGAGGAGAGGAGAGGGGAGGAGAGGAGACGAGAGGGGAGGGCAGGAGAGGAGAGGAGAGGAGAGGAGAGCAGAGGGGAGGAGAGGAGAGGAGAGGGGAGGGCAGGAGAGGAGAGGGGAGGGAGGAGAGGAGAGGAGAGGAGAGCAGAGGGGAGGAGAGGAGAGGAGAGGAGAGAGGAGGAGAGGAGAGGGGAGGAGAGGAGGACGAGAGGGGAGGGCAGGAGAGGAGAGGAGAGGGGAGGAGAGGAGAGGAGAGGAGAGGAGAGGAGAGGAGAGGAGAGGGGAGGGCAGGAGAGGAGAGGGGAGGAGAGGAGAGGGGAGGAGAGGAGAGGGAAGGAGAGGAGAGCACAGGGGAGGGGAGGGGAGAAGAGGAGAGGAGAGGGGATGAGAGGAGAGGGGAGAAGAGGAGAGCAGAGGAGAGGAGAGCAGAGGGAGGAGAGGGGAGGAGAGGAGAGGAGAGGAGAGGAGAGGGGAGGGCAGGAGAGGAGAGGAGAGGAGAGGGGGAGGGCAGGAGAAGAGAGCAGAGGGGAGGGGCGGGTTTGATTCTCTGAGAGCCTCGTAATGACCCATCAGCGCTCGGTGCTTGTAAACCTTCCCTGGCCTCTGTTGTGGCCATCACTCAGAGGGAACACCCATCGACACGCTACGGAAGGGGGTGGGGGTTGGTGTTTCACAAAACCACAGCGCGGAACATGATCTGTCTTAAAAGAGCCGCAGCAAACCAAAAAATTAATTGGGGGGCAAAAACTGCAATCAATGATGTAACTGGAGCTCACTGACACTTAAGTCATAGTGCAGTAATTGTGAATTACAGCAGCTACGGCCAAAACAAATAATGTTTGCATAAGGCTCAAATTATATAATTTCTTTAACACAAGGTCATCACAAGCCCTGCTGCTCTTAAGGTTTACGACTTCCCTTTATGTTCTGGCTATGCAAATATGCAGTGAGTGTCAGTGAACGAGGAATGGTGCGTCACTAAAAGGCTGTATGCTTATTCAGAAAAGGCTGCATCTCTAAGCTGGTAAAAGCCAGTAATCTAACAATAAAGCAAATGTCAAGTAAGACATTAAGAACGCTTAGTTATCAGACTACAACCGAAACAAACAAAACAACTATTATGGATACCAAACCCATAGATGGCAGAGTCCGTTTCAGTTCAGTAACAGCTTAACAACGTTGATGAATGTATCAGAAGCAGTGGCCTGACAGATGTGTCTTTGGAGATGTGTAAAGCAAGACAGCAAGACAGCAATACAAACCCTTTCAGGCTTTTTCGCCAGCAAGTCACGGAGTCTCTTATCTTATTCCCACAGAAAATGGTCAGTTAAGACTCAGTCCTGATGGGGACCTTTTGTTACAAATGGGGCTATAGCTGATACAAATTCATAGTATTCTCAAAACTGGAAAACACTGAGCTCTTGTCCATACAAAGGTGAGTTTGGTGCCAACTCCTGTGTCGACTACACTGCCTCTGACTGAGCTGTGCCTTTTCTGTGTCTTTCATAGTGTACTGACTGCTGTTAATGGTTTGTAGTCTCCAATAGAAAGAAATAACTGGAAAAAGAACTTGACATGAAAATGGGTCTTTTCCACTCAATACACAGAGAACAGCCATGCTGATAAAAACTGCTACTGTTAGCCACAAAATTGAAATCCATTTCTGAAGGTCTCTACTGTATGCTCAGGATTAATACATGGCCATTTGTAATAGCACTTGTCAAACCGCAAGTAAAACCAGCGCTTCGATATCATCCGACACCCACAATTTAGACTGTAATAAGAAACCTTTCGAAGGGCAGGCTGCAGAAAGCCCCTTGAATTTTAAGGTAGCCTCCCAGCAACAAGGGCTCCTCCTCTGCCTTTAGGGCTGTGCTCAAGATATTGTGATATATTGTGATATATCATGGCGTACTTCTGTATCGATACGTACAATATAGCATCAAAATATCGATATAGTTGCTGTTGTATCCATGCAGCATTGAGAAAAACTGAAAACATATAGACAACCTAAAGGTTCACTTTAAGTGAACTCTCAGAATTGAAACTGAATTTTGAAGTTAGTATTTAAGATCTTTAGAGGCCTTAACTGAAGTGCTGTGAAGTTGTACAATCCTTTAGGTTTAGACATTGCTGCCGCATACAATTAGAACAGGTATTAGAGAGAACTCTGTTTTCGGCATGGTGATTATTCAGTCTCAACATGTATCGCGATAAAGCGCCATACCCTGGCCTCTGTACCGTGACACGTATCATAGCATGGAGTTTGCGGGATATACTGAGCGCTGTCTGTCTGTCTGGCTTACCGTAGAAAACGGAAGGCGGGTTGTAAAAAAGGTGTAGTGGGTGAAGAAGAGAAGGTAGGTGCTGTAGGACCAGGACATGGTGTAGAAGACCAGCTTCCACGCGCTCTCCGGCATCTTGGCAGTGTCTTTGGGCTGGAGACAGCACCAGTGTGCAAACGGCTGCAGAGACACAAACAGGAGACACACACACACACACACACACACACACACACACACAGAGGACAGAAGTGTTATCAACATCAGGAACACACACACACACTCACACACACAGAGGACAGAAGTGTTACCAAACATCAGGAACACACACACACACACACACACACACACACAGAGGACAGAAGTGTTATCAAACATCAGGAACACCCACACACACTCACACACACAGAGGACAGAAGTGTTATCAAACATCAGGAACACACACACACACACACACACACACACACACACACACACACACACAGAGGGCAGAAGTGTTATCAAACATCAGGAACACACACACACACTCACACACACAGACGCACAGACACACACACGCTCCTCTGGAGGACATTCTGATCTCAAACAGGGTTCATTCACAGTCATTGACTTGGCCCACACATCTGTGTGACCGCACACGTGTTTATGTTGTGTTGAGTTTGTTTTGAAAAACACATGAAGCCAACGTTAAGCAGCGTGGTGGCTGGTGGGTGGTGTGGGTGGTTGCTGAGGGTCGATACCGAACTGGAGTTCTGCTCTTTTTTATGACACAAAAAAAAACGCCAACCTCGCAAGCGACAGTTCGTGTTGGTGTGCTAACGCCAGCATAAAAACAGGAAGTTGAAAAAGCTGAGAAGCGCTTCCTCCATCCAGAGAATCCTGGAGTAACCTGCACACTCACAGGGGTTGGAGCCGTTGGAGGGAGGGTCGTTGTGGAAAGTGGCAAGGTGGGGGGTGGGTGGCGAGATGATTAGCAGAAACACAGAGCACAAGCTGAGATAAGCCTAAGCGAGGGAAGTTGGGGGGGGGGGGGGGGGGGGGGGGGGGGTTGGTTGGTTGGGGGATGGGGTTGGATGGATAACGGGCGAGACCACGAGCTTGTCAGTGAGTGAGTGAGCGAGAGCAGGAGAGCAGCACGCACATACACACACACGCTCACACGGGTGCTCACAGGTGGCGTGGGGTGAGGGCGAGAAATGGAGCCCGTCCAATCTTATCTTCCTCCGCATGACAGAGTATCTGCCGCCGGTCGGTCACCCAAGCCGGCGCGGCGTAACACGAGATAAAACAGCGAAAGGACGATTTGGCCCCACAGAGAGCGTCGGAATCATTTATCTTTTATCACGCTTTTGGCACGGCACGGCACACAGCACACAGGGCCGAGTGCTCCTATTCACTTTCATTCCGGGGACGGCTTCGCCTAACCACCCCCACCTGTCATACAACCCCTCCCACACACACACACACACATGCATATAGACACGCACACACACACACACACATCCTGGACATCATCACACTGAAATGTGCCTGGGGACTGGGCCAAAATTGCTAGTCCTCTAGTCAGAAGTGGTGTGTGTGCCTGTGAATGTGTGTATGTGTGTGTGTGTGTGTGTGTGTGTGTTTGTGTTTGTGTGTGTGCGTGTGCAGGGAGAGGAGAGCAAAGGGGAAAAAGTGAGAGAGACGAGAGACGGAGACAGAGAGACGGAGAGACAGAGACAGAGAGAAAGAGAGAGAAAAAAAAAAGCGCAGGCACATGTCACATGATCACATCCTGGGCCGGCGGGCCACGTTGGCTGTCGGTGTGTGATTGGCTGGCGAGGCGGGGCCATGTGTTGGTGGGAGTGAGTCATACGCAGCGGTGGCGGCAGCAGTAGCAGTAGTGGCAGCGGCAGTAGCGGGCCTGGCAGGCAGAGAGAGCAGCAGTGGCTGCAGTCGCAGCAGTCGCATTGGCTGCAGCAGCAGTCGCAGGAGCAGGAGCAGGATATCCACCTCGTGTCTTCCTGCGCCCCTTCGCTCCGCCTCCTTCCCTCCCCAGCGCATTTATTTATAGAGGCCAGCTGTCAGCAGCACGTCCACCAATCTACCCCACACACATACACACACACACACACTCTCAACATCTACCCCCCAGACACCCCCCCACACACACTCTCAAACACACCCCCCCCCCCCCCACACACACACACACACACTCAACATCTACCCCCCAGACACACACACTCTCAAACACCCCCCCCCCCCCACACACACACACACTCAACATCTACCCCCCAGACACACACACTCTCAAACACCCCCCCCCCCCACCACACACACACACTCAAACATCTACCCTCCAGACACACACTCAAACATCCCCCCCACACACACACACTCAAACATCTACCCCACACACACACAACATCTACCCCCTAGACACACACCCTCTCAAACACACCCTACCCACACACCATTACAGACATATACATACACTCAAAACACCCCCCCACACACACACTCACTTAAACACCCCCCCCACACACACACACATTCAACATCTAGACACACACACTCTCAAACACGGCCCCCCACACACACATACACCATTACAGACATACATACACTTAAAACACCCCCCCACACACACACACTCACTTAAACATCTCCCCCTACACACACACTCTCAAACACCCCCCCATCCAACACACACACACCATTACAGACAAATACATATGCAAACACCCCCCCTAGCACACACTCAAACACCACCGCCCCCCACTCAACACACACACACCATTACAGACATACACTCCAAACACCCCCCCCCACACACCGACACCCACACCCACACACACACACACCATCACCTCCGACCTCGCCCGGGCATGTTTGCTCACAGACTCAGCTGGCTGCATGCCACATGGTGGGAGTTTGCCATCACCGCCATGCCGCACTGCCTGGCCGCAGAGACTGAGGCGCAAGGTGCTCTCGGTACACTGGCTATGCTACAGCTATGCTATGCAGCAGGCTCCCTACAGTATGGGCTTGAGTTTGCTTCCACTGACATGTTGGACTCCGGTAGAATCTTTACCTGGCCAATCAGCCACACAGAGGGAGTGTGACGTGTTGTGACGTGAGCGATGGTGTCGACTTTGTGTGCTACGTTTGAGTTGTAGTGCGTAGGCAGGCTAATAGCCAGGCTAACTGCATACACGACCAGGTGTTAGTGATTGGGTAAAGGCAGATCCAATCGTTTTAAACATTAGCACCAGATACACCTGCAGGAAGCAATCGTTTCTCAATGTAGCAAGGCCAGACCCTCCTACACAAAATGAAATGAAGTATAAGGGGCTGGTTTAGCAGGCTAATGGAGGAGGCTCCATGCAAGTGTGTTCTGGTGGACACTGGCTATGCAGGAGAGTGCTGGGATGCTATAACCAGTCTGAGGTTCAAAAAGCTCTAGACTGCTGCAGAGATGCTCTTACGAAGTGTCACCCTTGGTTTTGTCGCTTGGTTGAATTTTTGGTACATTTCTTGCACCATTGCTTATGTTGCTTCCTGTATTTGCATGATGTGTGATGTTTGCTATTAGTAGCCCTAAATATGCACAGAATAATAAGATAGGCTGACTGAGAGAAGGGCACAGTAGCGGCAGAGCAAGTGGCTCGACAATCTGAGATACGATTGCTGAGTGTGACAATTCACACCGAGGGTCTCAGTTTTAAATCAGGAGTGTGTCTTTCTAATTACAGACAGCCTTCATTTTTACGTTAGCGTCAGTTTTTTCGGGACCCCGCGGGACCTACGAAATCTAATTGTCACGGACAGAATTGTGAACTGCGTTTGAACCTCTCCCCGTTTACGCTCGCAGAAATGACTCGGAAAAAACAGCCAAATCTCCCTTCTGCCCCCATTTTCTGTCAAGGAGAAGGCCCATGTATCCCTAGCAACCGTTTAAGGATGGCAGGCTGCGTTGTTGCCAAAATCTCACAAGGCATCAATCCGAGCAGCTGTTCCCCGCGAGTAACTTACTCAGTCAGTGGTGTCTCTCTCTATCTCTCCCCCCTCTCTTCTACCCCCCTCTCCTCCTTCACTCTGCGTTACGAAATAGCACAAAAGGCCCTCATCTGCTCTGGTGTCAGGGGATGCATTCAGCAGAGCTTGCTATTCCCAGAAGACATCTGCCAGGGAAAGGACAAAGCCAGTCGGCCCCGAAAAACAGACCCCCCTGCCCCTTCACCCGAGCCCCTTCCCAGCATGCACCACTGACTCACTGCAGGGAGAAATGGTGGGTGGGGAGGAGTGTGTGTGTGTGTGTATGTGTGTCGTCTGTTTGTGTGTGTGTGTGTGCGTGTGTGTCTGTGTGGGTGGGAGGGTGGGTGTATGTGTGCATGTGGTAAGTGGGAGGCATTTTATGGTAAAAAAAACAGTTGTGACTCAGTTGTGGAACTTGAACCTTCCACAGCAAAAACACATTGGTCTGAATCGGGGTTATCTGGCACACATATGCCCTATAATAAACTTGTTTTCTCTACGGGGACGTGTTTGTGTGATATTTAGGTGGAAAGGTCATTAACTAAGACATCTGACTGAGACACATCAATATGTCCAGCTCAGCTCAGAGACGTTGTCTGAGGACAATCTGAGAGACTGACTGTTGAACCCGATAAAAACGTGACACCCCTGTCCCTGTTGTTCATTCAGGTGAAAGAGTAGTTTACTTAGGGTAGGATCTATTACGGGGGTGATACGATACATTGTCACAACACTTAATACAAGTATACAAAGCGAAAGAGTGACTGTTGACCTGATAATCATGTGACATCCCTGTCTGTGTTGTTTATGTAGATGAGAGAGTTTTACTGTACCTTTAGGGTAGGACCTGTTACAGGGGTGCCGATACGATACAATATTTTATACAATAATGTTCTTGCTATTCTGTACATTTTACAAAACAGCAACTATTGCGACTCAATTCTGTGAGATTACCTGGAGGTTCAGGCCTATTTCTCCCACATTTTGTGTGTTATACAATAGGAGTCTCTGCTGCCATCTTGGTGTGGTAAATTTACTGACTAAACAGTGACACAAGAAAAAAATGAGGCCTTGGGCTATCCTGGGCCATCCTGTGTGTGTGTGTGTGTGTGTGTGTGTGTGTGTGTGTGTGTGTGTGTGTGTGTGTGTGCGTGTGTGTGTGTGTGTATGCACGTGCGTGCTGTGTTTAGTATACTGGAAGTCTGCTGCAATCTTGGATTGGTAAATTTATTAACCTGGTAACACAAAACCAGGAATGGGGACTTGGGATATCCTGTGGACCTCAGAAACAGAAAATCAAAAGTACACGTGTCATGAGATGAGATTTTTTTTTAAATATGTGTCGAATAAACAAATACTTGGCACTACTATATCAATACAACATTGTGCCAGAAAATGTGGTTATACTACACTGCACTGATTTTGTCCACCGCCCCTAATGTTTGCTCTTAGGGATTGGGAGAGCCCACGATGACAAACTGTGTTTGGAAGTCGGACCCAATGAGTCTTATATACGGTCATCGGTCTCACCAAAAACCCCCTCCTGAATTCCTCACAGCAAAGATGGAATGAGGAACTGTGAAGAGGGTGGCAAGGGAGCTTTCTCAATCCAAGAGATGACTAAAGGCCTGCATTCCTCCCATGGACTTAATGAATATGAAACACACACACACACACAGGATGGTCCAGGATGGACCAAGACCTAATTTCTCTTGTTTCACAGTATCGTAAATAAATAAATATACCACATTAAGACTTCCAGTATACGAAACCCTACACACACACACACACACACACACACACACACACACACACACTCGCGCACAGCATCCGTACATACAAACACACCTGAGACTCGCTCGAATTGTCCAGCAGCCTTAATCTGTGTGTGCAGGTATTATGCCAGTCATCCCCTTAATTGACTTGCAGAACGAGATCAAATGAACATGGAAACACTTCGTCACGGGATTATGCACACTTGTCTACTCCAGAAACACGAGCCTCTGCCCGCCCAGGCAAGGCAAGACGCTCTGAAGTCAATGCTTGCGCTCCTCACAAGTGCCCATCCATCTTTACACCCATTTGTGGTTCACCAACAAATTGCCTGAGAGAGATACTCTCACTTATCTTGTGTGTATTCATATTAAAAAAGATAGTGTTATCTTAAGATGTAAAAGAAAAAAAAACTAGCATACAAAGCAACATTCATTCACTTTCACTGAACACACAGTATGAATAATTCATGTTTTTTTTCCAGCGAATGGTGAAGCTGGGCATTAATCAAATTTGTCTGCATTTAACAATGCCTGATATTTTTGCCAGTCGCACAGCCTGACACAGTAGTAGACGGTGACATTGTTGGCCGCTGAGGAGGTAGATTGCCTCTATTGTGCCAGTGGACACAGAGAGGACACACTGATTGAGTCTGAGGCTAACCTCACTGCAGAACAAAAAAAGACACAGAGCAGTCACTCAGCCAAAAAGTTTAAAAATTAACTTTTTGCAGATGGTCAATGCTGATGGGAATGCTTTTAATCATCTCCGCTGACTGAGTCACTGGTACAACATGGCTGATAGAGGCAGAGGCAGAGGCAGGCTGAGAGCTAGCTACTGTTTCATTGTTTCTTGACCTGCGTCTGTTGCTTGGACTAACCATATGGCCACACATGTATAATGTAGCATGCAACAGGCTGACATATCCTCGGCAGAGAACACGAGTGAAGGGGAGAGTGGCCTGCCAATGTAATCCAATTTATTCCATTTCAACAGTTCTTCTGGTGGGGGCCTCTCATTCAGTGCACTAAATTAATATGGCACATCACCACTATGCCTCAGCGTAGAGCAGCAATTCATACGAGGTCGTTTTTACTGCCTGCGTGGTCTGAATCCAGATGGGTGGGGCCGGGGTTTTGAAGCATAACCTATACATCACCGTTCCCCGACGCCGACGTGAAGTATATCGACCGCCTACCTAAAGAATACGGCCTTCCAGTATCTGCCGAGGGGTCACTCCCCTGTAATAACTGCCAGATGGTCCCTCGCGCCTGCGTAACGCTCTACAGTAAAAAAATAAAATCATCTGTCAAGCTCTTCCTGACTTTGCCGTTACAGATGCGAGAGAGGGAGGGGACCACTAAGGCAGGACGACAATTACAGATAAATGCGAGTCCTTTTTCCGGTTTTCCAATCTGCGGGGAGAGGAGAGTGTGTGTGTCCATCAACGACCCATGTAAGCAAGAGGCCGAAAACCGGTGATTACAGTCCAGGGTAGGTCAGACTTGAGCATGGAGGCCATCAGATGAATACATCCAAACCCACTCCGGTGTTGTTTTTCCGCAGGGAATTTTGTTTGTGAAGGTGGTGCTTGTCCGGAAAGGTACAGGAGTATGCTTAAGAAATATATCGGCCCAAAATTATTCATGTTAGTCCTTCGCATCATGTCTGTTTTAAGTTTTCCAGCTAGTATGAATGAAAGGTAATTGAACTGTCTCTTGTCATATACTGTATTCCTATAATTTCATCACCTAATTGTAAGGCCAAGCCTAGTTTTACTGTTGTATGGGTACACCTTGGATAGGCTGGGAGGGCTGTGTTGTTAAGGTGGCCATCTGGACTATAAAGTACTTGGGGGAGGGGGGGGGGCAGTGTCCCCCCCCCCCCCCCACCCCCCAGCTAGACGGACAGCACTGGGGCCTTGGCAGTGCGAAGTGGACAGTTGTGCAATTCAATGTTGTCTTCCTCTTTCTGACTCGGCACGTGTTTGTGGAAGGAAACCCATATGCATACGGAGGTGGCAGGCCCCAGTGACAGTGCTCAGTTTGTCTGTGTGTGTGTGTGTGTTTGTGTCTGTCTGTGTGAATGTGAATGTGTGTGTGTGTGTGTGTGTGTGTGTGTGTGTGTGTGTGTGTGTGAGGGACAATGTCACGTCAACTGGATCTTCAACCTGGTGACGCATCTCTCCTTCTACTCAACAAGCTGGAGAGCTCAATTAATCAACGCGCTGAAGCACCACAGCTTTAATCACGATATCACAGGCACACAGGAGTAATGCCCAGGCCACACTATCTGCTGCAAGCAGCCACTTGTAGCTAGCTTACATGTTTGGGCAGAATTGCACAGGGTCCAGAACTGCTAGCCTTGTCAACCAGACACTTTCACTTCATTTCACTTTGTGTGAAGAGTCTGGAGACTCTCAGTAGGCATGTTGACTTCCTGGTGTGTGGGCAGGTACTTTCTGGAGAACTTTAAAGATATCAGGCCTGCCTTTACCCAATTACAACTACTAACTACATGAATGCAGAACACATTCAACGTCATCGCTTTCAGCACTGACACCTACCAACAAAGTCCTCCCTCTGTTTGCTGATTGGTTGTAAAAAAAATGTAGTCCAGGTCAACCAAAGCGTAAGTAGAGTTCCCTGTAAGTAGAGTACTGTAGCAACATACAATATTGAGCTCAGGTGTTATGGCGGCCTTATAACCGTGTTACAAAACTGCATCCTGGAACACGTATTCTAGCCTGTAGCACCTCTCCAGCTAGGTGGCCTATTAGGCATATGGCTGCATGGCCTGAAACAAACAAAAAGTGTCTGGCAAGTGTCTGACACACAGTATATTTGCACATAAACATCATCACCCCTGCGAGTGAGCGGTAGGTCTCCTGCCGCGTCTCAACAGGGGAGGGGCCAGCGAGGAATTTACAAGGGGGAAATAAAGCGCAGCTGAATGCTGGTAGGCTGGGCGGGCAGGCGGGCTGGCAAAGCTTCCTGCCCCTCTGTCTCTCTGTGTGTGTGTGAGAGAGACTCTGGAGAAGTCATGTATCAGAGAGGTATTGACCCTTTTAATGACAACGCAGTGTGCTGAGTTAGCACAGAATGGTGTATTTGGGAGGGCGGGAGCAAGTGAGTGAGTGAGAGAAAGCGAGAGAGAGGCAGACAGAGATTAAGAAAGTCACAGAGAGAGAGACAGAGAGTGAGACAGTAACAGAGAGAGAGAGAGAGAAAGACATAGAGAGAGAGAAATACAAGGATACAAGGAGTTTTATTTGTCACGTACATAGACATACTGGGTAGTAGGACATGCAGTGAAACTATATTAAAATTATACTAAATAGAGAGTCTGTGTGTGTGTGTATGTGTGTGTATGAGAGGGATAGAGAGAGAAAGTGAGAGAGAGAAAGAGAAATAGAAAGAAATAGAGAGTGTGTGTGTGTGTGTGTGTGTGTGTATGTGTGTGTGTGTGTATTAGAGAGAGAGAGAAAGTGAGAGAGAGAAAGAGTGTGTTTGTGTGTGTAAGAGACTGAAGGAGTGTGTGGGTCACATAGTGCCCTTGCTCATTCTACTGCAGTACCTATGCAGGAAGTGAAACCATTATCTTTTTTTTCACAAACAGTCAAGGTGCTATGAGACTACTGGTGTTATGGGTACATATTTTGCTTACACAGTAAAAGTGTTCCATAACTGGGAATTAGGCTGCAGACTATTGTGTTAGTCCTATGGGTTGTTCTTCATGAGGGGGCATTAGGCTATACTATTTTGTCCCCATTCTTGTCCTTCCTAAAAGGTGGGTTAGCTGCCTTCTTTTTTTTGTCTGAAAGTTTCCAGGTTTGAGATGCAAAAACAACTTAAGTAGTCATTTTAACTAAAAAGATGTTTTTGACATAAATGTTACACCTTTCCATCCCATTGTAATGTCATTCAGTAGGGGTGCCCAAACCTTGAGATGGATGTTCTTGCCTGCTTGAATCGATCCAGTCTATGTAACCCCATCTCCACCTGAACCCACCAGCTCAAATGCTCTTTAGTAAACATCAGGCCATGGAAGCCAAGATGTGAAGCTTCCTCTAGAATTAAAATATTTATAGGGTCAAAAAACCTACTCCAATAGTAATGTAAAGGAACCTCAAGATCTGTTTGTCATCGTGTAGGCAATTTAATTAAGTAAAAGAGGGCTGTATTGTTCAAGAAACCAGTTTTTAGGAGATTGTGTTGGCTGATCTGATGCAAAGCCAATATGTATCCATTACCATATAACTTTTAACCAGTCTCCTTAAAACTATCAAACTTTACCCATAGCAAGAGCTGACTGAAATGGATGGCACCCAAAACATTTCTCCTGACAGTACTGTGGACTTAGGATAGGTGCTTATGGTTACCTTATGTACTTGTACATTTGTGCCTAGATTTTCCACTAAGGTAAACATTTTTAAATATAGCAATAAACGCACATCTTTACGGTTCAAACAGGTTGTTCCGCAACTACTGATGGTGGCTGTCGCAGCAGGTAAATGAAAGGCACTGCCAAAAATATACTTGTGCACAAGGGGTCACACAATATGCAAAATTCTTACTAAGCATTTACCTTGAACAGGCAATGGGTCAGCCCCCGTCGCGTCTGCGTCCACATAAAAGCGCAGAGAAAGAACAGCCCCATCTCGGTACAGGTAATGTAAGCATTGTCCAGCAGAGTCCTAGTGGAGAGCTCCAAACCGCAGTCGCGACAGTTCCTCAAGGCACTGGTCATGACGGTATATACTTTAGTGATGAGGTCCACATAGCCAGGCATGGGCTCCACCGCCACGCCGCCGTCAACACTTTCATCTCCGTTATGTGTGTCCATTGTGCTGAGTAACTCCTAACGTTACAGAACTTGCACCACTAAAAAGTCAGGTGACGGAGAAAAACACCTCACTGACTATTCAGTGTGCTCTTTGCGCCAAGCCCTGCCACCAACTTAACTAACCTTATAACGTGAAAAAGAAAAAACTTTAAGCTGCTTAACCACTCAAGTAGCCTAATGCTTTGTTTCTATATAAAGACTATGGCATATGCCCATGTCAAAAAACGTGGGATGATATATCTCAACTAATGTAACTACGCTTTTGTCCTTGTACCCCACACCTTTCGCTGGCATATTATGGGGCCACAGATGTATAATCTGATATCTCTTGATAGTGGCAGCTGGCTACACTGATAAATGTGATTGATAAAAAAAAAAAATCCAGAATCTGGCGCGGTCAGCTAGCTAAAAGCTGGCTAACTGGCCAGCTATGAGTACCACGTCCCCTCTGCTACCATGGCAGAGTGAAGGGTACTAGACAAAGGTGCAGTCTCAATTAAATGCATATTAAACGAAGGATCGGGTTTTCCAAAGCAACGTAACAACGACCCACGTTAATTGGTAGGCCTACCGGTATTAACTAGCTAACATTGGCTGGTAGCTAACTATTAAGCTTTTACTGTCTACTGCCGCTGACGTATAGTAACTGTCAGCTTCACCGCTAGCGTTCTCTATAGTTTATGAAATATGCCAGTTGATGGGTACGCTGAAGACAGCGAATACATATAAGATAATTAGTTATCGACCAGTATCTTCATTAGAATTGCTATATCGCTATAATATTAACGTTGGCGTTAATGATGATGCATTCTGTTATCACACGCAGCCTACAGAGGCAAACGTCAAATATACTATCCCCTCCTTTCTATCATTCGCCTTATATAACCTATTTTCCTTGTTTCATCTCGTAAAATAAACGTCCCTTTGAAAATAAACTACAGACCTGCAACATCTTTGCCACTATCCAGACAGGTTGATATATATCCTGTAATCCTCAGTGATGCGCGCCTTGTGGAGTGCAGTCTGGCCAACGTGTCCAGGGTGCGAGACTCGCTACTGCGCCTTCCTTCACAAACGTGGGAAAAACGCGTTCTCTCAGCTGTCGGGGGAGCAGACGAGTTCTAAGTATTGTGACTATTTCCCCCGACAATGTTTCATTCGTAAAGGACACGTCTTCCTCCTGATCTGAGAGGCGCACCACCACCGTTAAGAGCGGAGGCTTTGCGAAAAAAAGACGAGGTGGCGTGACGTAATTAGGTCCGCTATCTTCTTCAACTGTTAGATTATGGGGAAAAACCAAACCGTTAAAGACACAGTGCCTCTTAAATGAGTGGACGCTACAATGGTTCCTTCCAAAAAATGGTAACATGTTACATTGTTGCTAAGAATAACGCATGTTAAACAGTGTAACTAGGTCTACTTCGGGCCAAAGATGCATTGATAAGGGCTGCAAAAGACCATTTAAACAATAAACAATAAACTAATGTTCATAAATGCGAATCACTGGGAATTGTGCAGTTCATCAAAAAGCATAAAAAATAAAGGTGAAGTGCTTTTCTTTTTTTCGGAAACAGTAATCTGAAGTTGGTTACTCGTTGAGCGTACTGTCTGTGATGTCAGCTACTGGATGATTTACTTAAGTGTGATCGATACACATTCATGTCATTATTCATGTCATTATCAATGAATGGAATGGATAGCCCCCTATGGTAAATGGGGAAAAAATCTACCAGAAAATAGTTGCCGTCAGAAAAACACTGTAACTTAACAATTAGCATTACCTAACAACATTATGGTTGAAGTTCTAGTGCAATCTTGTAAGGCCTTTGGTTTTTTAAGCTTGGCCTGCTATTTGCATATAGCTGACTCCTCAATAGTTCACTGCCGGTTTGCTTGTCATGCTGATCCAATCCATCACTTTTACATACTTTGCTGTTCTGTGAAGATTCTGTTATGCTTATGCTATGCCATTCTCCCCTGAGGTTTTTGCATGTGAATTAGGCCTACTTGGGAAGTGTTTAAGTCTGTCTAAGAAGGAAGTTGACATGGTAATAGGGGATTTGAGACTTTCAGATTGGACACAAGGCTTCTACCACCTCCATCGGTTAACACTTACTGACATTACTTTAACCAAATATTGTTTATTTTGGCAATATTTGCTGGTATCTCTTGGGGTGCCAAGTGTGTTTGAGCATATTTAATCATGCCATAGAAGAACTGAAAGACACAGGCTAAAACATGGTGCTACTATTTCTGTACATCTGTTCAGAAAGCCTTGTTCTAAAGTTTTATGTCAGCGTTGTTAGGATTACATGAGTGTTTACAGACACCTCATTTTACACCCAAATACAGATGAATTTCCTCAACCACTTAACATCCAGAACAATTTGACACAAGCCAGTTTTTAGGGGTTTGCAGCAAGAGTGTTTGGAATGAGAATGTACAAGAAGCCCTTTCAATATTTGCTTATGATGGACTTAAGCTGCCCCCATGAAAGCAGGGCATCCTGCCCATTATCCTTTCAGTATGCTGTGCTTCTCATTATGACCGCCGCTAGCGAAGCTAGCGAAAGCGGTCATTATAGAGTTGCCGCGACTTTTTTCCCTTTTTTTTTTTCAGTGAATGTCCGTCAACGATTCCCGGGACACTGAAACTCGGGGGGACATGAATCTTTGTAGGCATGTAGCCCTAGAACATTTCGAGCGACTAGAAGCTTTTGGTCCCCCAGGGCCACCCCCCCGCTGTGCCAGCGTACGTCAAAGAGGGGGAGACCGGCAAAAGTTTTTGCTGAATAGCTCAGTGAATGTTTCACCCAACAACATAAAATTTTTGTGATATGTCGGTGTTACAGAGATGTATCGACCCCGCCAATAAACGCTCACTTGAAGCATAGCGCCACCTAGTGATATGGGTGAATGCAAAAATTGGGATATTGAGTTGCCAATATCTTGGACCGAGAAGGTGGGAACTGCGCAAAATACGTCATGCACGATCAGCACAAAGACCTCTATAACCACAGCATGTGCCATACAATTTGGTCAATAGGGGGCGCTGTAATTGTACAAAATGTCATTTTGCTTATTATCTAGAGAATGCTTAGGTTTACAACAATTTTTTTTTTATCGTGAAATCTATTGACCCTCACGCATTGAAAACACTGGTCGACGCCCACTTCCAACGAGAACAATTTCCGTGAAATTTGAATATTGCGAAAACGAATCTGTACGAACTCTTCATAGGCCGTTCATGTGAATCTCACCAAATTTGGTATATGTCATCTACAGACAATGCTGACAAAAAGTTATCAAAGGATTTATCTTGAGATAAACCGTTCCGAAGTTACACGTCAATGAACATTTAACACGTAGCTTAAAATTCTTCAAATGGGCGTATCTTGGCTTTTAATTGCTCAAATTTGGTCAAAGTTGACATGCCATCTCTAAACAGCTTTCTTTTCATGTGTACAAAATTTTGTGACATTTCGTCATAGGGGGCGATGTTTATCGCCAAAGCTAGGTGTTGAAAAACAGTTTTTGTTAAATAACTCGTCAACAATTTTGCCCAAGACAACGATTTTGTGTTAGTATGTAGGTGTTACAGAGACGTATTGACCCAGCCCATAAACTCTCACTTGAAGCATAGCGCCACCTAGTGATAAGGGTAAATGCAAAAATTGGGATTTTGAGTTGCCAATATCTTGGACCGAGAAGGTGGGAACTGCACAAAATACGTCATGCACGATCAGCACAAAAACCTTCTATAGGGGGTCCATAGGGGGAGCTGTAATTGTACAAAATCTCATTTTGCCTATTCCTTGCCTTGACAAATCACTCCTACACACTACACAAACACACACAATGTCATTCATTCAAAACCCACATCCATGCCCACTTCCAGGAAATCATTTCCACAGAAATTCTCACCTCACAACACTGCTCTACCACACACTCATCATACCAACAGTTCCCACATTTCAATATACTGCGGCGGTCATACTATGTACCGCTATGCGGTACATCTAGTTAGTCTTTGGATTTGATGTCATCTACCACTATAAGACCATGGCGCTGTGAACGAGTAATTCAGAGTGTTTTCATGTTTCAGTACTATAAAGTTGTGTGAGCTGAACACACACACATTGCCCAAAGGTGAAAGATGACATTCACTCTGGATCTGCATGTCTTGATAAAGACAATCAAAGCCTACTTTGACCTGTGCGCAGAGATTGGCCAGAGAGTGCAATGATGCAATTGGCCAGAGAGTGCAATGATTCGATTGATTATTTACTTATTATCATTTCCATCTGACCGCTCTGCAGAATTCACTATCCTTGAACTTTGTGTCCTGTTGTTTATGGCTGCCACTTATGGCTGCCTGTTCAGAGGCCTAACTTGTCAAAAGGCAACACGAGCCGAGCAGCTGCTTGGGGCCCCCAGGCCACTACAGGGCCACTGAGGTTTGATGGACCTCACACTACATCAGTGGTAATACAGTCTTCAATGGAAGTTGTGGCCACAGAGACACACACATGGGTGCCTTCCATGGTAATAGTCTGATGAGACCTACTCTACAAACCATTACTTAAAGAGTACAAAGTCTCAGTGGGGTTGGGGGTTGGGTTAGCAGGTTCTTAAAAGAACTTTGTCTACCATGTTTTGTCAATAACCTTCTTAAACCTGTTGCTCTGAATGCAGTGTATGCTGAATATGATCCTTAACAGAAACAAAAAGTTTAAAAGTGTTATGAGGTTAGAGTTTATGTGTAATTATTCGATGGGTAACATTTCAGACAGTCAGCACAGTTAAGACCTGGAAAATGTCAAGTGTGATCCTACTGGTATTATTTAACCAAGGGTCAATGGGACAGTCACACTAGACACAGTCTTGAACAGGCCAACCCTATAACCATGCAGTTACAAACACACTGACACTATCCATACTGTTTAGCTTTTGTGTTAAAGCTAAGATATACAAAATAGTCAACAAACATCATTCCGTTCCATCCTCATTTAATGTGTATTAGTAAATCATTACCAAATGTCATGCCTTTATGCATACTCCCCTCTCCCATCGTTTTTTTTCGCACATGTCACAAGAAGAGTCTTGTAATCTAAAGTCCCTGCCCCGGAACTTAATCAAGGCACATCCTCTTTTGTGTATTCCCTCCTCGTTACCCACCCATATACTTGTGCTGTGCATTATGTCAAACTGGCTATTATTGTCATACTGGTTATTTATCCAGCTGGTACATTATGTGCCTACATGTATATCATTGCCTATCTTAGGTGCCTGTATGTATATTGCTGTCTCTATTGTGCAATACGTATATACACATATTTCGATTCGTCTATTGTATTTATTGCATTGTATTGTGTACTGTATTATATGTATGCTACTATTTGTCATATGTTGGGTGTATAGAGAGATAACATCTGCTGCAATCAATTTCCTTGTATACATAAGTGTACTTGGCCAATAAAACTGATTCTGATTCTGATTCTGATGCATTTAGTCCAACGTGACAGTACTGCATAAACATACCTTTTACCAGTATGTGTGCTAACAATGAACATAAGGGTTGTAAGCAGGATTACTGTAAGGGGGTTGGGGTGGAGTGGGGAGTGGTTTGCGTGTGTGGGGAGGGGGTGTTTTAAGGAATGGTTGTAAAGGTTCAGCATTGACAGGGGACCCTTCATAATATAATCAATAGGAGCCCCCCCCCCCCTTTCATTGGGCCCAAAGCTTGTGGTGGTATCCCTGGTTGTAAGCATCTTGCTCTGCATGGTGCATACTGGAGCAGCCAGCATGGTGTCTTAAACTAAAAGGCAGATATGTGTTCTTTGTCATTGATGAGCCTGGTTCCACAGCACCTTATGCAGAAAGACAGTGGGTTAGTCTATAAGTACCCAGGGTACCTGGCTGATGATGACACACTTTTTGTTGGTATTTCAAATACAAATGTACTGTATGTTTTTACTGCTACATAGGTATCGGTCATTTTACATAGAAAATAAATAATGTTAAGTGTAAGAACAATCCCATTTAATTGTTCTAATTTTTTTTTAATTAAAAATTCATTACAGAGTATAATTTTGCCCTAGGACTAGCTACATATTTAGAATGAGTTTTGTATCAGTTTCACCTAGTGTACTTTCAATTAATCAGACTGAATCCTACTTCCCTGTAAAACCTGTCTGGTTCCCAAAATTTGTTCAGAAGTCTCCATCTAGTGGGCAAAGTTGGAGCTACATCACGTTACACCCCACTGAGTGAAAAAATGCCTTGGTTTCCCACCACTGATTGTACTGTTGATATTTTATAGAAAACGACATACAGTTGAGCAAAGAAAAAAACACACTTAAATGCTGAAGTGTAAGATTATGCAGAGAGTCAAAGTAAATGCAAGTGGATGCAATCACATTAGATTTACAGTTTTCTACCCAAAATAAAACTTTCATAGTGAATACTTTAGCAATCAGGCAGAGCCAGGAATGTTTATTGGTGTTCTTGGCATTTCATAAGAATTAAAAGGCAAAAAGCACATATAAGCAGTGGTACAGTATAAGAAAGTAGGACTAACACGGGCATAAAGTTATAGTAACACATTACAGAAACACATGGAAAGCCATAAACTGCAGATGTATATTCTAAATTGTAAGAACACGTAACAGTAAGAATGTGATTTATTTATTCCTTGCGGACTTCAAGTTTTCTTGTGGCCCTGCATATGTTGGCAAGACAGAATTCCTGCATAGGAGCAGTAGAAGATTAAATGACCAAAAATCCTTTGGCAGTTCATGTTAACACACTTAAACATAACCGTTTGACGAAGATATATTGTAATCGAACAGTTCCTCATTCCCAGAGGGGGGTGGGGATAGATGTCCTCCTCTTTAGAAGAGATGCCTAACACCATGTCGACAGAAGGCTTAGATATGTGCTTTGATTTAAAACTGTTTGTATTACAGCATCCATTCTATATAAGTTAGTCTCTTTGATCGAAAAATCGCCTCATCTTTTGTCTATTAAACAGACTTTTGGAGCACAAGTGTGCAGACCTCCCCTGTCACCTAGTCTGTCATTTGTATACACAAACAGACATCTCCCACACAGACTGCTCACTATGACTACATAGCCTACATCAGAGTGGACTATGGAGTCCTTTATACCAAAGCCTTCAGTGAACAGGGAACAGCCTTGGACATTGTGGGCACCCTGGAGCCAACCCTGGGGCAGGTGGAGAGGTGAACAGAGAAGGCACTCCATTCTCAAAATCAAAGGCTATGTCCGAAATGGGAAGCTAGTGACTTGCTGCCTTGCTGCCTTCACAAGTCATACACCTTAAGCATCTACGCTTCCTTCAAAATTGGGCAAAACGAAGGTACCTTTGAAGGCAGCATGTTACGTATATCTATTCAGACAGCCTTGATGCCTCGCTGCCAACATGCGCTGTCTTTGAAGGCCGCATTTTTTTCCATTTTGGACATAGCCAAAACCCTCAGAGTAAGCAAAGGGGTTGCTAAGGACCCAGCTGGTCGTGGTGGAACACCACTACTACTCTCCCCCACCACCCAACCAGGCTGACCCTATAAACTACATCAAAGAGTCTCCATTAGGTTATACATGGCCCAGCCCACTACCTCACTGGGGAAACCCACTTCTTTCTCTAAGTGGACAGCAGAGACTTGCCTGGTGCTCTCCTCAGTAGCACATATTGCAGGGACACTACTGCTGCACCCTGCAACTGCTTAGGGCTCATTTCCACCAAACACTCTACGTACACAGCGCATAGACAACAAGTGCCCGTTTTCTGTCCGTATTCATTTAGAATGCACGTTAACAGATCAGACCATTTCCACCGCACGCGTGATCTGAGGGTATTCTCTCACACATGCACACATATTGTACATGGTTACGTGCTGTACACGCTCAAGTCGGTGGAAATGAGGCCTAGTCAGGGTCTGGGTCATCCCCAACCCCACCCCCTGACCAAAACACCTCCCCCAAACATATGGTGCATCTTTGTTCTCCGCATTTTGTTAATCTGGCCATTCAGCCATGCACCCATCTGGACTAAAATGTGCAACTTCAATGTTAGATAAAGATATGCATTAAGCAATGGTGTACCACTGCTGCTAACACGATGAGCACCGCTACTGATCAGTAAGATCACAACCTAAGTAATGAGTAATTGTTTTAACATTTCTCGACCAACAAAATTCTAGGGGAAACACTGTACTAACATACTTATGACTCAGCTTACCAGCTGGCTGCCAGTATCTCATCAGCTGGACACCAGTACACACATCCTCCCTAAACCTCGCTCCCATTCAGACCATAGCACCAATTTAGCTTACAACAATGTGTTGTATTTCCTATGGGGAATTACCCATATTGTAGCTCACTTAGGATTGTGTCCTGCTCCCAATCCAAGGTGCTGAAAAGGTGCATGCTTAAGTCAAGGCAGTCCCACGGATTGAGAGGAGGAAATATCAAGTCAAAAAGCCTGCCTGTTAAGCTAAAGGAGCTTGCACTACAAGCAGATAATAGCCAACATACCTCAATATCCACTGGCAGTTGTTGGTTGCAATCTTTTATGTCCAGGAAACCAAACACCAGCTCCGCCCTGTCCCGACAGTAATTGAAAAGAATGACTTCTGGAAATGTCAAACTCAATCAAATACATTCAAGAAAACTCAGATTGATGGTGCGCACTGACCCAAACTGTTGGTGTTTGGTGGAGTTTATAGCCATTTGCTGAAGGAATGTGCAAATACCTACAGGCAATAGGCACATCTCTATCAGGCATCGAGAGGAAGGTTTACTGGCGTATTCACTGCACAGCTACCAGCTGGCCAGCATTACACACAGCTCCATGCTCAACATCATAGCTGCAGACAGGCATAGCTGCAAAGCTAGCCAACAGGCAACACAAGCAACTGCTTGGGGGCCCCAGCCATGAAAGGGCATCAGAGGGCTGACAGCCTTTAAACTGCAATGGTAGCAATGGGATTGTGCATGAAAGTGGTGGATTTTTGGCCTGTGGGTCCCCAGTGGAGAGCCTTTGGCGCCTATGGCTACAGGGGGCACCACATAAATGTGCAATATCTACCTTAAAGTGCAATATTGTTATTATTATTTACAGCCTCTATACATAGTCGTTCTATTATTTGTTATTTATGACTTATTATTTGTTATTTTTAAATTATGTATTATTTACTTATCATGCCCTTTTATATACTCCCTTCTTTCCTCACATTTTTTTGTTTGTTTGTTTTACAATGTTTCTTCACTTGACACTTTCACCTTGAACATTTCTGGCCTTGCTGTCTAATTTCGTTGTACAGGCGACTGTTCAGTGACAGTAAAGGTCTGGAATCTTGAATCTCGAAGCTACCCTCCGGCACTGGTCGCCTCTGAGGACCAGTAGCAGGTGGCAGGTTCCAGTCGCACTGCCAGCAGCTGAGCAGCAACGTGAATTGCCAGCGTGTGGTTAAACCACTCACTCCACCAGCTCATTGCTTTGTGGCTGCAGTTCTGTCATTGTGTGGTTTTCTTCGTGCACAGCCACTGACCGCTCTCCAAACACCATAGCCCTGACGCTCTGCCCCTGCTGGCTGTGGAGGTCCTCAGGCACACCGCAACAGCAGATGATCTCAATGACCAAGAACATTGTCAAGGACAGCTCCCACCCTGGCTCTGAACTGTTTGACCTGTTGCCCTCAGGAAGGCGCTACGGGTGCATCAAAACAAGGCCCAACAAACTAAAAAACATCTTCCCCCAAAAGCCATTGCCACTTTCAACAAACACATGCACTGACTACACACATGCACTGACCCCACATTACAAATTCCCTGACCCCCAAACCTGCTTCCATCCACCTATTGTGCAATATTTAACTTAAATGGCATGGGATACAGTCATCATACTTACTGTCAATGTGCATACTGCCATTGTTCTTTGCACATGACACAAAAAGGTTTTGTAGTCTAAGGGTCCCCGCTCAGGGAAACTTAAGGCACATCTTTCTCCTTGTGTGTTCTCGCATCCACTGGCAATATTAATCAATGTGCAATAACGTTTATAATTTAATGTGCACTGTCACCCTGTATTTAGAACACCTCTTACCTCTACCTCAGAACTGTGCACTCCACCCCATCCCCATCTTTGTCTTGTCTTGCACTAATACTTATTTATTTTTTTATCCTACATACATACTGTAAGTATCCTACATACATGTCTATACTGAAGCGAGTTACTTTCAGTCCCATTGTGCATGTGTATAGTGTAAATTGTGCATGTGTATAGTGACAAAAAAGGCATTCTATTCTATTCTATTCTATTCTATTTTATTTTATTTTATTTTATTTTATTTTATTTTATTTTATTTTATTTTATTTTATTTTATTTTATTTTATTCTATTCTATTCTATTCTATTCTATTCTATTCTATACCACCTACCCTCTATACTGCTGCAGGTGTGTGTGTGGTGCAGGCATCCCACTGATGAAGAGGCCACTTGACATCATAACAGTAGCCAGGCCAATGAAAAAAGGCCTACATCTGATGAAGAGTGGCCCCACAGCTACTGACCCATGGACCAGCTAAAGAACTTTTTGTTTGTAAGGCAATACTTAGTGTGGTGCAGTCAGTGTAAAGATTACAATTTTCACTAAGCTGAATGAACCTTAGATATTCAGGAACAAGTGAAGGGGGTGGTGACTACTGTCACTACCCTCCTCTAGCTTATAGGCTGTGGGGCAAGTAGGGGTTCCCTGCTTGGCAGTCAAAAATGGGTCGACAGCATAGCTCGCTGGGCAGGTCATTCCTTGGGTAGCTGCAAGTGTGTTCAAGCATCTAGCACCATAGCTTCAAACTGGCAGTCTGTCTCTCCACTACTCCCAGTCGTGTTATGTGTACTGGTGCTGTTTTCATATACAGTTCAGGGAAAAAAATGTTTTTTTTTTTTTTTTTTTTAAATTATTATTATTTGTTAATTCTTTTTGCCCCTTATTGCTGGCTAATAGTCTAAATACAAACCAAGTCTTAGTTTAGCATTTAACAAAAAAAAAGACTGCATTTGAAATAAATCTGGTATCCAATTATAAACCTGGCCCATTGTGACTACTAGGATACAACACATTCCTTTTTTGCCAGACTTCCTGCAAAGTTCATAATGGAACGGAAAATAACAACATTGCTGTCCAGAAAACATCCGGCTTCTGTGCACCTATCCTATAGCCCGTCTGGATTTATAATCAGCTGTGTGTGTATGTGTATGTGTGTGTGTGTGTGTGTGTGTGTGTGTGTGTGTGTGTGTGAGAGAGAGAGAGAGAGAGAGAGAGAGAGAGAGAGAGAGAGAGAGAGAGAGAGAGAGAGAGAGAGAGAGAGAGAGAGAGAGAGAGAGAGAGAGAGAGAGAGAGAGAGAGAGAGAGAGAGAGAGAGAGAGAGAGAGAGAGACTGTACGCCAGCGCGCATTGCGAGGGGCTAAAAGTGCACCGGGCCAAGACAAGCAAAACCCAAGTGAGCCGTCTATATGATCTAAATTCTGTCTCCACTTGTTAGCCTGTGTGATATATAGACCTCGACTTTTTGTTTATAGTAAAGTGGCAAAGTTCCTCTGCATTGTTCGGCTAATGCAACTTCCTTTGGGAAATTCTCAGCCTTGGATTTTCGAAGCTAAATGAGGATAATTACTGGAAACCGAACGGGGGCAGGGAAATTGAGGCTCTAACGGACTATTTGCCATTTATGATTGGTCCCACGAACACCAACTCCGTGCAATGATTGGCCAAATATACTATCAATCTGCATGTTCTAAAGACCCTCAACTTTGAAACTTTTTGCGAGGAGGAGTCAGATTACTCACTCTTGTAACCGATCTGGAAACACAGGGAAGAAAATACCGTTTCAATTATTTACAGCGACCCAGACAGAAACACTGTAGGGGTTACGAGACCCGAAATTGCTTCCTCTAGCAAAGTCGGGGTCTAGATGGTCTTCGTCAACTGGTTTTGCCTTCTGTTGACATCATGAAGATTCGACGTTTATCTTGATCCTTGTATTGAACGCAGCCAAGCAACATTGCAGCCCACACGGTTTTCCCTCTCCCGTATCCGGTTCAAAGTTAAGATACCCCAGGAAGGTAAGAAAGTTGTTTGTATTAAATGTGTTCAACACAGCCTTACTGTTATTCGTGCTAGTTTTGAATAAGTTGTAATTTACGTTCTTGTCTGTTGGCAATAGTTTAAGTTCCTCTGCTGTTTATGTCTCGTCGGGTCCGATCGGTTTGCATTGTTAATTAATAAGCAACGTAGCCATAACGTTGAAAGAAAGCCACACTGTGACACTGTGGCTTTCTGAACTGTTCTCTCAGATGCAACACTTTTGTTTTACTTTGTAATGGCTCATTGTAGCCAAAACGTCGTAGGGGATGATTGAATGAACTCATGTCATGTCACCATCTGCTATATGGGTCAGGGGTGTGAGAGGGATAATTGTTTGCAGTGACCATGTTACCGAACACTGGACAGAACTGTGCCTGGACATACTGGATACGATCTCTGATTGGTGTGTGAATGTACATTTGCAAGCCTATACTTCTATGTGTGTAATAGACAGAATACTTCAGGTAAATATAACGAATATGCCTGCAGCTCTTTCAGTGCTTTGTGTTATTGATGTACACAGATTTTCCTCACTTTGGATTATGGTCATAATATCAGAGTGATACTAGCAAGATAAATATTTAAATACTTAGGCTATATTTGACTGTGTAGTTGTGGTGGTTTCAAGGTCAGCCCTGATTGTGGTAAATTCTTTATGTATTTTCGCTATAAGTCTGAGATAATGCATCGTGTTGTTTGAAGCAAAGTGGTGAGCACAGTAATTTATTTACAGACAGAATGATATGTTTGACCTGATTTAGGCTTACTGGACAGCAAAGGTCAGTTGAGTAGGCTGTTTCATTTGTTACCAAGGAAACATTAACAGGTTTGCTCTTTGATTCATGCCGTCAGCATGTTTCAAGAATGCCCTTTTGAATTCTTTTATCATTTTCTCACACTCTCAGCAGCAACCAGCGCCTGAAGCATTTTAACATGCAAGCATTGATTCTGAATATGGTTTAGTTAATTTCAGATAGTGTTTTTATCTGTTGTGTAAGCAGTTGTCCAAGTATCTTGGCTGTAAGACTGTCATTAGGGATTTATATTGCTTAGTATTTGTCAGATAGTTTTTCCAGTGGTACATAGCCTACTGTAATGATATTAATCTCAACATGGAAAACCTGACATGGTTATTCTCTTCACAAACAATAGGGCGTTAAAACAATGTTGCACACACATCCCCTCTGTGTTGGCAGAAGGTGCACGTCGACACCATGTGGGGGTGCCATTGCAAAAAACTTCGTAGAGAGCTTCTCTGACACCTTCACTCCTTCCCCACATCAATGTACTGCAATTTTGAAGTAATTTACATTTGATTTTAAGCATAGAGGCCTGGTTTGTATAACAGACCGTTACTCCTCAAGTAATTTCTTGGTTTCTCCACAACAAGCACACAGCAGTGCCTTGGAGTGTGCAGTGTGGCCTACAGCTTGAGCATAATTAAGTGCCTATTATTTATTTGACATCGCTGCTTTTCAATAATTTATTGCACCACAGGCATGTTTAGGTGTCATGAGAACATGCTGAATATTACCTCGCTTTTTTGTTGGGAGCTGGGGGGGCTGTTACACTCTCAAGCATTCTGTTCAAAGCCTGCTTACTGGTGGGAGGATGAGAGACACACACATCATAGCAATACTAAATAAGGTCCCGCTTCACTACCCAGTGTAGTGATTTGCCTCTTATATAACAATGCAAGAATAGAGAGAATAGCCTAAAAAAACACAGAATGGTGCACTCTGCAGTCAAATTTTTAAAAGTCTATTGCCACAGTTTGTTTTGCTGTGGTGAGAGACAGCACCGAATGCTTGGAGATTTTTTTTAAATGTGAAGCAGGACTTGATTGGAGGACTTGTGTTGCAGTCCTCAGGTGAATACAATCTGACACCCCACTCCACCTGATACAATCAGCCAGCGACCCCCCACCCCAATCCCCTTCTCCCACACACACACACTCACCAACCCAGTCTCCACTCAATCTGCTCAGAAACTTTTGTTGTCTGGCCAAAACACAATAATCCTTCACCATGGAGCTAGAGGCCGTGTTGTATATCTCCGAGGGTGAGTCAATGTTGAGAAGGGTGGTAAGGTCTCAAGAACTATTTGTTTGCTCACCCATTGTTTCAATTAGTTTGAAAGGGCGAGACCGTTTGTACACCATATGTGCCAGAAACGATCAGCGTGAATTCCCACACTCCGTAGTCTACTCTAACGCCGTTGTATTGCAGCATGGGGATATAATATGGTGTGGGGGATTTATTGCTGCGCGGGCAAAGAATATTGATATCGGTTGAAATTGCATAAACCAAATTCTGTGGTCGATGCGCCCGACAGGAGATCAATCTCCGTCTCTCCTTTGTGTTATTTCCCTGTCACCTCCAGAGTTTACCGAGACTAGACGACAATATGCCGCTACCTCAGAAGATTTCCGGCCTGCTATCTAGAGCAACTAAATTAAGCATGTGTTTTAAATACGAATACAACTGCCCACATTAAAACAGCAATAAAACAACGTTCTGATTTAACAAGTAGCTGTCTTTTAAAGACAGCACGAAGGAGCTCTTCGCAAACCTTGCGAATTAAACCTGGCTTCAGTATGCTAAAGGAAAAATGGACATTGTTGATTTAAGGACAGGTAAAATGAAAGCCTATTTGTATTCTGAGTCCGTGTGCTTACAGACCAAAATATACTACAATGAAGTAGATCAAGTTTTCGACTGCTCGGTTTAACAATTCTGAATGTCTGTCGCACCTTACATTCTGTAGTCTTGTCAACCTTGGCTGCAGCAAGCTGTTGGCACCACCGCTGAAGCCGAAAGTGTTGGCCTACTTCTGCGATCATAGCTGTGGTTGGAGGCTTGGCACTTTCGGCTATTTCTTCCGCTCGCCATTGTAATGTCACATCTCAAGATCGCTTCATGACAGGTGCTTCTGTGGGAGGCTACAAATGTTAAGCCTGGAGTCGATTAACTATGTAGGTTTTGTAGGTTAGATATTAAAGTTCAAGGCCATTGTAACAATTTAGGGCCCATTCTTGTAAACTCTGAATGTCAAGAATGTAATGTAAAGAAGGCAAGTGTTTCAATCTTGATACGAATGTTTAAGTGGATAAATGATAAGCTGAGTTGCTTTTGGAGGTCAAAGTTCAAGGTCAATCTGTCCACATATATTTCTGGTGAGTGGGATAGTTCAAGAATTTCTTGGGGCACTGATTACCTGGCGAACATTGCAGCTGCATGTCAGCACTGTGCCTAGGAAACGTATGTCATGGGAATGTATGTCTGAGTATGTATTTGCTTAATAGCTTGCTGTGTCTCATTGAATAATTTTGCGTGAAGTCACAACATGTAAATAATAACCTTTGAAAGTTGTTTGGATGTCTACTGAGATGTTCCTTTAAAAATTGTTCAAGGTGTATGTGCTTTGCCATTTCAGAATTGCTGTAGCAGGCTGTTTTTGCAGTTGAGCCAAAGTGCGTGGCAGATGTTATGACGATTATGTAGGGCCCTGTAGGCTTATCTCATGTAACCCTTGAAAGAATGGGAACAACATACTTGAAGGGTAAAATATACTTTTGCTTACACAGTCTGTCGTTTGCCCAAGGTGTGGATGATGCAATTTTCAGCTTTCATAGAATCTGCACAGATTGTTGGTGCAGCAACAAGCTTTTGTGTTTCCACTGACTGCCTTGAGAGGAGTGTTCTTGGGGCAGAGTTATATTTGTGACTGTGAAGGGTTTACTAGGGGTCTGAGTGACAATTAATATAATCACAGTGTGTATGCATAGCTCTGTGCATATACCAATCTACCCTCCAGTTGTTTGTTGACACCTAGTACTATCCTGCAACAGGTTATAAATAAAATGTGTGAATGAGTTGTAAGCTTACCTTGAAGTTGCACTGCTCGTTGATTTTCTTGGTTGCCTGTAGCAACCTGTTTGGTGTGTGTAGGACTTGGGTTGGTAATATTGGAAAACGAACAAGCAATGAAGCATTCAAGAGCTTCCATTTAGTTTGGGGGTTTAAAACCAACTTTGATGGCTGTCTTAACACTGCTGCGTATCATAACAATTAAAACATAATGCAGTTTTGTTACAACAAACATCAGCTAATTCATCCAAATTCACAGACACATTCTTGTTAATTGGCTTGCTTGCTGTTCACAGATTACTGTATTGGCCAAAACCAGATCTACCAAAACTTGGCCACATCCAGATATCTGAGTAACATTCATTTGTGTGTTCTCTAGATGGCCTAAACGTTGATTGTAGATTTACAAGAAAAGATGTATAGGATTTGTCAGTGTATAATGATGCAAGGCATTGGCAGCCTGTTAGATTCAGTGTTGATGTTGGTTTGGTTGCTTTGTTAAGTTCAGACATTTAGTTATGCCACTCTCTGGTGCCTTTAGACCATACATAATGTGCGAACAGTGAAATGTAGAGTGAAATGTAGTAAATATTACCAATGATAATGAAACGGTGCAACTGTGATAATGACAACAGTTGAATTCTGTCTGTATGTCGTGTTTTGGCTGATACCCATGATTGCGAGCACAGATGATGACACACAGGTTGAATGGGAGGTGTGAAGAGAAGGGCTCTGGGTAGGTTGCAATCTGAAACCTCAACCTCACTTCCAGATGCCACTAAAACGAAGGGTGCACCCTTAACAACCTGTTGATTAATAATTTAAGCCATGTTTCCAGCGGACATCTTGGCCATTGATCTCGTCTGCCGCACAACTGCATGAATTGAAGGCAAGCATGCGGGCAAATGTAAATTGTGGGTGATTTCAATTTTTTTTAAACAGGAGCTAAAATATTCTAAGGCAGACCCAGTTTATGCATCCTTAGGATTCTGAACGATGCTTAAGCTCACCCCGTCCTCTCCCCCTCCTCCTCCCCCTGCTCTTCTCCCACATCATTTGCTTTAAGGAAGCAGCCCTAGAAATAAAAAGACCCGTGAGCCAGCCCATGATAAAGTGACAGTTTTTGTGCTTACCTCTGTGCTCTGGTGCAAACTCCGGGAGGATCGTGCCAACTCTTAACTCAAAATTATGCGTATCAGATTTAATTTTAGGACCTAGCCATCAAGCTGAATCAATTTTTGGCACTAGGCCTTGAAAGTTGATATTTAATGAGATGACAAATATACATAAATTGTTTCTATTTCCCGCTATCTTTAGCATTTTCTTGTTGGTGTGCTGGAGGTTGGATGATGACACTGACAGGAATGTAGATATAAGGAAGTGCTTTGATATCGGCAGTCTAATATTATGATCTCTTCTAAACCCTCAAAGTATTTGGTCTGATCACGTCTGACATATTTGATTAACTGAGGTAGAGAGCGATTCCTCTCATGTCGCTACTGTGGAATTGTTCCTGCCGTTTTGCTGCTGAAGTTTTCTATGGGAAAAAAGGCCAACCAGCATACATGAGAATGCAAATTGTGTTCTTTGAAGGACATCGTCTCGGAATACAAATGAATTATCTCTCACTGAGTACATTCTAATTGGTGTGACATTGCTGTATGTGCTAAAAATGAAGTGCCAGTAATTCAGATACAGGTCAGAGATTTCTTTCTCCAAAAGCTTAATAAGTGTACTCACTATACTTCTTGCTGTAGTTGTCATTTGCATGGTTGTGCATTTTCTTACTGACTTTAACATTGTATCTCTGGTTCAGATCTAATCACTATCTCCTTTACTGTGTTGTTATAAGAACGGAGGTGTTATAACAAGTGATATAAGATATCTTAATAACCCAGGGTGAATTATTTGAACAGCTATGAAAGTGATTTATAAATTGAAAGATCCCTTTCAAACCATGTCTGACATTATTCATTCTAGTCATTTCACCAGTACCATTGGCAGAGTTTTTTTAAGGGCCTGGGGTCCATTTTAACATGAAGCTCTGCTCCTCCTCCAGCGAATTTGAGTTTTTGTTGGTGAATATTAGCGCATGAAGTATCAGTGAGTCACAGCGTGTTGGCAGGCAGCATACTGATAACTCATGGCCCCACCTCTCTCTCTCTCTCTCTCTCTCTCTCTCTCTCTCTCTCTCTCTCTCTCTTACTTTGGCTCTCGCTGTCTCTCTGCTCATGGTTTGGTACACTCAAAAGGAACCGCAGGATGTTTCACAGGCGGCCCTGCTACTGACTGCCCCTGCGTGAGATGATTGGTATTTCTCATCCTCCTCCTGTACGTGCTGACTTTTTTAGCACAAACCAGGCCGATGTTTTGCTCACTGTAGAGTTTGTTGGCTGGAAGTCTATTGTTTTGAACTGAATGAAAAATTGGAAGCAATGAGGGTGCTGCTGTTTTAAGAGCATTTTTTTCATTGATGTCTTGATGCTTTCAGAGAAAGTTTTTTATGTTCAAGTCTTTGTCTCACGTTGGTCTTCTATGATGTGTTGTAAATTTGTTCTCTGCATGGAATATGACTTGATATTCATCACTAGTTAGAATAAAAAAAAAAAACTCTCAAGGTCTGTGAGGGAGACATGTTTTAAACTCCTTTGCCTTCATTTCCTTCTTCTTCAGACATCATGGATTCCTTCAGCACCAAGAGTCTGGCCCTGCAGGCTCAGAAGAAGCTGATGAGCAAGATGGCCAACAAGACCGTGGCCAACATGTTCATCGACGACACCAGCAGCGAGGTGCTGGACGAGCTCTACCGCGTCACCAAGGAGTACACGCGGAACCGCAAGGAAGCCCAGAAAATCATCAAGAACCTCATCAAAATGGTGGTGAAGCTGGGCGTCCTCTACCGCAACAACCAGTTCAACACCGATGAGCTGATGCTGGTGGAGAGCTTCCGCAAGAAGGTGCACACGCTGGCCATGACGGCCGTCAGCTTCCACCAGATCGAGTTCACCTTCGACCGGCGCGTCATGAGCGGAATCCTCAACGAGTGCCGAGAGCTGCTCCACCAGGCCGTTAACCGGCACCTCACCGCCAAGTCGCACTCCCGCATCAACCACGTCTTCAACCACTTCGCCGACTGTGACTTCCTCGCAACGCTCTACGGGCCCGCCGATGTGTATCGCGGCCACCTCCAGAGGATTTGTGACGGCGTGAACAAGATGTTGGATGAGGGCAACCTCTGACCCCCATCCCCCAATTCCCCCAAACCCATTTTTTTTTAAAAGAAACAAGTGTGTGTTTGTGAACATTTTAGATGTTTTCTTCTGTTTGCCTTTTGGTCTTTGTGTGTCCCTTCTCTTCACGAGATGACTCCAAGAGATCTTCAGACTCAAAACACTTTGCCCTTTGTCATTTAAGATGATCCTCATTATGCATATACACACTTCTTTTGATGACTAAACTAGCTACCTAACATGGTCTTTCACTGAAAGCCTGTGTTTAAAATTTGTGAGTGTGTGTCTTGAATTTAGTGCTAATCGAGGACATTACGACGAGCCAACAAGCCTTAATGCCTTGTGAGAATATGAAGAATTTAAAGCACAACTTGAAGCAAAACTAGCACTGCAGTTTATGGAGTACAAATAACATGTTGAAGTACCATTCGAGACTACAGGTAGGGTTTGAATGTATATGCAATCCCACGTTTACATGCTTCCCCCCATAGCTGTCCCCATGCCTGCTCTATTCCTGTCTGTGCACAGGTGATTTTGTTTTACAGCAAGTAGTTTTATATTACAGCAACACCAAAGCCTGTTTGTTTAAACCATGTAGCTGGTGCTTGACAAACCTGACCTTTTATTTTGGAAGTGTAATGTGTATTTACCAAAGTTATGCAATACCACAGGAGACTCAACAGCACATTAAACAGCACAACTGAACCATTAAGAAGGTTCAGTGTAGTTTTAGGTTTGCAAGTATTTTATGGGATATATATGAAATGCAGTACTAGCATGGCCCCGGACCTGGTGATTTTATCATCGTAATAACGATAGGATTGTACTGATTGTACTCTTTCCAGGTTTTATTGAGACCAGGCTCTAGTATTTCAGTATTCAGTTACAGTCTGCTTTAGACCCTGGTCCCCTTACTAATGTGATCGTTGATGCAAGTCCTCAATCAGGAATGAAGTTTTATGTGAATAATCCTTTTTGCCTCTGACACTACTTAGCACATGCAGGTTCCTGATTTATTTTTGTAATACTGTATGTGGATGATGTGTTTTTGTCTTAATAGTGTTTCTGGTGAAAATCAGACAGACATGCAGCATTTATTCTTCATGCACCAGATGAACTACACCAGATGAGCTGTCATTCTGTCACTGAATCAAAACATGTCCCAGCTCTGCCAAAGAGGTTTCAAATGAATGTTTTAAAGATAGAGTGAGGACCCAAACATTCCCCAGATTCTGTTTTAGAATGTTGTTTACATTCCAAAGGAAGATCAACTTTGGAATGCTACTATTCCGTAACTATGCACTTAGTAGAGTAGTGGTTAATATTTTTGTACTTTCTAAATATATATCTCCTAGCTGTAAGATGATCACCTATTGAGCCTCTTCTAGCTGGTTATATGACACTTAAACTCATGAATAAAGGATTTGAAAGCGTATGCCAACACAAGTACTCAAAGGAGAACAATAGACCGGAATATCTTTTTTTATGGAGCTGTAAAGTTCAACTGCAATCAATGCCATTCCCTCTCGGTCTTGTGCACTCAGGGTTAAGACTGAGAGTTTTAAGGCTCCTGTTCTTTGTCAGTGAGCCAGCATTGAAAAACATGTTGGACTGTTATTTCTGTATATATTTTGACAAGAGCTGACCCTGACCATAAAGGGAAGATGTTTTAAATCGAATCCTATTGTGTTACCTTTTGATTGTGAAGGTCATTTCATGTACGTGAACAAATCATGTGAACATAAAATGTAACATCATCTGTTCTATTTTCTACGATTGTAATATAAACAAATACACTTTTCCTAAGAAATAATGACTGTCTTGGGTCATCTCAGTACTCCTGAGTCAGTTCACCAGTGTTCACAGCCTCTTCAAGCTGCAGAGAGAACATTCAGCTAATCTCCATGCATCTGACCTGGATTAGTCCAAACAAATCACTTGTTCAACTTCTTGGCTCGCGCATTGTTATGCTCAAAGGCTGTATTTCCTACTCTACAAAACAAAGCGCTCCAGCATTTCCCCTGCTCACAGAAGTCTGTCCAGTTGAGTCAGCTTAGCATGATGGATTTTCATGCTATCTAGTTTTGGGGGGGAAGCCGAGAGTGGGTTTCTGTTTGTGCATGTCGTAGCCACACTTCCACTTGTCATATTTCTGTTTCACATTCATGTTTACACAACACATTTTAAATTGGAGTTATTGATTGACTGTTTTCGGGAAGTCAGATTTCCTGATGGTGTTATGTGATGTGATGTGATTAATTTCCAGCAATTTTCCAGTCATTTCCAGCCACACAAATGCTCCTCTCTGCTCACTCGGTTTCTATTTCAGGGGCTGCTCGCCGCCACTGCTCTTTGCTTCAGTCTCGCTCCACTGTGTTTGCCTAATATCCTCTGCCTCCAGGCGGTAGGAAATATGACAGTTACCTGAGACTCAGTACCTGAGCCCCCTCCAATCCCGCTCTTTCCTTATAGTGTGTCCTCTGAGGGAACAAGACTGGCATGTTTATTTGAGATAAAACGGCCAGAGAGGGGTGTCAGATGGAAAAGCAGCACCCTGCCCTATAAAAATGTGTTTCTGACAAGAGAATAAGCCGGCTCCGTTTGCTGTAATGTATTCCACACTGGACCCAGACCACCGTACGTCAAAAGGTCACTTGACAAACGGTCCACCTCTCCTGCTAGGAGAGCCACAAGCGCCGCTATTGTGAAGGCTGCCCTGTCAGTCCGTACCAAGACAAACAGCAGCCCTCAGGAATGCCAAGTGACCCAGCCCTCCAATCACAAGCAGCGGTGACACTAATGATCCCTGCCCTGTTCTATGGCCTGCTGTTAAAAATGGTTCAAATGCCCGCAAGTGCCCATAATCGTGCCATAAAGTTTGACCATTACTAACAGTCATGCCCTGTTGTTGGGCTAGGCAGGGGAAAATGCAGTAGTTTATAAGAACCATTTTTTCAATACGCGCCTTCAGTTTATGTCACATAGTTTTTGGTGGTGTGGTGAAGTAACAGATGTGATTATGATGCAGTCTCCAAGTCTCTACATAAGCACCTGAGTAAGACGAAGAGAGAGAGAGGGCAGAGGGGGAGGGGGAAGAAATGGAGAGGCTGCCAGCTGACAAGGCTGGTAAGTTTTCCCGCTGGTACAGGTACAGAGTGTACTTGTTGGCGAATTTAAAATAATGTAGATTTGGGCCTATTTATAGTCCACGCACAGCGAGTGGGCGATGGCTGAAATGAGAGTCAGTGCCGTGATGTGATGTGACGTTCTGGCAACCAGGCCCCTTGTGAGAGAGAGGGAGAGAGAGAGAGGTGTATGTATAATGTGATCAAGTGGTAAGAAGGTAATGTTCCATTTCCATCAAGCATGGAAGACAAAAGGCCTTTTCCCCCCTAAGAAAGGACAAGAGACAAAAGCCTTGACAGCCTCTCTGTATGCTGCTGTCTCAGATAGGATCAGCTGCTGAAAGTCTGTAATGTGTCCCTGTAATTCGGTTTCATTCAAACCATCCTCATAAATTGTGCTGTGCTGAGAGGCACATTTGGAATAAAATTACAGCACAGCTACTGCTGCTGCTACAGCTGCTGGAACCAGTAATATGCCATGCAAACATAAAGTACAAATAAAGACGATACTTTGAAGGCACACATTGTGTTTGTGTGAGTAGGTACACAGAATGACAATGAAGCCAATGTTTCATCAGCAAAATTACCTCCGTGTGTTTTGCTGGTTTCCTGTAACTCCAGTCTGCCTTTTCCTTGTATGTGTGTATAGTGGAGGGGTGTGTGTGTGTGTGTGTATGGGGGGGGGGGGGGGGGGGGGGGGTGGCTGGTTAGGGACCCCCCTCTCCTCCACCTCTCTCCCCAGCCTTTGGCTGCCTCCATCTTTGGAATCCCATGCTGTGTTTAATTGTAGTGAGCGAGGCAGATCTGAGCAGCGGTAGGGAACTCACGTGGAGGCGCATTGTCTAACCCGGGATTAAAAGCAGGTTTGATTGAAGTCCGGCTAGTCCACGCAAAATGAATAAGCAAAGGCAACAGCTCATAGAGAAAGATAGATAGAGAGAGAGAGAGAGAGAGAGAGAGAGAGGGAGGAAACAGCTGAGAGAGAGAGTCTGTGTGTGTGTGTGTGTGTGTGTGTGTGTGTGTGTGTGTGTGTGTGTGAGTGAGTGAGTAAGAGTGAGAGAGTGTGGGAGGAAGAAAGAGCCAGAAAAGGGGAGACAGCACAGTATGTAGGGGGAGTGAGTGAGAGAAGCAAGAGAGAGAGAGAGAGAGAGAGGGAAGCGAGCAGGAGAAAGAGAGCAAGAGAGAGGGAGGGAGAGGCAGGAAGCGTGCCGCTGCTACTGAGACAGAAATGCAGGGAGGGAGCAAGAGAGAGAGAGAGAGAGGGGAAGAGGGAGGCCCACTGCAGCAAGGGGTAACACGGGAGAACGCTGAGAGGTAAGAGGAGGGGAGGAAGAGAGGAGAGGAGAGGAAAGGAGAGGGAGAGACAGAGCATCCAGGAGGAGGAGAGAGGTGGGGGGAAAGACCAGACCAGAACAGAACAGCACAGCACAGCACAGAACAGAGGGATAACATCAAGGAACAAGCACAAGGCAGGAAACGGAGGAAGGGAGGACAGGAGGCAGGGACGGAGGAGAGGAGGAGGAGGAGGGTGAGGGGGGCACAAGGAACACCGGGAGCGGGAGGAAAGTTGAGGGAAGAGAGGAGAGGAGAGGAGAGGAGGGGGGGGGGGGTAGAGAGAGAAGAAAAGCCCATTCAATGCTAATTCAAGTGGCGGGAAACGGACGACAGGTTCCTCGCAGGAGGACCCCCTCCTTTCGCGACGGCTGGACTTTTTCTCCGGTATGCTCACAGACGCCAGGCAGCTGGAAGGCCGGGACAACGTTTACCTAAACAACAACAACAACAGCACAGATCACCCGTGGTGGTCATCTTCATACAACAAGGTACAGGGCTTTTTTCGGTGGGAGATGGGGCTCGCTAACAGTAAGCACAAGATGACATGTGACAGAGACAGGGGCTTGGGCTTGGGCTTCATGGCGAAAGAGCACATTGTGAAATCTCAAGAGAGTACAGGAGGCAGCAACAGCAGCAACAACCTTTTGAAAAAACGAGCCCGGCGCCAGACAAAGCCGCCTTTGGCCCCTAGCGAGGGCCACGCGCGGCCAGATGTGGCCGGAAACAGCTGTGCGCCCAAGGCGTCGAGACCTGCGTGGTGGAACAGGTCCGTGGGACGGCAGCAGAAGAAACACTGCTTGTTTGTCAAGGGCCGCCTGGGAGAATGCCGCTTTGTTGAGAACTGCCACAGCCAGACGCCAGACGCACACCCCTCCTCTAAGAAGTGCTCGCCTGCTCCGGCAACTACGCGGTTCAAAGGTCAAGCAAACTGTGGCTCGCCTGTTAACGGGCAGGGACAAGAGCGCGACTGTGTGAGAGAGCCCTTTCAGGGGGAGCCATATGGAGCTGACATGCCCGACACAGGTAAACAAGACCTAGCCGCACACCGCCACTTAAAAGCCACTTTAAATTCTGATGCTGATTGCGAGGCGGATAAGAGCTGCAGGGATCGAGTCCCACCCAAGGTCACGAAACTGGAGAGCCTCAATCAATCCAACAACTCCAGTGATTCTCTGATCCTCCCTGAAGTTCCTGGCGGGGAACCGAATAGTGGCAAGCAGCAGCAGCAGCAGCATCAACAGAACTGTTCCCAGATGGGTGAGAACACAGCTAATTCTGAGAGACTGTCTTCGAGTGCAGCACTTGGACCAAAGCTCGAACGTGAGCCAGAGCCAGAGCCAGAGCCAGAGCCAGATCCTGAGCCTCAAATGCTGTGGACCAATAGGAAGACAAAGGCCGTCCGGGACCAGATCCGACGAGTCGTCGCAGAACTCGAGGCGATTTTGCACGGCCTAAAAGAGGTTCATCTGGAGATGAAAGAGGTACAAAAATTACATTTCCATTTCTTGCCTGAAGGATTGAAAAACAACCAACTCTGAAACATTAATGACATGAATTATTAATGACCGCACAAGTACAGTGAATTTGGATAGTTTTGAAACATTCTGATAGCTTTCCATGTTCTTGTATAAATTCTGTTAGAGACTGTTGGGTAAAAATACAGCAGCCTCTTTTGCAGGTGAACAGCATTTATAGGACAATCACAGGCTACATTGTTCACTGTAATCTGCCCAGAAATACAGCCATTATAGATAATGTATGTTGTTACGCTGTCTGTCTTAACCACCTAAGTACAGCTGAACAGAATAATTCTCTGAGTGTTACAAATGTAAAAGAGAAGTGCTGTTTGATATGCTCCATTTACCAAATGTATGCATTGGCAGAAACGAATGCCCAGGCCATTTTTACTGTCCACTCATCCATAGATGCAGGAGAAACAGCTGGAACAAGTTATTTATTTCATTATTTGCCAGTGTGACAGACAGTATCAAAACCATTTCGATTCCTAATGGAGTAATTGCCATAAAAGCATTCCCATAATATGCGCCCTATTTCAAGCCATGTCTTTTCCCTCTGCCAGCTTCTAGTCTGACAAATGTTGGGAAGGGAAGAGCACTTTGGCTGTACATGAAGAGCTTGTGGTGGAGATGTTAGTGTCATCTTTTTCCCTCACAGGTGGTCCAGCAGATTGAGCTCCTGACCTCGGTCATTGACCCCACAGGGGACCGGGCGCGCACTGGTCTCCATAGCGACACACTGGGCAGCAGCAGCTCCAGCGGGGTGATGGTGGGTGGGAGGAAGGAGAGGGCAGAGGACAGTGGACATGTGGATTTGGCTAGAGCTGAAAGTGCCCCCTCCCCACAAAGGAGTGACCCCTCAGAGACCAGAAGCCCCGTGCTGTCCAACACCGTGGCCCATGATGAAACACAGCAGACTGGGAACTCCACTGAGGACCGTATCGATACATTGCCAACTAACACACCTGGCAGTGACTCTCCACCAGCTATCCAGTCCAGTGACCCAACAACAGTTGAGAGTAGGAAAGAGGGGGTGAAACAAGCTTCCTTGAAGGCAGCCATTCTAGGACACAGGGCCAGAAAACCCCCACCGTACCCCCACCACAACCCTAAAACAGCCAAGACAGACAAGGGGAGGGATTGCTCAAAAGCTCCCCCATACCCAGTAAAACGCAGGCTGCTCTCCACCACTGTCTAAGGGGACCTCTGGGGTGTCAGGGCTGCTGCTGCCGCCTTTGCTGCTGTTGCCACTACCGCTGCTGGCTGGCACAGTTCTCACCAGCTGTGAGAGGTCGTCGGTCTCCACGGTGACAGGAACCTTCGAGTGAGTATGGAGCCGGGAGCCCCTGCTGTGCCTTGACAGAAATTGATGTGTTCTTATTTTCCGGGCTGTTCCGGCTGGCTTTGTGCCAAAACGACACACAAAAACACACACACACACAAACACAAAAGTGGGCCTGTGGTCAGCTATTAAATGTTACGTTTTTGACCAGCCGTTAAAATGTGTCACAGGAAAACAGAACGGCGTGTAATTACCTCGGTGGGTCCCTTACCAAGGCTCCCTGCCAGTGTTTTAGAGAGCTGCGTATACAAGGTACGCAAAATATGCAAGGTAATCAAAAACGGCACCTATATAGCTGCATTCACTGCAAAGCATAATTATAATAGAATTACAGCTTCCACAACTAAGTGCCCTCTGAACCAGATATGAAGTACACAACACCCCCAAGAGGCTGTTAAGAATCACTGCAGCTAGTTATGATGTCATGACATACAGATGTCGTCTAGGAATAATTTTGTACTCAAAGTGGGGAGTATTTGGGCTTATAGTGGATTAGTAGGTGCTACTGTTTATTACAGCACAGGTGTACTAAAATACTAAATATGTAATTCATATGTGACTTTTTTTTCAGTGTGACATGTCAGATCTAACTGGTTCTGGGAAACAAAGGCAATAATACACAATCCCAATTGTCTGGTAAAAAAAAATCAAGATTTATTTTAGTGTAATCAAGACTTATTAAACTGTAATGACAGTACTTCCAGCAACATTTATGAGGAAAAACAGCAACATATGAGGGGAAAAACAGAAGGTGGTGATGGTCACTTAGTGAAGACATGCTGTGTCCTCCCCCCAGGAAAGACCCCCTGAGGGAGCCTACATCACACCCAGTGGTGGAGCCCCTTCACTGACGGAAACCCTGAGGACCCATACTGCAGCACATACAGTAAGTTCGATTAGTCTTTGACTGACTCTTACTCATGTCTTTTACAGCAACCTTAACTTCCACATATTTACCTGTTAGATACGTGGCAAATTACAGTAAATTACTGGAAATTTACCTCACATTACAAGTACAGTTATTAACCCCATGTTATTACAAAGAACTTACAGGTACTGTCCAAAGAGATTTGAGACCTGTTAAATGTGCTTTTGCACATATTCCAATTGAATGGTATTTAGTCAAGTTCAATGGTAATAGTGGTAGCCTTTCTGCAAATGGTTTACCTAACTTCACCTTGATCCTATGCTTACCTATGTATTTAACAGGTACACATGTAGAAATTAAGGGACTGCAAAAGAAAGCGGTACCTGGACGTTAGTATGTGGTGGGAGAGGGAGAGAGAGAGAGACCTAAGGTGTACAAATATAGCGGTGAGATTTCTGTGTAGGGGTACAGAATTAGAATTTTCCCCTGGGCCTGTTCCAGTAGACCAAGGCAGCCCATCCTGCCGAGGTCTGCTTAAAAACATCAGCATTAGCAACGAGCACAAGGAAGACTGAGGCTGCAAGGTGCGCCCCTCTCTGTGGGAGCTCAGTGCGTGATACTGGGATTCGTGTTGAGCCACATACAGCGTTACTGCATTCCTTATTATTTTACTGGAACAACCTTATTTGGACACACTGTGTCAGCTACAATGCCTCACTTTGCGGTGCAGAGACAGTAATTACTAGCAGATTCTTAACCCTTTTTGGTTTGATTTTCTGTATGTAATATCCTCATAGAAATACCTGCCAACCCCGTTCATCCACTACAAAGTCTTCATTAGAAAAAAAACAACACTAAATTGTACTATACGATACTGTACAAAACAGCTGCATCTTAACGGCAACTCTTACTGCGAAAGAAAATGCTTTCTTCTGCATTCACAGTTCCACCCTTTCTTTGTCACCGCGAAGCTTCTGCGAGAAGGAAGGTGACTCAGTCGTTCTGCTCTTCTTTCTTCCTTCACCTCATTAAAGCACATTCAGTTGATCGGCTGTCTGAGAGCTAGTCACAGCTCATCGTGTTTGGGCCGAGCAATCATGGTTAGCTTCGAGAGCTCAGCCCGGAACTTTCCCTCTTGATGGGTAACTAAGGACAGGAGAGAGAGAGAGAGAGAGAGAGAGAGAGAGAGAGAGAGAGAGAGAGAGAGAGAGAGAGAGTGAGTGAGTGAGTAAGTGAGTCAGTTAGAGAGAGAGAGAGAGAGAGAGAGAGAGAGAGAGAGAGAGAGAGAGAGAGAGAGAGAGAGAGAGAGAGACAGACAGACAGACAGACAGACACAGAAAGAGAACAGGGTGGTACAGTTTGATCAAATTGTTTGCGCCAAAAAAAAGATAAGAAGATAAGAAGATAATCAATAGCCTAGGCTTTGTGATTCTGTTGCCCCCTGCAGACAAAGATGATCCAATACTGTTGGAAAACCCATCAACTGCATAATGTCAGCTGCCAAACCTGTCTATAGTGGCATCCAAAGGCAGCTAACTGCTACAGACAGGTTGGGGAAAAAGCACCCCTTTGATCTCAGTTCAAAGTACACGCTTTACAGCTGTGGCTGTTGACATGGCTGTCAGAAAGTGGTGCCAGATCGGAGAAGTAGGGGAGCCAACACGTAGCAGAACGGAAGAGGAGATCGATGGCTTTGAAGATAGATAAACAAATAAATAACTGGCTGAAAATAGAAATCACCTGAGGAGTCTCCAACAATGTACTCTTCCTGCTTCAAAGGCACGTCCTTTTGTCCTCCTACAGCAGACTGCGACTGTTGGGGGATAAAAGAACAAAAATAAATAAATAAACAATTGTGATGATGGAAGTGACAAACACAAACATCAAGAGAGGGCTGGAACACAAAGTGACAAGCTGCAGCAAGCCAATGAGTGATGAGTGACAAGGGCGAAAGAAGTATACTGTAGTTTTTTAAATATGTCTGCATGTGTGTGACTGTGATAACTAAAACCTTATTTTTGTATTCACAAGTGCTGCTGTGACTAGACTTGCTGCGCGTGGACCCAAGACAACAGTCTGCACAAGTGAGCTGGAGCTGTGAAGGACTCAGACTCGACCTTGTCGTCCTGCACAGAGCGGCCTGTTCTTACACTCCCTCCCCCCACCCCTCTCTCACGCACACACCGTCGACCGAGCTCAGATTTCTGGAGCACAGGCCGGCACAGATACAGGACTCGCCACAAGCACACACATCACTTCCTGTCTGACAAGAAGGAGGACGGTTAAGGATTCTGGGTCACCCATGTACGTGGCCTGCTTATTTTTCGCCACTCAGGGTAACAATCGCTGCACACGTGTGCAACCCATGCGGAGTAGCAGATTAATCGTTTTTTTGTTTGGGCTGTCGACACAAGCTGGGCTGAGGAAGAGCACACAAATAGCCCATCACTTGTTTAACACACACTACAGCAGTTAGTGTATCTGCACTGTTTGACAAAAAGGGACGAGGCAAGTACATTGCGTATGCAGGGAACCTGTGTGCACACACTACCTACAGTATGTAGCCCTCTATGATGATGCAGAACCAAGTTTCATGTAATATGTATGACTACCCTCTACAGAATGACTAATCAGGCACATCATAGCTCTCACAGAACCTGAAGAAGAAGAAGACCTGTGAGGCAAAGCAGTTGGGGCGATACATGAGATGCATGCAAATTTGTCATACTCAACACATCGTGTGTATCATGTTCAACTTTACAAAAAAAAAAAAAAAAAAAAAAAAAAAAGTCTTGTTTGAGATGTTCTGTATCAGATGATTTAAATGACGCATTTTGTGTATTTGCAACTGAATGGATAATTAAAAGGGCCCTGTTTTGCTCAGTCTAGTTTCATGGTCAAACAGAGTATGTTTTTAATGGAAACCAAATGTACTATGAATTTCAACAATTTTATAATACTTTCCTACATAGAAAATGTCAACCATTTGTGCTGCAGAAGTTGTTGAGAATGTATTACTGTGGTATGCCTTTTTCAGCAATAATACTGACATGAACACAGAGCATTACATGAGTGAAATAAAGACAATCAATGAGTTTTCTGATGAGGATACTCACATAAGCGCTTGCGTATTCCATTTTTGATCCTGTGATCTCTCCCTTAAACTGTGTGAAAAACAGGTAGGACTTCCCTTGCGGCCTGTTAGAGAATAGAAGAGACCATCACAGATAAATGTGGTGCATTTCACTTTGCACCAAATACCAATACTAAAGGTCCTTTCACACCAGAACTACAGACATAATTGACAGCTGTATCTATAACAATACCCCTTCTGAACAACACTAACCTCCACTCTCCAACACCGTCCTGTACTCTGGCTGCACTAACTCTGTTACGCCTTTGCTTACTCTGTTTCACTCTGCATATCTGTAGCTTGTTTATGTCCTCTATTGTAAGTCACTTTGGATAAAACCATCTGCTAAGCGTAATCGAAGGAGTGCCAACACTATAAAAAATTAATTACATTTAACATTTAATGACAAGATTCTTGTTATGCGTGTTAACAGCAAATAGAATGTGACATCCTGTAAAATTTTAATTGATCCTGACCGGCTGCAGTGCTTTTATGATTAATAATAGTGGCTCTGAAAGTGAGCCAAACAACCTTGTTTAGCCTTGTCGTTGTTATAGTTGTGGTGTTAAGGCTGCCATCCACTAAAACTGCAACGATTCTCAAAAAGACATTTTGATTATTCTTATAGTTAAAGAGATACCCCCTCTTGTACAAATGGACTGTTTTCCCTTCCCCTACCTGTGCTTGTGTTTTCAACTTAACTGATAAGAGTAAGCTGTGAATATGAAAGTAGTCATGTGCACAGAGGTAAGTAAAGCCCGAATTTAACGTGATCCTGCTTCTCGCGATATTCGAGACTTTGTGAGTCTAAGGGGGCCGCATGTTATTCTGTCCACAGACTGTGGGGGCGATCGAGAAAGTCTTCATTCGCCTGGTAATGACTACAAACCTGGTACATCCCGGTACATGGTACATCTACAAACCTATGAAGATGATTAATTAACGCGGAAAAGTTGCATAGTGCTGCTTTAAAGTTCCTTATGCAACAACCCTTAAAGGACCTCACCTCCACACAGAGCAGGAAACGAGCATTTCATCATCGCTGATCCCCACACTCATCTGCCACTGCTGCATGGGGGAGACATTAAAGGAAGTGTTATGGTGGAAATCAACCTTTCTTCACACGATGATGACAATCTTAATGTAGCTCACAGTACCTCATTGGTTCCCCCTTGTGATGCATATGTGAATGAGCATTCATAATCTTTCTGGAAGATAAGAGGGAGAAAAACGGGAAATGATTAAGTTTCAGAGTTCATGGCTTTTAGAGAATGAATTGTGATTTCAAGAATTGCAGGATGCCTCTCAGCTCAGTTAGATTCATTAATGGTTTTAGTGTTGGGAACTATCTGGTCAAATCTCAAGAAATACTGCTTAAAATATTGGATCAATACTGCATTTATCTTTTAAGCTTTTTTTTTTTTTAAAAGAGCTGTGCAAAGAAATTCACTGAAACTTTATATTATTTATTGAAAGATCCCTGAGAAACATTCAGCACTATTTGACAAGCTATACGGTGGCAAAATTCTTCATTAGGAGATCAAACACTATTTCTATGAAGCTAAGTTTTGAATCTGATCAAAATGGGTGACTTATTCAACTAAGGAAATCTGGTAAATCTTTGTAGTTCATCAACGCAAACTTCCTAAATGAAGCTTTTTCTTTTTTCTTTTCTTTTTCTTTACGCCACTCTAGGTGGCGTGTTATGATTGGCCACTGTGGCTGTGACGGTGGGATGCAGGGCCAATGAATAGCCGCATTGTTACACTACCTTACTGACGTGTCAAAATTTAAAGTACTAATTTTTGTACCAAATCCATGCTTGCTCTCTTAAGAATAAGCCATTTATATAGACAAACATAGCAACATGCAGCTAAAATGCATAGAACAAAATTGACGTGAGAATGTTTTCTGAACTATGCTCCCGACCCTGTGTTCCGAGACTCGTTTTCAAAAGTAAATGGCAGCAGTTTTGCTAGCGGCACTTATGTGAGCTAAGGAAATGCATGAATGAGAAACAATTACTACTCTCGCACAAATACATCTCGACCATTGCATTATTAAACGTGGCTCTGGTAATGTGCCTAATCATACTGTTCAATCTTAACGGACATGCCATATTTTAATCAGTTACCTTTAGCAACGTTTGCTTTTTTTCAGTTTTGTAGCTGCAAAACGGGGTTAGCCAGCGATAGCAGCTGGTTAGCTATGTTTTGGGCATAATTTAACTCCTGTGTAAAGAAATCTACGTGAATGGCGGCTGTCGACAGGTCAAATAGGTAACCAGTTGACTCGTCAGCGAAGTACCACTATATACGAGCTATGGCTAACAAAATACTTACGATTTTCTCGGAGAAGGTGTGCACAACTCCACCGGGTTTTACATTGAATTCCACTGTTTTTGTCTTCTCGGATGAGGCAACTGATGCAGACATAATGATGAGAAGAACATACCCAAGCAGGATATTAGTCGATGGAATTAGACTTCTGAGGGCCATTCTGGATTTCACAGTTGCACCAGAGAGAGCTAGGTGAAGGCTCGGAGTAGGGTGATCAGATGTCTTTTTTAGCATTGCGTGACGTCACGAGGCAACATGGCCTAATCAATTTGCATTGTAAAATTAACCAGTTTGCTATCTTAGATGTAAACACAGCACAGTTATCCAGTATTTATTTTAAATGTCTATGACCATCTCTGAGCTCATATTTCCCCCCAATTTTCCCAAAAATAAAAGGAATACAATTTAAAAATTATATATGTGAGGAAATCTGAAACTGTTCAAGGCCTCGGAATGTCCCCAGACTTAAGTCATTGTCAATACATCTGCAGCATGTAGCAAGTCCCAAACTGTTGTTCCTCTTGAACGTATTACACAAGTGAGATAAAAGTGTTTTCATGAACAAGAGAATGATTGTCCCAGCCCAAATGCCTATTGTGGTCTATCAAGAAAGTCTTCTCAAGGTCCAGGACCTTTGTAATAGGCCTGATGAATATAAAGGTGTCACACAATCCCATTTTGCCACAAAGCATAGTGATTTTTACATTGCCTTATATTGTAAAATTGAATAAAAAAAAGAAAAAAAAAAAAGTAATATTATTACCACCGTCACACGCATGCATTATTTATTTATTTAGGTAACTGCTATAGTCATTTTGTATCTCTTTCACGAGTCGTTATGACAGCATCTCTCAGCACTATGGTTTCTGCTGCCTCATACATGTTTGGTCACAAACTTGGTAAAAACAGAAAAGTAACCTGATTCAGCACAAACAAAAAAAATATAGGAGCTTGTGTGGGCAAGCAGGAGTTGAAAAACTATATGTTGAGCAAAAGTTACACCTGCACTTACATCCATCTCCTCACTAAGCAGGCAAGAGACACACTCGCACATATGTATAATATAAAATATGGCATAACACTGCTTTACACACGCTTGCTTTGCCAAGAATAACAATCTTTAGTCCAACAAATGTTTTACCTGCCTTGTCTGGCTCGCCTCACTAGCAAGTGCTGTATTTGGGCCCAAAACTAACACCACAGGATTAGTCTTAAGTTGAAGAATGTAATGCACAGATGTCACACAGACGATTTGTTATTTGTTTAAGAGCTATGACGGGAAAGCCAAGAAGGAGGGAGGATGTCCTACACCAACCAGTATGATGAACAAGTACTCACAAAGTCATCATTTGCGGAAAAATGGCACCCTTGTTAACACTAGGTAAACATTGTTTTTTTTTCAAGGAACAAACACAGGTTGCAGTTAACAAAAACAAGAGGTGTATTCAATATAATGGAACTTTTTACCGTGCCATATCCTTCCCTCCAAAAACACTGAATAAATTCTAGCCCACAGGAAAAACAAACACCGGTAATTCTGTTCCTCCATGAAACGTTGTACTTTTTGTACTTTCATGCCATTCATTTTCCGGGGGAACAGAAAGAGAAAAATGGTCAAAAACTGATGCTGAAAAGTAAGGTATATGACCTCTCAAGTCACACAGCCTCCCAAGAGAGCTGACAATCCAAAAAGCTGACTGGAAAACAGCAACGGATGATTTGTAACGGTATAAAATTGCCCACACATTTATGTACTTAAGACCGGCAAGACGGCTATATTTAGTGCAGTGTTTACTGATGAGCTGTGTATATTTAAGCTAAGCATTCTGCAACACATGCTGTTTAACTGCCCACACACGTCTCACTGCTATACAGTGAGTCAGGCCAGACACTGGACTCAGCACGGTTCCACATGCTCCCTGTCTGACACGGTACCTGTGGAATTTCTCCTCTCTGTGCCATCCCCAACCTCCAGGTTCATGAGACCATTTACCAGTCATGTCTCTTACCATGTTGGACATAAAATGTTGTACAGGGCCACCTAATGTTAAACCTAATGTGCACCTTTAAAAAAACAAAAAGCAAAAAGTAATATCTGAATATGATATATCATTAACCAACAAAGAGTATGGTGTGTTTCAGGCAAGAGGGCTAACGAGTTCGGCCTTTGGTGGATGGGCTTCACAAGTACCTGTTAATGTAAACACCGGATTGATCTATAACCCTGTGCACACGTGATGAGAGGTTCCTAAGTGACTGCTCTGTTCTTTCCATATGGGAAAAAGTATTCATGGACAGATGGTTATCTTTGTATGAAAATGTTTAATCAAAGATACATTTCGTTCATAAAAGCTCACACTTCATATAAAAGTGCAAATGTACAGTACTTCAAGGTTTCACAAATAGTTTGTGTGCAATATTCAAATTTTGCAGGATATTGTAGGTAGCAACATGCATCAAGCTGTTTGTAAATGTGGGAGACTAAAGCATTATGTGTGAAATACATGGTTTGATTCAAACTGATAGGAAGGACACCTAACAGAATCAGATCCTTTTTTGATTGACACATTACTTAGCTTTGGTCCTACTTCATTTTTTTGGTTCTGCATCATAGTTTAGAGCTAAGCTGTGTTTTAGATTGCATAATTTCATATCAACAACTGTTACAACTGAATTGCACATCAATGCCTCAGCATTAATCTAAAAAAACATTTAATCTTTCTCTTCACACAAATAAATAGAAAAATACTTCTTTTGCTGACTCCTCTTCCTCCGTTGCTGAAGCAGTTAGGATTAGTTTCTGTAAAACGATAATCACTCATCAGTGAAAAAGCAAGTTTATTTTTTTCTCTAAAGCAATGTCCTCAGCTATTTTTCTGGTGTCTCAGTACTTACCCGGTTATTCTACAGTTGCGTACGTGAACATAAGGGCCTGTGTATCTAACGTCACACCTGACAACGTTGTTGGAATAATCAGACTCCTCCACCTGGAACGTGGGGTTGACTGTGACCTGAAGATAAAAATAGCATTTGAAGCAAACTCCACTTCTGCGATTGGCAAAACTGGGTTGAGGTAAACTACTTTAAAAGCTCACCTTGAGAATGTAGTTTCCTGGGGGGACATCAGTGATGTCAATCCACTGACAGTCAATGTTGGCATGGTAGATGTCATAGCAACCTGGGCCTAATCCCTACCACAGCCATCACAAAAACATCTTTAACAGTGTAACACACAATATATGCATTAAAATGCACAACAGGACAGAATGTCTGGATGTCACTGAAATATAAAAATAATGTTAGGTTTTCATACATTCAGAGCATGGCAGTCATAAGTGCTTAACTGTCAGGCAACTGGATTTCTTCATGGAAAATGAAGATATTTTACCTCTCATCCAAAAGTCTACTTCAGGTCTCAGGATTCCACCAACTGAAGAGGCTTTTGGGAAAATGTCTTCAATCTCCAAGATGTCCAGTTGCCATACAACTAAGCACTAAATACAGAGTGAATGCTGAGAAGGGCCGAATGTTTTTGGTACTGGGCTTCTTCGGGTCATTTATTTGTACCTGTGTGTGAGCTGTGCAGGCGTAGCGTCGCCTGACACCCGGGTCACAGTTCGTGTCCTCCAGGCAGAAACTGGCCTTGTGTCCCTCGGCTACTTTCCTCTCCGTGGAGATTTCCAACAGGTCATAATTACTGAATGCCTCCATGCTGTGGTAGTGCCTGAACACAAATAATTGTGGAGAATAATAGGGTTACTCATTTAGAAGTAGCACTAAATATACATGTCATACACCTTATTTGGTTTAGCTCTCTCTCGCTCTCTCTCTCTAAGTTTTTCCTCGTTTTTCTGAGTACCACTGTTGCGTGTGCTTGCATAATGTAAACACGGCACTGAGCCGAAAACAAACAAACAAATATAGACAGAGACACAAAGACAGACTCACAAACACATACACACACCAGTTCCAATGCATGGAATTCCTGTGCATGGAAGTTCAGCCCAGAGTTAACTCCATCACTGGCACAAAGTCTTTGGAACAGGCTGTGTTTGGTTAAGCTGGAAACTATGATATCATGCCAAAGTGAATTTAACAATAAACTCACTGATGGCAGCTATGCCACTCCCACTCGTGTCTTGGTTTCACCGGCAGGAAGTCAGCAGTCCCTTGATTTTTGACTCTCTGGGGGAACCGAAATAATACTCTATAGTCAAGGTCTCGCACACTTGGGCTATAGGCAGACCTGGTGGAGAAAAAATAAAAAGCAACTTTTAAGTCATGTTATTTTGAATATGTCCTAAAATCATAGGAAGATTAACATTGTTTTTGTTATTGAACTACTGTATGTCATCAATATCTCTGGCTATCTCTGCAATAGCCAGCTGAAAGAAACAAAGTGTAAGTGTAAGTGTAAGTTACCGAGAGAGACAGTTCTCCTCAGCTGCACATCTCAGTGCATACATCTGCACACGTTGGATATAAGATGCTGCTTGGATGTAGTAAGGGTCAGGTATGAGGTCTGGAAGACCTGAGAAAACAAAGAGAACAATATTAAAATATGGCAAATTCAGCCATGAAGCTGCATAACACAAACTGTATTCTGGGATTTTTTAAAAAGTGAATTCGTTATCAACTTGCACCAATTTCAAGCATTCTGTCCCATCACCTACCATTATGAAAGTACCTGGTGCCATAACCAGATGCAGGTGGAGGAAGGGCTGGTGACCTCATTCTCCCACTTGGGGGATACACGTTGTGAAAAACTGAATTTCTGTGATCCTTACTCTGAGAATTATCATTTGTTGTGTTTTCTGGATTTATCTGTTGGGCATCTTCTTCTGTAATGTTGTAAGACGCAGCTGGAGGAAACACTGTTGGCACGACAGTGGCATCACCAACAGTGGCATCTCTTTCCACTGAAGGTGAGGGCTGTGCGATATCTTCAGTGTTACTTTCAGTCTTAGATCCGTTAAGTGGCAGGTTAACTCCTTGTGTCTCCATATCTGAGTGGTCTGTTGTTATTTCAGCATTATCCTGTGGTGATGATGTCTGGACACGCACAGCTGCGGTCACAGGGTCTTCTTGACTTCGTTGGCCCCGTGAGCCATCGTTTCCAGAGTATTCTTGCGGTAAAGTTTGCACACCTGATGCGCCATGTAGCACATAATTTGTGCTAGGGTCAGTTGTGTTTACAGCTAAAGCTTCTCTGCGGAATGACGCTAAATACCTCTGATTCCTGTTACCGGAGATGAGGCTGTTTGCCATCCTACGGGAACCAGCATCCGAACGTAAAACAGTCACTGATCCCCGTGAAAGCGGCGATAATGAGGAATCCACTGAATTGGGATGCTGTCGCCTGGGTCTAGACTCTAAATCCGATGCCCTGGAGGCATTCTGCCTTCTTGCAGAACCCAAAGCTCTCTGTTTGGTTAAAAAGAACTGAGTGCCTCTCCTCGACTGCACGGCTGGGTGATACTGTGATCCGGTGGTCAATAAACTATAGACTTGGCCGTTACTCTCCCACTGCACTTTATGCCGCCATGGTCCAGCGCGCGCCCGTAATTGGCGCTGCCCGGTGCTGAAATCGACCCACGTATGAATTAGAATAAAGATAAGAAATATTAACTTAATCATGGTAAATAACAGACTGTTCCACTGAGATGTGTCCTCTTGTAGTGAGATTGGTAGACTTGAGCGTGAATATTTAAAGTTCTGTTTGGACCTTTGAAGAGGGTGGTACCGCAGAACTGTGGTATGAGACACCTACTTGTTCCAGAGTTTATCTACGCATGCACAGATAGATGTAGGATTTCCAGAAGAAGAAACGTAGGCTACTTGATTTAACCATTTTGTTCCCTGCAAACCGTATAGGCCTATTTGTTTAGTGAGCTAAAACTGGCAAGTAGGTGACAACGCAGGTGATTTTCACGTGTGTTGTCAAACTTAAACGTGCCCACAGTCACGGACAAGTATTTTGAAATTGTATGGTGAAACAGTTATTATAGCATGAACAGAACCTAGAGTTAAGCGATAATGTGTGAATATAAAATGCTGGGTGACTGCAGCATTAGTTTAAAAACTTAAAGATTTTTTTAAATGGAACGTGGACATGGAGATTAAAATAAAATTTTTACAATGTTCTTCCACCTGCCCATCCTTATTCACTTGCCGTTTCTCCGGGTAGGTTACATCTTTATTTCCATTTAGTAAGTGACAGGAGGCAGGGGGCGTCGGGGGCTAAAACTTGGCGAGCGCGGACACGTTTTTAAAGGAGAGGAAAGTTTACATGAAGGGCAAATACCAAGGCTATGGAAAAGCAGACAGACAGACTGTTCCATTTTCTCTGAGTACTGGGGGGAAAGGTTAGTTACACACCAAACTAGATTTGCCATGAACTGGAACCCGTAGAGTTCTCGTTGGTTTAAAATGATTTGCCTCCTATACACTGCACAATGATTAGTGGTGTAAAAAAACGTTTGTTGTCTATTGTTCACCACATGATGGCGGTGTTGAGCATCATTTTAAAAACACATCTTGCTGTGTGGGGGCTCATGAGTACAGTTGCAAAAGGATTGCTGCAGGGGTGCTACTAAGTAATGTTATGAAAGAATACAACCCATCCTCTTTCATAATATGAATAGTGTCCTCAAAGGGCTCTCTGACAAGGCTGAGGCCTCAGAATAATTCTAACTCTCCCACACCTTGCGTTGCCCCTGGATTGCTGTGGCATTTATTTCATTTGAGGGAACAACGCTACAAAGACCAAAAGGAAAAAGACAAAAAAGACTGCAGGATCTACTTTAGAATTCAACTGTTTTGTAAAAGTCCAATAAAACTCCAGAAACAAGCTGTAGTTTGTTGTACTCTTACAGTTTCCATTATCTTTGCCTCCATGTGTGATGCACAGTGCTGTCACGAGAGATGTAAAGTGTTATTTCTGATCCTGTACCCTCTCCTCTGTATAGCTGCCCTGAGTTTTAGGGAATGGACATAGGACATGGTGATGAGGAGAAGGTAGCTGGGTGATAGGCCGATCTGGGCAAGGAGCCAGTGGGGCAAGCTGTGAACCACGGACCATTATGAAAGCCCATCTCTGCCACCCTGACAGAATCCCAGCTAAATATAAACACACATGGTCTGCCCGTGTCCACAGCCACTTACAGGTCTCCAGCGATGTGTGACCCAAAGGTGAGCTCTCAGTTGAGGGCAGTTAAGCAACTGCCATGAGGTGTGAGGTGAAGCAAATGAATGATGGCTCACTGGTGAGATTGGCATCCATTTTCTTTTTGGTCAAATTGTATACAGTTCCCCGTGTTCTTACATGTCATTTTATGTTTGACAAGACTATATTACTGTAATATTTTGACTTCAATTAGTTCATGGCAGAATGCACAATCTAATGTAAATTTAATGGTGGCATTTGTCAATTCATTGGTCCTCTTAAATTTGACTATGGAACAAGACAAGTTTTTTTCAGTGTTACATTGAAAATGTTATGCGGAGTGAAGGTAGACTATTTGTAAATAAAATATTTGTTCTTCTCCCTCAAGGAAATCGTCTAGACAGTATTTGTTTTCTTTCTAGTCAACCTTCAGTGCAGACACTAGTGTAAAGCCACTTAGAGTATTTCTGGCTCTTCAACACCGTGGGTGTGGACCAGCTGATCACTTTGTCCCACTTCACCAACATCTGCACGTATGCTCTCGCGTTCACCGCCAACCGTAGCCTACACCGCATTCATAAAACCCTGTGGAAAATATCTTAGGATTATTTCTGTCGCTACTCACAGGGTTGTTTGGTCGTCAACAGCTAACCCCAAGCGTATACTTGGCCTTTGGCTGGCATAGCCGGAATTGTGGCCTTTCTGAGGGGACCGCACGCTGCCCGGACACCAATAAAGTTATCCAGGGGTTGTTCCCTCGCACATCCACACTTCATTCTCACCCAGTTATGCAACGTTCCAGTGGGGGAGTTGGAGGATCGCGTACAAATACACTGCCTCATACGCATGGGATGGGGGAAGTGACTGCTAACACACCTTCATTGTTTTTAAACCAGTTATTTAGATTATGTCTAGCATTAGTTCAGACCTTTATCTTGCTGTAATTCTGAACCCTGTACATGAAGTGTCTTAGACCAGTAGTTCCCAAACCTTTAGCTGAGAAACTGAGAAACTGCCCAACCGAGTACCCCCTGCACCAGTCAGTTTGCCATGAATATTCTTGTAATTACTGCTGCTGAACCAAAATGACAACACACATCATATGGTACACATTGGTGGACTACTACTTTTGGTGGAAATTGTGTTGTAATGGTAAGAGTCTGAATGCAAAGTCTTTGTCCGCCACAAAAGTCTGCACCTGAACTTTATTTTTATGCTGGTGAGAGTTGAAATCCCATCGTAGATGTAATTTCCGTAATTACCACCTAGATTTAACAACCAATTCTCAGACTTTACAAGTGTAGCAAAACAAACCCCAAACCACACTACCACAATCACCTTAATGTTGCAATAGTTTTTCTATAAGAGTTTTACTGCTGTTTACCAAGGGAAGTGGATCCTAAACCAGTCTAAAAGGGACAAGTTATTTTGACCTAAACACCAAATAAATTTTATTTAATGACAAGATTAGCAGGTTGTTGAACCACGTGTTGCACCACACAGTACAAAATTAGTTTTCATAGTTCCTGAGGAATTTAGACTAATGCACAGCCCCCTTGGACGAGATACATAGTTTCCATCTTTAGTAAGAAAGTGATTCTCATTTGTCATTGTGATCACAGGACACAATAAAATTCAACCTCTGCATTAAACCCATCACACATGTGAGCACGGGGCCAGCTATGACAACGGCACCCAGGGAGCAGCATGTGGGGACAGTACCATGCCATGCTCAGGGTGCCCCAGTGGCACTACTGGTAGCTGGGGAACTTAAAAACTTCAGCCCTCCGGTCACAGGGCCGATATTTTACCTTTTACCATTTTGCTTTTGTGTTTAAAGTTCACATTATAATGAGTGTGTAATTTTAGTTACATATCCTTAAAAAAGTTAGACTAGTTGGAGGAATGTTTCAGAAGAGATGGTTATATGGTCCACGCTTCATGCGGAAACCATATTCAAAATCCTTCAGTACATTAACCTACGTGCCCATTTAACAGCTACACATTAAAAACAAATATAGATAATTTAATAGCCCTTATGTCAACTAAGACACATACAACAACCAGTGGAGGGTCCATTTCTAATCCTCCCATAACCCTATTTATAACTCGAGCATGTGTGACATGGTCATGTGCGGAAAAAGTCATGTACCACAAATCTGACTCTGACGCCCTAGAGCTTCTGTTCTGGCCCTCAAATTATAGCTGCTCCCACACCACAGATGATGCTCAGCAATGGGTTGTCGGACTCAATGCTAGGTCACTGGAATGTAGCAGATATCATTAGCAGTTACAATGACCTCAAATGGTTACAGTTAAGATTACACCCAAAATAAGATAATTTAAGATGAGTTAATTAAATATTGACTACAGTCACAAAAGTCATGGTTGGCTTGTTTTCACTTGCCTTTTATTTAAAAACAAACAAAAGTTTTGTTTTGATGGTTGTGTGTTGGAGAATTCACACAATTGTGACAAACTAAGCTGTATAGTAGCCTTTTCAAACTAGTCAGGTTGTAACCTAAATGAATGCACAGATAAAGCACCACTTACACGTGCTTACAAAAACAATACATAATTATAAGTAATAAATGACAGTTACTGAAAAGCAAAACAAAACTTAACTTGTGTGTCTTCCAAAATGTGATAAATTAAAATCCATTCCTTCAAAATATATACAGAAGAACTTAAGTCCAGAAAAAAAAAAGAGGCTTGCACTGCTTTCTATTTACAGCTCTGTACATGGCAGTGATGTTGAAGTTACTGAAAGAGAAGACAGACAAAAAAAAAAAAAAAAAAAAAAAAAACACTGTTACTCAAAACAGACATGACATCATACACAGGACACAAAATGTATATCAACATGCCAAAGCAGTTTAGTCAAACACAGTCATATGAAAGCAATGATAAACAAAGGCATGATAAATGATGTTCTTTTAAAAACATAGAAGTTTATCCACACTTCGTATTTTACACTTACCTATAAACAGTTTAACAATGTATTCTGGATGTCCTGAAACACCTGGTTGAAGATTTCGTCTTTAGACTTCAAGCCATCCAGGTATTCTAAAACAAGAACAAAACACCCAATGAATTACCCTGAAGTACAGAGACGGAGAGAAATAACAGCAAAGAAATACAAGCGCGGTGTAATTTGGTTTGCATTAACTCATCAGCACTAAACATATCCACTCACCAATGTTTAAGCAGCACTCCTCCATCTCCTTCCTATGCTTCAGGTACATGGGCCACACGTGGCCGTCAAACAGGCCGGGGGGGTCTGGCACCGTGTACTGCCTCGTACTGCAAAAACACATTTTACATTCATTAGGCTTGAAGATGCATAATGGGGGAGGTAAACATCGGTATGTTTAGTGACAGAGCCCTCTGTAAATTAAATTATCTTTAGTGATTGGGCTCATCAAGTCTATTTGCCTTGTTTGTGTTCTTTAAGCTTGTTTATCATCTAACCCGCATGAAGACAATAAAAGAACAGCTGATGTACCTTAGCATAATTCACCGGAAATTGGCTACATGAGTCAACCCCACAAAGTGACAAAACAGACTTCCGAACAGACTGTCACAACTCCAGTGTGTTCCCCATTTTACATGTTTACTTGAAACCGAGTTTTCACAGCCAAGTACTATCCACTGAACTGACTCACTGCTCGAACTCCTGTGCTGCTGCTTGCAATAAACACAGTGCCTAGGAAGTGGTCCTCCATCAACAGAAGAATTTTGTTCCAGTATGTGTCTGCTTAGAAAATTGCTGACTATTCTATTACGTTATTTCTATACATGGGACATAACACATGTGGCAACATGTACACTGGTAACTTTTTTTGAGTTGTCGACACGCCTAGTTAGTAACTTTCTGAGCCATAGGCAACTGACTTCCCATGAATTGTGCTGAGCTAGATTAATGAGGGTGTCTCACTGGGCTACTGCACACAGAAAAAGAAGAGTATATAGGGTAGATGACACATATGGATGCATTAAAAAAAAAGGTAGTGTGCCTTTACACTTGCAAGAGTGTAAAAATGAACAAAGACAAACCTTCTCCTCCTTTTGCATTCCTCGTATGGGATACTGATGTAGTAACACTTGTCAAAGACTTCAACCAAAGGCCTATGGGACAGAAAAAAAACAAAACAAAAACAGACATGCTCAGTCAAGATACGTGTTGAACATGGACACCATGTACCAATACCCCACAACGTACATACACCCAGTGTAGGTTATTTAACCTCAACCATGACTACCCCCTCATGCCGGGGTCACGAGGTGTGAGTGAGATGATATCGCTCTTCGTTAGAAGGCCTCCGAAACACCACATGCTGCTCAAATTAGCAGCCGCCTTTCTTATCTGCTGCTGTGCAGTGCTGCATTTCGAACAGCGAGTGTCTCACTACAGAACATTCATGTGATGCTTGCCCCTACCCAGGAATGCACAGTATGTACCCTAAACTTCACAGAAGCTAATCTCTCTGCCACAAAATGGGCTTGACCCAAGTCTACTGACAAGAGTTATGTAATTTTCAGTAACGGTGGATATTTACTATAAGGGCACTCATATGGCCATACAACACATTAATGATCAGCTATTTAGGAATAGCTATACTACAAAACTGGTGAAAACTAAAGTAATAACCCATTTACATGCAGACAGAGTATTTATATGGCATTTTCAGATATCAGATAGGATGTACCTAGTTGATCGTTTCCAGGGAAATAACAGACACAAGTAGTTGCAACACATTAAACCCCTCACACACACACAAGTAAATGGGATTCCATTCTAATGGAAATGTGTGGTGATCAGGAAAGCAGGGTGATGCAGAACTGCTTAAAGGCTCACTTGTAGTTGTAGAGCAGGAAGCCCTCCACAATGAGTATGTGGGTCTGCTTCTCCTGATCCTCCAGCTCCACGGTAGGGGACAGCCTCACGCCATGAGAACGGGCGAACTTTACTGGATTCTCAATCCAGCCCTTCACTGTGTTAACCATGGCCTCCATGTCCAAAGCAGTAATGACTACACAGGGAGAGCACACAAGCAAAATACGATAGAGTAGTATTAATACACAGTAACTATGGGTGACCAAATATTGTTGGCAAAACAAATCAAATAAATTGTGTGATGGTTCTAACACTGACAAATTTTGTGTGTGAAAATAATTAAAAGCACAAAGTGAAATAGCACTAAAATGTATGTATGTTGGGTTTTTCCTACAGTCAGTCAAACACGATCTTACCATCCCATTGCCTAAAGCCGTCCGCTCCGACTTCTATTTGATCCGGTGGCTGAAATAACAGTGACCAGTAAAACACTGCGGCAACCCCAGGTTGACCAGCACACCCAATGACCAGTGGCCTGAGCACATCTCATCCTGAACTCTTTCTGACACACATCTGTACTAGCCATTCAGAAGCATGCAAAGCACAAAGACTGAACTGGAAAATCTTTTTACAAAATGTGTGTGAGTAAAGATGTGTGTGGAGGCAAAAGCTTGTGTTTTTTGTTGGTGTGAAGTATTATTTTACAAAAGAGGGGGGAAACAAAGAGCGTTTAAGCAGATTAGGGCTTAGCTGAGACTAAAACACTAGTCACAGTCGGGAGATGAGTAGAAAGCTTGTGTAGGAAGAGGAAAGTGCTGGCGTGTGTACAATTCACTATGCTGATGTAGCTGAAAGGTGGCCTGAGCTCATGTTCTTAATTTAGTTACTTTTTAGGGAACAAAATTGCCACAATACTTACCTTGAAAAAATCATCTTGATGGATCACACAGCAATTAGGTAAAAGTTTAACCAGTCTGTTCGTCAACGTGGTTTTGCCACCGTTTGTTACACTGCAAACAAAACACAACAGAAATATGCACTGATTAGAAAAGCCTTACAATATTTCTTCCAATAGCTTCTTTAAAACTTACACCAACCATACTGGCTATACAATCACTGAAAATGGCGGGATCATAGTTAGCTTTATTGCTTATGCCCCGTGGTGGGCATATGCTAGCTAACTTCGGTTTGTTTTGTTTAGGTATGCCACTGGGGAAATTTAATACTACTAACAAGGTTTTAACTTGTTGATACCAAAACAAGGATATAAGTTGGTTTAAAGTAGAGTACAAAAGGGACAAACTGGCTAAGGTTATTCGGTTGAACCAACCAATTATTATCTCGTAGACATTGGACAACATGAGGAACAGCCATACCCAAAGTTACATCATCCACATCCGCTATAACGTCTTACAAAATGTAACCTCGGGATATAATAAACGTCCACCTTTAAGGCAAATAAATGTGGACAATGACTAGATTCAATCGGTGTGCTTAGCTATTTAGCATAACGTTAATAACTTCATGGCCAGTTCCTCCACTTTCCACATGATACCGCGCAATATTTTAAATCTCCCGCTTAAACTTTCAAAACTTCCAACATGACGCAGACGGATCCGCTAACGTGCTAGTACTGAACATAAATAGGAATAATGTAGATATCGTAATACCGGTTTTACTGAAAGAAACAACATTGTCAGTTTATTAATGCAATTTCCTGACAATAACTGATTTACATGGCGGCCACGTACTGCGAAACGACTTTTGTATATACATTACAGTGTTCCAAATACTTAGCTATTTCATTAATTTATCCATCCCGTAGATATTTGAAAACATCCATCATCTAATTAGCTTTCTGTAATGAAGTATAATTTTTCAAAGTGATTTTTGAACTTACCCGCCAATTCCTATAATGTACTTCATCCTGAACTCGGTTTGCAAATTACAACGGTTGTTGTAAAAGAAGAGATAAGAGACACCTTCTCAAAGAAGACACTGACCAAAATCCCCTCGAAAAGCAAACGCTACCTGACTTTTGTACGATGAATAAAAGTGTCGGTAATGTTATCTAAACTTTTCACGAAGCAGTTCATTGATACCTTTGCGACACCACGAGCTAAATTCCAGACACTCGAACCAGTCGCCGGAATATTTACCCCTCGTGGTCGACTAGGGGCGTGACTCATTTTGAGCAGCCAATCAAGAGTTTCTTACCAGTGGCCCAACCAATCAGGGTTTAGAGGCCACGGACGTGTACATTATCTGCTGCCACCTGTTCTGTGTCCCCTTAACAATGTAACTGCTGAGGGTACAGACTGGAGCACGCAATGAGACCTATGGTGTAGTAAGCACATTGTTTTTATTGTGTCACAGGTCTCTGTGACCAGTTTCACGTAGACCTCACATCAGCTGAACTGCTGTAATGCGGTTTATTTTGGCACACTTACACATGGTGGTGAACACATGTGATGGGCAAAAATATTTGTCCAGCCAGTTCATATTAATCAAGCGGTAGCAAGGCTGTATAAATGTATCCTATGCAGCCTATGATATTCTAAATGTATTGTAAATAATATAAAATAGTATATAATAAATAAATAAGTAAATAATATATATATAATTTTAGCCATATCTGTATACCCCCCCCCCCCCACCCCCCACCCCACACACACACACATCATAGTTAAGTATGAACAAAATATGAACCAAGACCTGAATTTACATTTTGCTCTGAACTGCGGGCTACAAATAAGGTTGTATACTAGGGGGTTAAGCACAGGAAAAGTTATTTTCTTACTAAATATAATTTCTCCTAAATGCCTCTTAGGAGAAAGAAGGAAGACCTAATTCCACATTTTTCTCTTCTATAGGGCATATACCGTCTATAATGGTTAGTAGTTCAGAGTGAGAGTGAGTGTCCTCATGTCACCACTTAGAAGCTGCAGCAGTGTTAGGTTTAGAGATAGCCAGGCTAATTATACCGCATGCAGCCATCTTACAAATACCACCAGCACAGCCTGTCCTTCACATGACCATATAACCTGACAATATTTGATGATGATATAAAACTTCCAAAATTATGACTATATCATCCAGTTACACTAATATTCAATATAAATAATAAGGGTGAGGGCCTGGAATGAATTTGTATAACCTAAATGTCAACAATGATGACAATGTTTATATGACTAACATCTGCATGCCATTCCTCAGCATTTCACCAGGGAGCTTGGCACGGATCTATGTGTATGAGCAGGTAAGCTTGGCAAATTCTTTTTGTAAAGCACATGGAACCACCTCTTTGTATGAAATGTGCTATATAAATGAACTACCTTACAGCGAATCACTCTGATTGACTCTCGTAACCTATAAACACACTATCTGTGATAATTAGTTATTTTAACTTTGTGCAGGCATTCTATATGTTATGTACCTTTAGATTTTTGTCACTGGCATCAACACAGCTTTAAAACAGGAGTTGTTGTTTCAATCGCTCCAAAATGGTCACACTCGGTGGATGTTGGAAGCTGTAGGAAACAACTATTTATTTTTGCACTGTATTACATATGCAAAACTAAGATATATCTTTGATGTTTACATATTTGTGCTTCAGGTTGTGAGTTTAATAGTCAGGCCTTCACAGAGTTACCAGCATTTTCTATAAACTTGCACATCTAAAGGGCAGCAGGGGCCTGGCATCCAGACAAAACTGCTGCGTAATTTTCCTTTGTCAGTACTTTTGGAATTTAATGACAGTGCTATTTAACATTGCTTGTTTACTGGTGTTGTTGACTACAGCTGGTGACATTAGCTTTATTTGTCAATATTTGGAATACATTTGGAAAACTGAACATGATAAGAATATGTAAAAAACATCAAAATTCATGCCAAAATAATAATGCACATGGGTAACAGGAAGATAACAAAATGACTAATTTAAGTTATGCAAATTAACACATACATTCAATAATACATAGGGCTGTTTAGCAATGCAGATATAACGTAAGGTCCCTACTGATGCCATTAAATTAAAAACAAGAAAAAATAAACAACATGTTCACGTGTATCACTGCATGTGCCTTCTAATGACGAACAGCAATGACTTCAACATGCATATCATCATAATAAAAAAGCAAAAATAGCAAAATGAGAAATTTGGCATTGACAATTTACACAATAAAGAAATATATAAAAATAACATTTCACTACTGACGAGGCAAATGAAGGTTTGGAGAATAACTGCTGAAAGCAATGCTCCGATCTGGCACACGCGGATCTTCAGAAGAACGCTTCAGTTCAGCAAACCATGGCAGCAGAGAAGAGGCAAATCCTGTGGCAGAACTCGGACGTATATGGCATGTTAAAGCATTTTGATTTGCTTCATCTGAATGGAGATTAAAAAGAGCTTGTTTTTAGCACAATACACATAAAACCCATACAAAATGCAAAACTGTGACTGAAAACATACACAGCACACGTCATTGACCTCTCTAAAATGGTTCAAAGTTTTAGTCCTGTTGGTGCATGCATGTAGGAAGTAGGCTAGTCAAAACTTTAACACCTGGGAAATTTCTGAAAAGTTCCATATTTCGATGTTGTTACCTAATAGTAGTTTAAGATCCCATCACTCCCACAATCATTGGTCTTCTATCATAGATTTAGGCCTGCAAAACACAATGAATGGTTGAACTGTATGAATATGTGAACAGGATTATTTAAATATTCAAACATGACAAAGAAGTAAGGCTATGTCCTTCAGTCTAACTCTGACCTCTGTGTGTCTGATATGGCTGAGTCTTTCTGCTGTTGCTGCTGCTGCTGCTGCTGAAGCTGTTGTTCCCTTTCCTCCTGCTCCTGTCTGCAAAACAGAAGTATTGAAGTTAATATATTACATCAGTTTATGCATGTTCATGTACACAATGACAATTTACATTTTGGAAGTACCCCTGATGTTCCATAGGGCCACAGTTAAGCAAAAGAGCAATGTAAGAGTCACAGTGGCTCTACCTTTCTTTTCGCGCTTTTATCCTCTCCTCTTCAAACCTTAAAACAGAAATGAAGACAAATGTAAATAAAAAAGTTGTATGGTTAATAAACAATCTATATGATTATGAATATTAATGCATTAAATACAAAAAATCAATTACTGCAGCATATCACATAGTTGACACCAAACTCATTTCTCAACATAGTCTCTGATCCCATTGGCACAATATTCTAGGAATAAAGACACTTCTGTTGATGCAAAAAATATTTCTCCCACTGATGCCCTTGGCAGTTCCCAGTGTTGTATTTTTGATCAGGCAGTTGGTGGTAGCCATAGATATGTCTTCCCCTAGTGGCTAGACTACTCACTGTACGACACACTCTGGGATCTGCACATGCTCCATGGGGACAAGCTGCTCCAGTTCCTCTAGGCTGTACACGTAGCGGATCTTGTTCATGAACTTCACGCTGCGAAAGCACAACAGAAAGGTGCATTACATACACTGACATACAGAGGCCAGGGGTGTAGCTGGCCAACAGAAAACACAGGCAACTGCTTGGGACCTTCAGGCCACTAAAGGGCCTTCGAGGCCTGGGAACCATTAAACTACAGGGGTGGCAATACAGTTTTCAATACAGGTGGTGGGTTTTTGCTTGGAGTATAGAATTGCCTTCTGTAAGCAGCTACAATCTAAGCTACAGTCTACCACACATTTTGTTCTAGTCGTATTTGTTCCAGCCAATTGTTCAGCTGTTTCTAATTAGCACAACTCTTCAGCTAGGTAGAGGAGTTAGTAGTCACCTGTATTAACCACACAAGGAGAACCAGGTGATTTAGAATATGTGGTATTGGATTGTAGCTTCTGCATTCAGGTTGCCCATCATTGATAGGCTTCATATTAACACTGACAACTGTGTCTATAAAAGCATTTTAGATTTAGATAGATACTGTAGGGATGCCAATCACAGCTGACACATCGTAGTAAACCCCAACAACACGGCGACCGATAGTTACCTGATGAAGGGTCTGGAAAGGGCCACCACTGTGCGAATGAACCAGGAAGGGTGAGCAATGATGAGAGATTTTAAGTTCTTCTTTAGCCTTTTGAAAAGAAAACGATTGGACAGGATTAGCAATGCTAATCAACGGGAATCACCACAGCAGTATTTGGACAAGATTAATTTGTGTACAATTGCATTGTGTTAATTGCTTGCAGCACAAATCTGCAGTTACATGCATTCATATTTTTTCCATTGTGTGTTCTCTGTGTCAGACATGCATCACGCAAGTGAGCAAACGCTTCTCGTGTTTCGGCACACTCATTCATACCTTCTGTCAATCATTTGATAACACTTCTTTAGCCATCCTATGCCTGGCATCTTACTCCGTGGTGTGCCTCCATTCATGTAGATAATCAAATAGTCCTCCGCAACCAGCATCTCTAGACTGCTCACCACATACCTGCGAGTGGGTGGGTGAGTGTGGTTTAAAGAACAAGGGGAGGAGAGTGATGAGGGATTTTGTAGTGAGGTGGACAGGCAAGCATTCAGTGAGGAAGTGAACACTAAATCAGTGGGTGAAAGCATTCCAGAATAATATTTTTTTGTGCATGACTCTGATACTTACAGAAAAAGGTTTTCCATGATGTAGTGATATTCTGTACAGCTACTGTCTGGCAGGTAGCACGCAGAAAACACAATGATGGCATTCAACCCTTCACCATAGTAGCCTGTAGAATCATACATACAAACTTAATAATGTAAATAATGTGACCTTTAAATTGGAATTTTAATGCACAACTAACTGTGGCTGTTGACTATGTGGCTATCTTAGGACCTCTGCACACTGGTGCCGATGTGAACAGAGCACTCCACTTTGCACTCTGGGTGTTTTTTTACGATTTCCATTGTTTTCTATTGCACCCAGCACATTAGATTCATAGATATACCAACTTTATTTATCCAAAAGAAAAGTACCAAATAACTGGAAAAAGTTGAAAAAGGTGAAAAAAAATACACAAAGTATACAGAGAGAGACGGAGCTATTAAAAAGGCTTTCCAGTCACATTAACACCAAAAATAATTTCTTCTCAAGCTCCACAGCTACATATGATTCTGATATCTATTTGTTCAGTGCTTACAAACTCAATAATGGCTTTTTGCTTCAAACATTGGTAAAGGAGCGTTCATTCAAAACTCCAGTGTGTGTGTGTGGCTGACTTAGGCTTACCTCCGTGAGATATGACGCGCAGATATGGCCGAATGACCTGCATGTCTATGCGGTGTTCCTGTTCCCCTATGATCACCGTCCTCCACAGTCGTCCGTTCCCACCCGCGCCATCATCATCCTCTGCTTCAGGCCCCGCGGCATCCACAGAGGTCTTTGCAACCGGTGGTTCATCTGAGCACGCAGAAGTATGGCAGTAACTTTATCACCTCAAGGTACAATATTTACATTCTAAAATAACAAATATGTGGTATAGCTGAGTGGGTATACTACAAAGGTGGTTAAGTGGTAAACCTGGTTTAGTTAGCAGATCTAGTTGTAAACCTGTTAGTAGAAGATCTCAGGGCTTCAATCTCCTAACTAAAAAAATGACAACAGGTTCTTCTTCTATTAGGTTTATTACTGCTGTTGGGTTAAATAAACCAGGCTTGTCACTTAACAGCCTTTACAGTATACAGTCCTGGTGGAGCAAAGGTAGGCATGTGCAATGAAGTCAAGGTGACTAACCCTCCCATTCCAGGTCATTGCCGTTAGGGACAAACTCGAGAGAGTCTGTCTCGTCGGGTGTCTCAATGTCATCCACATTGATGTCGAGATCATCTGGTGTATCCAGGTAGTCGTCAGACAAAAGCGAGCCCTCACTCTGGTCCAGAGAAAGGTTCATGTCTGGGGCCACTAAGGTCCGACGCTTTCGGTGGGACGTTGTCCCCCCTGCCCCACTCAGATGGAGGGAATTTGGGGGAGCTAGAATGGGCAGGAGAAGATAAATGTTCCATCAGCAAGCTTACTGGAAGAAGGGAATGTTTAATAGAAGAGTACAGATTATCTCTAAGCTCATCTGCCTCTTTAATTTGCTGATGTTAAGCATGAGTGTAGTACACCATATCTACTCCTGCAGCATCTCCTTCTGGAGATGAGAGAGGACTGTGATTAGCAACTGAATGTGGGTGAGGGCAGAGAAAGCCAGATTTGGTTTGTTAAAGAGTACAATAGCTTTGTGTGTGATTGGTTACAAAGCAAGATTGTGTCTTTAGAGTATGTTTACAGTGCCTAGGAATATCGCTTAAGAAGTATACTGTATTTTGAAAAGAGTTTGATTGGCTAATGGACATGACTGACTGGGGGGGAGCAGGGATGAATATAATTGGATGAGCTAAAATGTGCCATAGATTAAAAAGTGTGATGATGTCTCAACTCACACGTTCTGCCATCAGCAAGACCACAGGATGAGTCCATTTCACCTTCTTCTGGAAGTGGTCTAAAAAAATCAACACAATCTTGGCATTAGGAAAGTTCCATATAAGGACAATAGCACAGTTAAGTCCACCTTAAAGGGGACCTCAGATGCTTATGTTCACTTTAAATAATATTTATTTTATGGGGGTGCTAAAATAGAATAACATGCGTCAGTGAGCCAAAACACAGTCTTTCTCATATTGTACTTTTTTTCCAACCTCATTCTGAAATGCATTGTGCTGTAAGGTCAGTTTGCCCACTGACAGGTCCTAAAAGCAGTATAGATAGCGTGTCCTGATTAAAACTCAAGCTTTAGATTGATTAGACAATAAATGGACATGCTTTCACAGCTATTTTGCTTCTTCAAACGTAAATATTATTTTCCACATTGTACACAAGGTAACGTCACCTTGTACTGGTAGAAAGCTGAGAAAAATGGCTGAAATTGCAAGTAAAGGTTTTGAAGCAAGTGAGATAAGAGGTTTCTATGGAATGCAGTTACTTTCTGTGGGTTTTTGTAACTTGCGCATGACATTTACAGACACAAAAGCTACATAACATGCTAAAGTAATAAAGAGGAGAACCGGAAAGCCATTCAAGGTTCCCTTTCACACAACGGATGGATTTCCAGACAGGCTTGAAACATACTTGCCAATTCCCTCAATTCATCGCTCACACCGTACTGGTGAGTGATCAATTCTGCCTTTCAGGAAGCCCCCCCATGGAGGGAACAGAGAGAAGCTGTTATGGAGCTTAGCCCCTTCATAAAGAATTGTAATGAATTCACACAGAGAGGAGGCGGGAGGGAGGGCTACAGCTAGTGGCACTTAATGGGGGTGGCTGTATCTGGTAGCAGCTGTCTCAGTGCTGCTACTTAACTTGCATGGGGTGTCATCTCCCTCTCCTCCTCCCACACCATATGCAGGCAGGGGAGGCGAGAGGAGAGGAGAGGAGAGGAGAGAGGGGGCAGCAGGAGGGACACAATACCGGGGGGGTGGGAGAGAGCAGAGGCGTCGGCAAACACAAAGCGCACACGTCTGGATATCAACAAAGAGCAGGAAGTTCTATGTGCACACGATAATAACAAATGTAGTTAAATAAATACACTGCAGGCTATTATTAGCTCTCTTTTTCTCCATATAGCTGCCCTATGCAGGTAAGGCACCTGATCTGATGTCAGCATTTCTCGCGACTCTATGGTTTGATACACACTGAGCTGTAAACAAGACACTTCAGTGACTGACCATCATCTAGAATTTGCCTAAGGAGCATTATCGACACTGCCATTGATCCAGGCAGATATGGCTTTTACACTAGAGGGCAATATGAGACAAACCAACAAGGGAAATTAAGTATTTTCACTTACCCTCAGAAAACACAGAAGATGGAAAGGATCAGATGCAGAGTGATTGACTCTGTGTCTTAGGAAATCCTATAGCCTTACAGCAATAATATTGTCCCTTTCACATGTATTGTATTAATAACTTCATCTCTAAAGACCTTGCCTGAAGATGTTTAAACAGCTTAGCTGCTTTTCCTCTCCTCTCTCCTTACTCCTGACCTGCCTCCATTTTCCTGGGGATGCTGTGTTGTTGGCTGCCGTGTGCGTCACATGACGTGGCTGATTTCCATTTAAGGAGAGAGCAGCACCTGCTCGTCTCTGCAAGACCTCGGGAGGAAAGAAAGCGCCACCCAAATCCTCTCTGTTGTCAGATGTATTCCTCTCAGTGGCCATAGGTCACTTTAAGGAATATTTGCCAAAGTGATCAGTGACTATCAATCAAATCATTTTGATGATTACAATTTCATCATTTGCTTTCTATTTTTTGCTATCATTTCATTAGGAATAATAACTTATCTGCCTAATAACTGAGATGCATTTTTGTGTTTAAAAACAAACATTGTGTATATGCATGTAATAATTAAGTTGTAAGCCTTTCAAATACATGGAACTGTTACATGTTTTCTTTGAGCACTGTTTATATGTGACTGCATGTTTTAAAATGGAGAAAAGGAATAATATTCTGTTATGTGGGGGCCCTACCTGGGAAAGTCTTCATCCTGCCACTCATCTCTCACTTCCATGTTGTCCAGCAGTGAGGTGGGCTGGGGTTCAGTAGTGGCCATCTTTAGGGAGAAAGAGAGGCTTGTGTTACAAAGGCAGGCACACACTGATCCATGTTAATTTGCCGTACTTCCTCACCTGAGATGCACAATGAGGAATCAGTTAAGCAGAACAGAAACATCCTAATGAATAATGCCCAGGCATTTTATATGCACACACACAGACACACACTGAAAAAAGGTAAGCTAATAAAGTATGTATAATATACATACATACATATAATAGTTATATATAATATACACATAATAACAGTTTATTCATGTCACAAGACTATGTCATGAGAAGCATGTGAGGACCATGTGATCAGCCCCCTGACTCTCCTCAGTCATCCTAAAAAGGGCCAAAATTGAATCCCTCTCACAATCCCTTTATCCTGTTGTGTAAGGTCTCATCACTTGGCAACAGAATATTGGGGGAATCTATTAAATTAAATGCATTATTGTAAGGCTAGTCAATTCAAGGTAGTTAAATATTTTAATATCTTACTGCAATTAAACAGAGGGCCACTGGTGGCACTATTATTGTGTAAACAGCAGCTTCAGTGTATGACTGAGTGTGTGCCTATCTATAACAGGCACAACTAACATGATGTGACAAGGATATTAATTAGGCTTTAATTAGTAGGCCTATTCATTGGTTTCATGTCTCAGCAGAGTGAGTTTCATATGACATAAGAGAAGTTAATTAAGTGATTGCATAGCCGTGTAGCCTATTCTATTTATCATTGTTTAGTTTTGACTTGTTTTCGTTCATCTTGTCACAACCTACTGGAAGGGGAGGCCTCTTATGACTGGCCACTCACCTGACTCCGAACTAGCATAACATTATTGATGTTTATGTCTACGTTTACATTTAACACTGTTGCGCTTTTCAATAAACTTTTAAAGATGCTCCCAAAATGAGCGTCCACCTGATATAGCGTGATCTTCCAAATTAAATGACAATAAACAGTATAGAGCTAGGCTACTCACAACAGATTCCACGATGACTTTAATTTCTTCAATTCCTTCCATCACCAATGAGCAACGTTAAAAACGTGTTGGCAAAAACGGCCCACGTCCAATTAATGAACAACGTGGCATTCTTCAAATAATTTTAGATTAATCTCGGTTCGTTCCTATGAAAGTCTATCGGGCGATGCGCTTGAGCCAAAAACATTAGTTTCCCCAAGAGGTTGTATGCCGTGATTTCCCCCTCTCCAATTTGAGGACACCTGCGAGCGGGGTCAAAACTCCTGAAAAACAAGCAGCATTTCTCATTGGCTCACTCCGTGTCCCACAGCTTCTTGTTAAAACCGCGCACTCAACCTCCTCAAGCGCTCCCGTGCAATTACTTCGGGTTTTTTTTGTTTCCACGAACTATTCTGTTAATTTCCCTGTGTTTTAGCTCTGTCAAAGTGAGGTGCTGTCGCTGCTTCATGGCAACAGCAGTTGGTAATCAATTTGCGAAGAAAAAAATAATTCCCTGCAGTCACATCAATGTTTGTGTTCCATACAAGTTGTTGTGCGCTTTAATTGAAGTAGCATATATGAGATAATTAGATGAGTATCCAGCATTAAATTGTTCTAAAGAAACTCTCGGCGATATTAAGAGAAAGATTATTAGAAAGTGATGAGAATCACAGCAGCCATACAGTTAACAGAGTACAGTGGTTTGCGACTTGCGAGTGGCTAAGTTTTGTCACATGACCACAGACCGATACAGCGGTTCTGAAAATGTCAAGATGGCTGCAAGTAATTATTATGGGTTCACACATGGTGCCGGTCCTCAGTACAGGTAATTGCCGTGTCAGTGCAACATGCCGCGGGCATATAATTATGTATCGTGTCCTGCAGCCATACTGTAAATCTGAAAGAGTTACGTCGCTTTTGTATTGCTAAAGAGACACCAGAATGAGGAAATGGCTAAGCTAGCTAACATGGTCTGAAGCTTGCTAGGATAGTTAAAAAAAAACATTGCTAGCGAAAGAAGTCAAAGAGGTTAGTCATGGTTTTGGCACAATGTGCAGAATCTGTGCAGGCTGGTTTTGTTAAGATGTGATGCATAACGGCTTAGAGTCAGTCTGCACACGCAATTGGTTATGTGTACATGAAGGCTGGCACGCAGTGCCTGAAATGTATGGCTAAAGTTAAACGACCTACACTTGGTACCAGCATAGAATAGATGAGGCTAGGTCTAAAATCTGTTCAGAGATGAGAAAAAGCTGTAACGTGCCACATTTGCAGAAGCCAAAACAGTTTTGCTGCTGTAGCCTCTTTCGCTATATATCAGTGTGAGTTCAGCAGAATGTCCATATAGGACAAAACAAATGTATTTGTTTAAGAAGGTTTAGAAACCCCGAAAGCATCAAAGCATTATGTAACAAAGTATTACTCTGACTTAAAACAAAGGTTTTAAAAGTTTTTTTTTTTAAAATAAAAGTGATAGTTTAATTGATTAATTAAATGAAAATAAACAATTATGTTTATACTAGTGGTTTTTATCGTCATCATGTAGTGTTATTGCATTGGAGAAGTGAAGAAAGTTTGGCTGACCTTTTTCATTAACCTCTCCCCTAGAGCGGCTTAAGGAATTAATATTGAAGTCCAGCCCTAAGTATGTTCCCAACACTCTGAGAGCCTTTATCCCCCCTATCTGTTTGTTTCTGCAGCACGCAGCCTCCCAATGCATACTCACACCCCACCTCAGCCAGTTACAGCGTGCAGCCGGCAGCCGGCGTGGCCCATGCCGTGACCGCCTCCTACGCCCCAGCCCCAAGCCCTCAGGCAGCCCGGCCTGTGGCCTCTGCCCCCTACCCAGGCTACCAGACCCAGCCAGCTCCAGAGTACACCTACCGCCAGCCGGAAGCAACGCCGCAGCCCACAACTGTACCGCAGACCTACCAAGTCTTCACAGAAGCGGTCAGTGGTGGCCAACTTTAACCTCCACCTTTCCTCCTGTTAGCTAATTAATTACCGGGGTGACGGCTTAAAATTACACTGGTCTTCGTTGGAGAAATCCAAATATGTGTAATACTATTACAGTGGCTTAAGCATTATGCTGTGTAATATCCATTAAAAAGTCTTTATTAAATATTAATTACAAGGGTGTGCTACACAGAAACAGTCTGTGTCTTTACAGAAAGAGGAAAGTGGAACCGCATTCACTTTATGTCCGGCATAATTAGCTTTGCCTTTTGGTTCAGCAATTACAACATTTCTATGACCAAACAATATAATATGGTAAAGTAACACATTTAGATTTATAACATCCAATATTGTGTGCTTGGTTGATATTTTGTGTTTATTCAATTATGTGTTTATTTCCTTTTTGCTTGATATAAAACAAGTTTTCCACTTTTTTGCTTTGCTCTGAAAATATTACAGGATAGCTACACGTATGGCCGTGCTGCATCTGTGGGAACGTATGAAAATAAGCAGTACTATCAGACCACCGTAGCTCCTGCCCAGCATACCCCTACTGAAACCTACTTTCAGCCAGGTGATTATGCTGCTCTTATCAAGTGTTTGATACCAGACACAGGTGTTTTGACTCTGAACATCTGCAATTGGTTTTGAGTATACTTGGGCCACAGTGGTGTAGTAGTAGACTGTATGCACAGCTGTAACAAAGGTGGGTAAACTATTCACATCCTCAGCATTAGCGATCACAAAACAATGAGTAAACACTGTTTTTGATCTTTAAAAAGTACATTGTGCCATTACCCTACACTCCACTACTTGTGGGCCACATTTGTATGACTTACATAGGATAGCAGACTTATGCAGAACAGCAGCAAGTTAATAATGAATCTTTGCCTTGGCAGATGCAAAAAAAACTGACACTCTCTCTTGTCTGCTGCCGGACATGTTTTCTCGCAGGGCTGAAAAGTGGCTACAGCCCGGTCAGCACAAGCTACACCCAGCCACCCCCACCTCAGAGACAGGTGACTGCCTTAAAGCCCCTCACCCCTGCCAGCTCACTCTCCTCCAGTTACAGCATCTACCCCGTGTCCACCAGCGTCCCGCTGCCCCCAACCCCCGTCTCCACCTACACTCCCAGCTCTTCCTACAGTGTCAACTCCACGGCTGCTACGTCTTACTCCGGTAAGGGAGAGCTGACCTCCTGTGTTGCTCCATGCTTACTTTGCACAGTTTGGCCATACGGCCATAGCACTTAACTAGTCTAATCTATGAGGGCCCCTCTCTACTTGATATTTCTCGTGCATCTGGCTGGGTGATCAGTTTCACTTTTCCCCACGTGTTGATGCCCCTGAGGATATGACTGTATGTTTAGACGTTTAAATAATAACCTGTCGCATATTTGCAAGCCATGGAAAGGATCACAGAAGGATGTTTGTTGAGGAACTGCCCACTTCTACGTGTAATAAAACCATGACAGCTATTCTGAATAGACGTCCTTTCTCCTTCGCAGGCATAAGCTACTCCAGTTATGAATCAACTGGTTACACCTCCACCCCTTCTTACTACCAGACAGCCCAGCTGCCTCCCCCACAGTCACAGCCCCAGCCCCAGCCACAGCCCCAGCCACAGCCTCAGCCTCCCCCACCTCAGCAGCCCACCACCAAGCAGCTGACCAACTCCTCCTGGAGCACCGCAGGCAGCACCATGGCCACCTCACCGGCCCTGAACTCCTACAAGAAGCCGGCGTTCCACCAGAGCAAGCTGCAGAAGCCCAAGGGCCCCCCCAAGCAGCCCCAGCTGCACTACTGCGACATCTGCAAGATCAGCTGTGCGGGACCACAGGTAGGTCTCCAGTCAGTAACCCGGTTTCCATTTCACTTACATCAGTTATAATAATAATAATGATAATAATAACAACAATAACAGTAATAATGTATTTTATTCATTGGGTCCTTTCAAAACAGCCAAGCACATCAGCTTTGCACATGGGTAGTAATTTAGCTTACCACCAGTAACCAGTAACCGTTTTAGAGTACAAAGGATAACTGCACTTTTCAAGTCTTTCCAAGTGATGATTTTCATATTTGAATAACTGAGATGTGCATTACCAAGTTAAATGGAAACCTGGATTCAGAAGCTCCAATCTAGTACCACATATTCCAAATGACCTGGTTCTACCTGTGCACGAAATATAGGTGATTGCAATAACTAACTTCTTTAGGCTGAAGTGTTACGCTAATTATAATGAGCTGATGTAGTGAATGGCTGGAACACACATGTGGTACTGCATTGTAGAGCCAGTAGCCAGGTTACCCATCACTACTTTGACTGTTTGGCTTTGGGTGCCAGGTAACAGCCGTGAAGGAACAGTGGCAAACCTAAACATGAAATGCTTTCAGTTTACATTGGTGGGCCTGTTGTTTGTCCTGGTGCTTCGCAGACGTACCGCGAGCACTTGGAAGGCCAGAAGCACAAGAAGAAGGAGGCGACACTGAAGTTGGGCAGCCAGTCGAGCAGCGGGCCTCGTGGGGCCCAGACTCAGCTGCGCTGCGAGCTGTGTGACGTCTCCTGCACAGGAGCGGATGCGTACGCCGCACACATACGTGGAGCCAAGCACCAGAAGGTTAGTTAGCGTGGCAGCCATTGCTGCTGGTTATGTAATGGCATTCTGCTTAACCTCTTCTCCAAGTGGTTAAGGTAGCACTAGTAATGCAAATAACAACAACACGTTGGATTTATATAGTGCTTTTCAAGGTACCCAAAAGCACTTGACAGTGAGGGTGGTATCTTTGCTTGCGTGTAACGCACGGGAGCCATTTTGCACCAGAACACACAGCTTGAGGCGGAGAGTGAGGGAATAAATCAATTTGCCACCCACTTATGCTAGGGAATGATTTTGGTGCCAAATTGAGACTTTTGCCAGGACACCAGGGAACCCCCTACTTACTTCTCGTGATAAGTGCCATGGGATCTTTAATGACCACAGTAAGTCAGGATTTCAGTGTAATGTCTCATCCAAAAGATAGCATTTCCTACAGCAGAGTGTCCTACAGCCATTACTGCACAGGGATTGATTTTCAGTCAGAGGGAGCAGTGCCAGTTACAAGCCACACATTAACGAGTCAGTTTTCCGAGGATGTCTTTTGTCCAAATACTAACCAAGCGCACACTTGCTTAGCCTTAAAAACTCAGTACAGGAACAATATCCGTTGGTCTGACTGCTAGCAGATGTTTAATTCTTCTTTAGTAACTGGAAGAAACTGTTCTGAGTTACTTGTTTTTAATTTAACCCTGAACAAGATCTTTACTGTGTCTCCAGAAAATTAACCCATTTGTTTTCTCCAGGTGGTGAAATTGCACACGAAGCTTGGCAAGCCCATTCCCTCTACTGAGCCGGTGTTGGTGAACTCAGCTCCAGTGACCACTACAGTGACTGCTGGAAAGCCAACCGCTCCCAGCGTCACGTCTTCCACTGCTACTGCTGCTACTGCCACCACCGCTGCTGCTGCTACACCTGCTACAAAAGCTACTGTACTCACCACCGCCAAGGCCTCAACACCCGCAAAAAAACCTGTCCCACCCAAAGCACCTACTGTCGGTAGGAGTCAGTCACGAGTCACGACAAACCCCAGATGTTTTGTGTAGTGAGGGTATTGGCAATGTTAATGTGAATTTTAACTATTGTGGTATTTGTGATTAATTTTTTCCTCAGTATAATTGTTGTCATATGTAAAGGAAGTGAAGTTATTGCAGCTATATACAGTATATGCAGATATATGACTGTATTAGAGCTATCTTGAGAGGAAAAGACTTTAAAAATAAAGTATTATTGAGAGTCATAATATTATAAGAATAAAGTTGTAATATAATGACAAAAAAAGTCAGGAACAGGAAAAACACAGTAGTAATATGACTTTATTCTCATAATAACACAATTCTCAAAATATTTCTGTAATAATATACTCAAATTCTCTCTGCAATATGGCCCCAATGTGCTGTTGTATAATTTAAATATGTAGGTATAAACTAAGTGCATGATGAAAATAACCCTATACCAATGCATACAACTCCTTCCCATCTCTGATGCTGTAGCTAACAAATCGGCGCTGCCTGCTGCAGCAAAGCTGGAGGTGTCCAAAGCCCCAGCACTGAGGGCAGACGAGCACAGTGACGATGACGAAGAGGACAGTGTCAGTGGCCAGGGAGACATACAGCCTGTGGGCCATGACTACGTGGAGGAGGTAAATGTACCGCCACTGCACAGCAGCATGAGACTCTCACACTTGGCTCTCTGCCATATTTCAAAGACATTCAGCTCTGGAAGAAACTAAAACACCACTGCAAATGTTCCTAAAATCAGCATCTCTACATGTATGACAGCCATTCCTTGTCAGTTGAATTTGGAATTATTACTGGGAGAAATGTTGTCAGTAGTTTACAGAATAAAACAAAAATGTTCACTTTACTCTCACACATATAAATGCCTAAATCAGAGAAACTGATAATTTTACAGTGGTGTCTTAATTTTTTCCAGAGCTGCACTGTGTTTTTGCAGTTCAAACTCAGCCTGTGACATTGTGTATCTGACTGCGATTATATTGATTTTTTTCTGTTGATTGAATGCTGGGTCTTTCGATTTTGCAGGTTCACAACGAGGACGGGAAGGTCATCCGTTTCCACTGCAAGCTGTGCGAGTGCAGTTTTAATGACCCCAACGCTAAAGAGATGCATCTGAAGGGACGAAGGCACCGTCTGCAGTACAAGGTGAGCCAGCAAGCCACAGCAAGAGCAGCACTGACAGGCAGATGTAATTACATTAGAGTGCACAGCATATACAAGAACTTGGCTGCTCAGGAGGAAGAGCATGCTATTTTTTTTTTTCATTTTACACTGAATGTACCAATGGTCCTCACATGTGATCTCCTAGGCAACGCATCACATTTTGTGGCACTTGTACCTGCTGGATCATGTCACTTAAGCAACTAATTGAAATCATGGAACCACTAATTAACATTTAAAGGAATCTAAGCTAAATGAAATATCTACTGTATATGTGTTTGTAAGATCTCCTCTGTCCTCTAATACGAACCATCTGGCCATACCCTCTCCTAAGACAAAACAAGGTCACTCCAAACTTTTCTCTGTTGTTGTCCCTCAATGGTGGAACAACCTACCAGTCGCTACAAGTGCAGCAATATCCCTCTCGACTTTCAAAAAGCTTGTGAAAACCCTTCTCTTCCGAGACTGCTTTCCTTCCTAACAAAACTAATCTCTACTAACCATCTCCTTATATAGGTGCCTTCGATGTTCTCTACACATCTGTTAGCTTATTATGTCCTCCTTTTGTAAGTCGCTTTGGATAAAAGCATCTGCTAAGTGTAATGTAATGTAATGTAATCTCGGGTTTATTTCAACAGAATGCCTGCTTCCACCAGGAATCTAGCTTCTTTCCACAGGCATATGTTTACTTCCTGGTGGGCAATTACTGGGCCTGCCTTCAACCAGTCACAGCTGCCTGAATGCAGCATACTTATAGTAAAACGTAACACTTAAGTTCAACATCACTAGGTATACATTACAATAGAATTACTCACAAAATTGGGACTAATGTGTTTGTAATGTGCATTTGCACAAAGTGAGTTGAATACAATCTACAAATTTTAATCCATTGGTCTAACTCTTCGCTCACCACAAGATGGCAGCATTTACAAGCAAACTACACCTACACCGTCTTTCCACTCCAGCACAGAGGTGTCAGGGCTCATTCACACTAAACACTCTCCGTATTCAGCGCGTGGCCGTATTCTGTCCGTACAATATGTTTCTATGGTGATAGAATACGCTCAGAATACGCTCAGAACACGGTTGCGGTGGGAATGGTCTCATCTGCCAACGTGCATTCTAAATGAATACGGACAGAATACGCTCAGAATATGGCCACGCGCTGAATACGCAGAGAGTTTGGTGTGAATGAGCCCTGAGTCCCATCTCCAGAAAGTAAAAACTCCATGCCATGTATTCCTTCTGTCTGTACACTTTATACACACCACTTCACCAATTAGCCAGTCTACCTGTCTAAAGATTTGTGTGCTCATTAGGATGAGCTGGTTCAGATTATGGTTGGATTTAATATGTGGCAGGGTTTTTAACTTTCTGACACCAGGATCTCCACCTTTGATTACAATTTCACCCCTGTATACAAAGGCCCCTACAAAGACAAAGTGCAGTAACTACGGGAACATCGAAACGGAGAAAAATGCCTTTAAAGTTTTGATACTGCTCAACCCAACATTTTGTAGGTGTAATAATGGCTTTTATGTACTTCTTTAATAGGAAGAAGCAAAATATTTACTCACAAGGCGAAAGAGTTGTTATAAAGTCGATATCCAATTCTGACAAAATATGTATGTAGTTATATCTTTGTAGGGCAGAATAGGCTCAATGTTAATATTCAGCACATGTTTTGTTGACAACCCCTGTAAGGGGAAACAGACACAGCAAAAACAACTACATTTCTCTGTGCTCTAATCGTCATTGCAGGTAAGTTCTGCCAGTCTTAACAGGGTGCGTACAGTAACATTGTGTCTTGCCCTTGCCCTGTCTCCTCCTTGTCCCCGCAGAAGAAGGTGAACCCGGAGCTGGCGGTGGAGATCAAGCCGAGTAACCGGGCGCGTAAGCTGCAGGAGGGGAAGCTGAGGAAGCAGAAGCAGAAGGCCGTGCTCAAGAGACAGCAGGAGGACGAGCAGCGCTGGCACATGGAGATGAGGTCAGGTCAAGGAGGCTGTGCGGTGCTTATGTGTGTGTGTGTGAGCGTGAGTAAGTCAGTGTGTATGTGGCTGTGGGTGTGGGGAAGTAAGTGAGTGAGTGTGGATGTTTGTGTGTGTTTTATGTATGTGTGTTTGTATGGGAGAATGTTAGTAGGTGTGTATGTATGTGAGTGAGTAAGTTAGTGACTGAGTGTGTGTGTGTGTGTCTTTGTGTCTGTTTGTGTGTGTTTTTGTGGAGTGTGTGTGTGTGTGTGTTTATGGAGTGTGTGTGTGTGTGTGATTGTGTGGGTTGAGCCTAGCAATCAACAGTTTATTCAAGTTCTTCAACACCATGTGCCCACCACACTGATGTATCCCCACGAGTTACATTTCACAACTGAAAACAACATGGAAAGGCCCGTTTGTGATCAAAACACATGTGACAACAGATTCACATGGCATCCAACCACCCCCAGCTAAAAGTCCCTCATACACACACATACAGGCTCTCAGCAATGGAGAAAATGTTCGTTATAACACTGGTTCCTCTCTATCTGCTCCACCGCACGGGTCCTTCCTCTGAGGGCTGACCTCTCGCTGTGCTTTCCCCCTCGTTCCTCGTAGGCGCTACGAGGAGGATCTGTACTGGAGGAGGCTGGAGGAGGAGCAGCTGTACTGGGGGGAGCAGCAGAGACACAGGATGGCGCCACCTCCGCTCATGAGCCGGCCTGGCATGCCTGTTCCTCCTCTTCTGGTGAGTGTCTCTCGCTGTTACACACAAGGGGAGGAGGAGCAATGTGGAGGAGGTCAGCGCTTCCGGCAAAAGACCTTCAGAAGGCGGTTAGCTTGAGGGAGGTTAGTTAGAACCTCAAAGCAGAATGTCTGGGCGGCTGCTGTGGGACAGTGGTTTGAGCACTCGTGCCAGGAACGGGCAAGAGCCCATGGGGTACCCAGAGATGACCCGGTTCAACCCCACCCTCCATCTCTCTCTGCCCACTTTCCTCTCCTGATATCTCCTCACTGTCCTGTCCACGTAAAGCCATAAAAAGGCCGCAAAAAGTGGCACAGTCAACTATGCGTTCAACTTAACATGCAGATATATTTAGAATGGCTATTTTTACATGTGTTTTACACGTGTCATATACCAAACAAGGTGCTGAAGAGATGTGCCTTTTGTAGTCATAACGCAGACAAACATCAACCACAGGCCAGCAAGTATGATGTATTCACTGGAACTGAGAGGTTGTGATTATTTTTGTTGCCTGACCCTTTTGTGGTTTAAGCAGGGCAGGTTGTATTGTACTGAATTTTTGAACTTCCTCTTACAATGAGATCACAAAGTTGTGTTGTTATCTGTCAGTAGATAATGGGTCATAGTAAGTCACATAGAACACATTTTCATTTGAGCACACAAAGTGCTGGTATAGAAGGAAATTCTAAGAAATTTAAGAAAGGGTGGAGCTGAAACTATCGGTGGGTGGTATGAATGGTAGAAGATATAACCGCAATAGTGCTTGTTGATCACCTATCATCTATGACTGCAGTTTTGCTCATTTATTGTTCCTAAATATTGACATGCTATACCATTTTGTTAGCCTGACAAACCAACCCCTCGTACTCCATTTCATTTTGTACAGAGGATATGGCAGTGCTTCCCTTGACATTGCTGCCAGCCAGTCAGCAAACAGAGGCAGTGTTTGTGAGCGATGATGTCAACTTTGTGTGCTACATTTGAATTGTAGTGCGTACGCAGGCTAATTGCATATGTCACGACCAGACGTTAGTGATTGGGTAAAGGCAGAGCGACTTGGTTTACACTTCAGCAGAGTTCACACCTCCAGGAAGGAAACGTTTCTCAATACAGCACTGCCAGACCCTCTGTACAAAATGAAATGAAGTACGAGAGGCTGGTTTACCAGGCTACCATTTTGTAGTAATTTCTATACAATTCTGAGTTTGTTACATATTCATTAACAGTAGCTAAAAATTCCACTCCATAAAACAGTTACTGATCCCAGTGGGTATTGACACAAAGACGTAGCATTACAATTGCCATCCTCAGCCTTGGTGCAAAAAAAAAACTCTGGTCATTCTGCTGTCATTCAGCCTGTTCGACGGCCCGTTTCCCCCGACGACCGGCACATTATGGCCAAACACGCCGCCATCTACCCCGTGGAGGAGGAGCTCCAGGCCGTCCAGAGGATCGTCTCGCACGCCGAGAGGGCCCTCAAGCTCGTCTCCGACTCCCTGCTGGAGAAGGAGGCCTGTGGGAATGCCAAAGACGCAGAGCCAGGCCAAGTGTAAGGCTCATTACTCACCATGTTCTGTCTTAAAACACTCTGGCAGAATATGTAGAGTAGAATAGAATAGAATAGAATAGAATATAGGGTAGAATAGAAAAGAATAGAATATAGAATAGAATAGAATATAATAGAATAGAATATAGGATAGAATAGAATATAGGATAGAATAGAATAGAGTATAGGATAGTATATAATAGAATATAATATAATAGAATAGTATACAATATAGGATAGGATAGGATAGAATAGAATAGAATAGAATATGGAATAGAATAGAATGGAATGGAATAGACTAGAATAGAACAGGATAGGATAGAATAGAATAGAATATAGGATAGAATAGAATATAGAATAGAATAGAATATGGAATAGAATGGAATGGAATAGAACAGAACAAAATAGAATATAATCGAATAGAACAGAATAGAATAGAATGGAATAGAATAGAATAGAACAGAACAGAACAGACTAGAATATCTTGTGATTGCAACTAGTACAACAAAATTAAAATGCCAACCAAGTCAGCCCAACAATCATTGTATAAAACACGTGTGCAGTATAAAAATAAATAAAAACAACACATAAGACAAACCCAATCATTCACAAACTCAAACTTTTGATCTGACACAGCATAGTAATGTGTAAGCCTTTTCAGCCATATCCTTCTTAAATTAGTTTAGCAGACGGTATGTACAGAAATATTACACTACAGAATTCCAACAGTCAAAAAGCAACGCAATTCAAATAGTGGGAAAAGCACAGGCTAACGTTAGGGGTAATGTGTTCAATACAAGTAGTACGAAGCAGGAGTCAGTATCTGTTCAGTATCTTTGATAAGCATACACAACTTGCAGTAGTTTTGTATGGATTTTTAGAGGTTTTATGGGTAAGGAATATAGGAGAAGTAGTCCACTACAAACTGACTTTGTGCAATAACTGGTCGATGCTAGAGGGTGTCATTGACCTCTCAATCAGAAATACAGATGAACCTCAGAGGACATGATTCATCATTCAGAGTCCAGAAGCTGTAATGTGTTTTTGTACATAAGTGCTGTGCAGAAGGCGTTGTTGACTTGAGCGGGGAACTGTATGACACTTGACAGCTTTTGGACGTGCGTGTCAGTGTTGACTGTCTGAGTGGTTGAGTGGTTTCTTATCTCTTCCCCCCTCTGTGTTTTCCCCTTCGTCATGAACTCAGCGCTGACCGCCCCCAGGCCCGGATGTTGAAGGGGGTGATGCGCGTGGGGATCCTGGCCAAGGGCCTGCTTCTGCATGGCGACAAAGACGTTCAGCTCATCCTGCTGGCCGCCAAGAAGCCCACCCGCTCACTCTTGAAGATGGTCGCCGAGCAGCTGCCCAGTCAGTTAGCGGTAAGAGCTGTCTCTCATGAGTGCAATGCCCAACACAAGAAACAAGGACGTATACATTTGAGGAAGACAACCTCATCCAAGGAATCAAATAAAAACATAGTGAAATATATTTATCACAATATTGTGTAACAATAGTACATAAGTTCAGTTTTTGTGATTAAATTTACCTAAACATTACAGCTTGGCTTCCAGTACATAAAAATGTCTTTTTACCAAAAATGTCAGTTACCCAGTCAGTCATGTGGTAACTTTGAAAATGGCTTGGTCTTTTATGATGTCAGGTGACAAAAGGGTTAGTTTTAAGCATGGGTATGACTAAAAGGTTGGAGCATTCAGTAGTCATGTTGTGAAATTATGGGATGTGGGCCATTTGGTTGAGTCATTTGGGTTGCACAAGGAACACAACATTCTTAGGTCGTACCAAGGAATATGTTTTACTGGAGACACATAAACTAAACAAACTTAACAGAGGCATTTAGATTCAGGAGACTGTGAGTTTAGGAAAAAAAACTTAAGAATTAGTCAGGTTAAACATTTTAGGATGCTGTTTAATTCATCTGTGCACTGCAGTGTCATACGAGCAAATTAATATGTTGTCAAAAGAAGCATTAAACACGTTCATTAGAATAAACATATGATGGTATCCAGGTTCTGTGTAGGTGAATGTGCCACAGTGAGTGCTTTTAACTGATCTTTAGTGCAGCTGCCTGGTTACGACACCCGTACCCTACAGAGTGACAATGGGGCAGTTATTGGTTTGGAGGAACTATAAAGTAAACCCATAACATACCTACCCCTAAAAAAAATCATGCAATTGATTTCAATGCAGGGATGCTTTTTCTGGACCCCCATATTGTTTGTTTACTATATCATTGTTACAAACAGAAAGTCACCATAAGTGCACCAAAGTGTGTTACGCACTCCATGCTAGTGACCAGCTAAAGTGTCCTCTAAAGGAGAAGTTGGCCCCAGCACCTCCTCTGTAGTGAGTAATCTGCAGTGTCCTTTTAACCGGCAGACATTTTCTGAAGATCAGTATGAGGTGCAGGCTCACCCAGACGAAGCCAACATCGTGATTTTTTCGAGCAAGGAACCAAAAATGCAGGTCACCATCTCTCTTACGTCGCCCGTGATGAGGGAAGACCCTGCCCCTGCCCTCAGCACGGAGGAAGAGGCAGGAGCCAAGGCGGCCGAGAAAGGTTAGAGAAGCCATGCTTTCAGTCCAAATGCGCTGTGTGTCTCTCCTGACCCCCCACCCCCCGCAAAAAAATAAAAAAAATAAAATAAAAGTGCCCCCCTCCTCCCAGAGCAGCTGGGGGCCACCTGAGTAAGACCGGACATTAACGATGTCCAATGGGGGTCCGCCCCCTTTCACTTTTGAGTATAATGGAACGATTGGCCAGCCTTGTTATTTTTTGTATGTGTTATTTGGTTTAGCTCATTACTAGCCCAGTCGCCCCACTCCCCCCACATTGTTAATTTCTTTATTTATTTGTTTATTTTCATGGAATCTCAATTTTGGAAGCGGGATCTCTCACCTTTCTATGCCACAGTGGCACGCACTTGCTGCCAGTGTTGACACTTAACATATAACAGTGGACAATTGCCGTGGTGGAAGTGAAGAGCTGTTTGTTTAATGTTTGTACCCAGGGACGAGAGTCTTTTTTTACTCTTTTCAGCTTAAACATGCTGGGTTTGGCCTGTAGCTTTTGTTTTAATCAGCCCAACTTCCATTTAGCAAAGGACAATCCATTTTTTTCCAAAACAATCTTATGTGGCCTATCCAAATGCTTAATACATGCCACTTACAGTACCTGTGTTCAAGTCATTGAGAAGTATACCATTTAATGCTTTTAAAGACTAGAATTCTAGTATTAGTACACATTTAGTACAATTATTACATAATTTCTCTCATCCCTGGAAAGTAGAAGATAATGTTAAGTCATTTTTAGTTTGAATAAGGTTACATAAGGATATGTTATGTAACCTCTTTATTTGTCATACACCTTATTTCACAAAATAAATAGAAATTTTAGTAAAGAGTTTTTATACCTTTTGCTAATATACACCATTGTTTCTTCACATTTACAAACGTACCTTATGGAGCTTCTGTTTTGGTTTAATCTTTTGTTGTCAAAAATATTTCTACATTTTTTCTATTTTTATTCCTGAAAGCGCTAGCCTGTGTGGGTTTGTGGTGCCTCTTCTTGATCAACAGACCTACACAAGTCTGTTTGCTTTCAAGGGAAATATTTGTTTTAAAATTTGTATTATTATACAGCTTACTTAAATGGCCAGTATTTTCAGGAACAAAGACATGAAATGTGGAAACGAGCCCTGGTGGCCTCTAATGAACTTAATTATTCATTACTTTTACTTGCTAACGAGGCACATCTGTGTAGGGGGTTATTACTGTTTATGTCATGTACTTTGTTTTTTACAAACAAGGCATATTGTACTTCTTGCTTTGTGTGCCATGACAACAGAAGTATATCTTCACTTGTACGGTCTTCAATGTGTTAGCTATTCTTGCTCCATGGTGTCACTTTGTCACTTTGCTTGTGTCATGTACCACTTAATTTTGTTGTACAATCTCTGCGTTGTATCCACTAACAGCAGTGACTAATGAAACAAGTTCCTTCTTCTTTCTCAGTAGAGACAGAAAAAGACCCACCAGACGTTCTTAGCAAGAAGAGGTGTTTAGAGTACCTAGCAGCTTTGCGCCATGCCAAATGGTTTCAGGTAAAACAAGACTGGGTCTTAAAAGAAAAATGTATGACTTATGTACACAAATATGCATATTGTTTGAAGTAAACTTTTTTTTGCAATAAAAATATGTGCGTCTGTCATGCAGGATGTACTCTGAGTGAGCAATGCAAGTTTCTGTGAATGTCACCTTTCAGGCTCGAGCCAATGGCCTACAGTCCTGTGTGATCATCATCAGGGTGCTGCGAGACCTCTGCCAGAGAGTGCCAACCTGGGGAAAGATGCCAAGCTGGGTGAGTTCCCTCTTAATGTTGGGGAACAACATTCTGTTATTGCGTTGTGCCAACTGCCATCTATCCATCCCTTTATCCTACAGGCTATGGAACTGCTGGTTGAGAAGGCCATTAGAAGTGCCTCAGGTCCTCTGAGTCCAGGGGAGGCCATGCGCAGGGTTCTAGAGTGCATCGCTACCGGAATCCTCATGCCAGGTGAGTGCCCTTCAGGATCTGGATACAATCGGACCACATCTAGGACTGTGATGGTGACAGTGTTATATTTCAGCTTACCGGATTGTAGTTGAAGAGAAAAAAAAAACATGGATTTGTACTTAGTATGACAGTGCCACTGTCATTAGTTGTGCACTGATGCACCTCTGCCTGTTTCCCTCAGATGGCCCTGGCCTTCTGGACCCCTGTGAGAAAGACCAGACTGACGCTCTGGAGGGTATGAGCAAACAAGGCAGAGAGGACATAACTGCAAGTGCACAGGTAACACGTGCCTTACAGTGCAGGCGAGTGCTTTAATTCTTCATCAAGTGTATATTCACAAAAGACTAACAAAAACATCTCCTTGTTTGTTTAGCATGCCTTGAGGCTACTTGCCTTTCGGCAGATTTACAAGGTCCTCGGCATGGATTCCCTGCCCTCGTCGAAGGCCGGCGTCCGGAACCGCAAGAGGCGAAGGGACGGCAGCGAAGTGGGGGAGGGCGAAGGGGAGGGCAAGAAAGACAAAAAGGACGATTTTTAGGATGCTTGACGACCTCGCCAGCGTTAAGTGCAGTTCATCAGCAGGCGTTAGCATGGTTTATGCCATTTCTGTTCTGATCTATATATTCTACACAGACACCTTAAACAACCTGAATTATGACTGACCCTCGTGTAGGGTTTAGGAGGCAGGAGAAAACACTGCTATTTTTCTTCCTCGAGGTACTGTAAGGTTGACTTTGATCGTAGTCAACTCTGATTTGCTGTCACTGAAGTTAGAAGGATAACATAGCATCATTCCACGTTTAAAATAGGTGACAGTGTAGCTGCTGAAGATCCCAATGAGTAATCCAAGTCAACTCCTCTTATTATTTTTTTTTTGTATTATTGACTGTACATTTAGGTGTAGACATTTCCAGACATCTCGTCGTGTATAAGCATTAATGCAAACACAAATGGTCAGTTCTAGGCTTACTAACTCACTAAAACATACATTTGAAGGTCTTAAACAGAGATGGGATTTGTAAAGAAATTTAACACAAAAGGGTTTTAAAAGCAAGAAGCCAAGAAAAGAATAACAAGACTAAAGTCATTTAAAAAAATAACAATTATCAATTACCATGTGAGGGAACTTATAGCTTATGTATACCTGAGTGGTATTTTAAAAAGGAAAACTATTACTAATAAAAGCACCTTTCCACATAGTGGGAAGATGTTCTTTATGTGTGGTTGTTTGTAAAACAGACACACAACTAGTGAGGTTATACCTTGTGAAAATAAGAATGTACACCAAAATAAACTCAATACATTTTTATGTGAAATCATAGGATTATTATTAGTGCTGAATCAGTTACTATTGTCTCAGTTTTGGGACTTGAGTATACTTAGATTTGTTAAGTTGCACAATTGAAAACCAAGGCATGCTGCAAATAAGGCACTTTCAGAGGGACAGCTGTGATGCGAGGGAAAGAGGGAATGCCATCAGTTTGCTTTTAAAAGCCTTCCATTTGAATGTGGGCCACGTGGAAGAAACTGGCACGCATGAGCAAAGACAGGCTGGATAATTTGGACAGTGGTTCTTCTCTCAGTGGTTTGAATTGATGTTTGAGCGTTTCTTCCTTTTACCTGAAGTTGTGTGAAGGGGTGTGTGTGTGTGTGTGTGTGTGTAGTCAGGGTGGGTTTTCATACTTTTTAAGTGTGAAGACTGGAAAGTGAATATTTTAGTAAATAAACTTGACATGTACCATGCAATATGCATAACTCCAGTCCCTAATAAAAGTGATGACAAACATTTACTCTGTTCTCTAGGGAGCAGTGCACTTCAACATTTTAATGTCTGTGTGAGGTGTGTATTTCCACTGTAAAGAATCTTAATTTACGTAATGTCTGTCAGATTAATGTTTATTGTTTTAACTAATTTTCCCCTTTTATAGTACTGGTATACTGTGTTACAATCATCTGTTTTTACAGATATTGTTTAAAAGACTGTGTGGGCGTATGTAATTTCAAAGTCTTTGTAGTGTTGCCTAACCAATACAATATTAAACAGATGTATGACAAACAAAATGAAGTTTTTCCTCTCCCCTGACAAAATGTATGCAGTGATCATTTAGTTAGGTTACCCTACATAGAAAGTAGGCTAGCCACTGGATCCTTAAGGTTACCTGAGAACTAGACGACAGATAAAGCAAACTTAACACATTCATCGCAGACCTGGCATAGTGTCCGTAAAGTTAGGCAGTGGTCAACTTTTTTCCACGCCTGGTAGTAGAGTAGAGTGGAGTAGAGTAACTTTATTGATCCCGAAGGAAATTAAGGTGTCCAGTAGCATACACATAATACACATAGCAAAAACAGATTAAGCCTATTGCACACAGTAGCATACACATAATACACATTGCAAAAAACAGATCAAGCCTATTGCACACGTCTGCATAATACAACATTCACTGAACTGAGGGAAGAAAAAACATTGTAATGATAAGTAAGGTAATAAGAATTCCACGAGGTAAACAAGTGTCATGATAAGGTGCTTTGTGGTAGATAGATTACAGTGTCCCAGTAAAATTGTCCAGTGATAAGAATTCCACGAGGTAAACAAGTGTCGTGATAAGGTGCTTTGTGGTAGATAGACTACAGTGTCCCAGTAAAATTGTCCAGTGTTACAGAAGGGTCCTTTAGTGCAGTAGTTATAGAAGGGTCCTTTAGTGCAGTAGTTATCAGGGTAGTGCAGTATATTGCTGTCCATAGTCGTATAGTAGTCACTACCAGGGACAGCATGTGCGTGTGTGTGTGTGTGTGAGTGTGCTCAAGCACTCCAGTCCATGATGCTCAGCTCCTTCTGTGTGCTGTTATACAGTTGTATGGCCCTGGGGACAAAAGACCTCCGCAGCCTGTCTGTCCTGCAGGAGAGGGACCGGAGTCTGTTGCTGATCAAACTCCTCTTATTGATGATGGTGGTGTGTAGGGGGTGGCGGTCGTTGTCCAGTATGTAGTGCAGCCTGCTCAGGGTCCTCCTCTCAGCTATTGTAGTTAGAGACTCCAGCTCCATGCCCACCACAGACCCTGCTTTCCTCACCAGTCTGTCCAGACGCCCATTGTCTCTTTTCCTAGTGCTGCCACTCCAGCATACCACAGCATAGAACAGCACACTGGCCATGACAGACTGGTAGAACATCAGCAGGAGTCTGTTGCAGACATTGAAAGACCTGGTGCGCTACTGAAAAGGACATTATATGACATAATACAAGTACACATATTTTAGTCACACTGAAATGCGACTCATAATTTTTGTATTTTTTTGCCACACACATAACACTTAAGGGGGGTGTTATGCCTGTGACCAACACTGACGGAAGTCAGTTATACTAGCTTTAGATGTTTTTCAGTGACGCGTGTTGGTGACTTAAGTTTGATGGCTGGTCAGGAGGAAATGATGACTCACATTTGAGCGTAGGTAAAAATATTTTTAGGCTACTTCCATCGTAAAATGTCATATTTCAGGAGAGTAGACTACCAGGCGTGAGAAAATGACCATTGACTTTCTTTGAGGGACACATCAGGTCCTTGGCGAATGAAAACTTGACCAGGGAAGTAACGCATGCCTTCTGTAAAACACGGCACCTCTCAGATGGCGACGGTAAGACTAATTTAGTATACTTAGCTCCAAAGTTGTTACATGTACAGCGGACCATATAGACTACACTTATCGAACATTCCTTTCATTATGTTGCTTCGCGTGCTTCTCTTTTTCTGTGAAGAATGTTTTGGCGGCGGGTGTACAGTGTGTTGCCAAAAGCGACCACTTAAAACCTAAGCCTGGTGAGATTGCCTATCGTAAAGGTGATATCGTGACTATTGTTGAAACAACAAAGGTAAAACGCACTTTCAAGTATTAGGCTACTGTACAGAAATGTCGCGCAGGTGGAAATTTGATGATTGACGGTGTGTTTTCCCTTTCAGGTAAAGGGCATGTGTAAAGCCATAAACAATACAACAGGGCAGGAAGGGCTGATCTCTCGCTCCAATATGAGGGAGAGAGAGGCTATCCGCGTAGATTCCTGTCTCAGCCTAATGCCGTAAGTTCCCACCCTGACTGTATTTCTCTCCTGGTCAATCCACAGAAAGTGCATTTTATTTTATTTTTACGTTAAATGTACTAAATCTATGGCTTATCGACTAATAAATGCATGCAACTCCTGTAACATCAAGTCATTGATGACTACTGAATAGAATTACAGAACTGCCAATGTGTCAGAGAATCACATTGCGTCAATCAAACCACAACATCCGCAAAGTATAGTTAGCTTACATGTTATGTGTTTTTGGGGGTGACCTTGGTATCCAGTGTACAGACCTGCACATATTAATTTAGCCTTAGCGATCACTCATTAAAATGCTGCTTTCCCCTTGTACTGTCAGTTGGTTTCATGGGAAGATTTCAGGCCCAGAAGCTGTGAAAAAGTTAAAGCCCAGGGAGGATGGACTGTTTTTGGTGCGCGAGTCCATCCGGCACCCAGGGGATTACGTTCTTTGCGTCAGCTATGCTGGAGATGTTATGCACTATCGTGTCATCTACCAGGACAGCAAATTGACCATTGACAACTCACAATTCTTCTATAACCTTATAGACATGATTGAGGTGGGTGCTCTGTAAACGTACAGCTTTACAATTTCCATTGTTATTCTTTGAAAACTGTCTTCCATGACATTTTATTTGTCCACGTATTGCACTTTATATGGCTTGCTTAAAACTGAGTTTTTCAATGTAACAGCTTCTTTAAGTTGTCACTTCCTGAGATTCTTACATAGCAAGCAGCACTTATATGGCCTATATATTTACGCTGCACTATTCAGCTGGTTGTCAATAAATTATTATTGCATTGTGCTTGAGGTACCTTGAACCCAGGCCAGGGGGTAGTAGTCAAATGAAAACCTACTACTATTTTCTTTCAGTAACCCAGTCACCATCCTTTTTTCTTGGAAGATAATAGACTTTCTTATTCATTCAGATACGCTGTATAGGGAAGTAACAGGACATAGTGGTTAGAATGATAGGTACTTTAACCAACTTGCCGCTATCTTCAGCGCTACATCTGTCCTTCTCAGAAATGTAAAATTCCAACTTACTTCCTGACTAGCGCTGTAGCGCTATATCTGTCCTTCTCAGAAATGTAAAATTCCAAACGACCTCCTCAGCCTCCTGTCAGAAAGCTCTGTTGCTATAGTAACACTAAAAACTCTAACCTAGAAAAATAACACAAAGAAATCTCTCAGTAGCCTACACTTGAGTCATGAGCTTACACCTTTCTCTCCCACATTCACTCCCACTTGACTCTGTCTTTCTGGTTAGTAGTAAACATGTAAAGGTGTAAAGTTAAAAAAATATCATTCCCTTTCAGTTATTGTCAGTCTACATAAAAAAGGTAAAAAATGATTTAAAGCCCTTTTTATGATCAATCAATTAGACAATCTGTTACAGTTTTATTCTGAAAATAAGGGAGCCATTGCGACCATTCTGCACAAACCCAAAGAGAAAGAAGGAGTCAGGTCGGCAGAGTTAGAGCTCTCAAAAAGTAAGTGTTCATAGTCTGTGTACACACTTTATGTGCACATTGTTCTCATATAAAATTGTAAATGGTTGAAGGTTGATCCATTTAGCTACCAAAAAAGCCACTAAACCATCAAAGTAATTTTAACAGTTATTGTATATGGAATTCCACATAGAATAAAATGTTAAGAGGCCTTGAACGTTCTAGGATGTATGTCTTTAGATAGGTATGCTCAGTGTGTGTCTGCTTTTTCTTATTGTTTTAGTGGGATGGCTTTTCGATATGAACAAGCTTGTTTTGGGGAAAAGCATTGGAGAGGGGGAGTTTGGAGGTGAGTGCATTTTAACTTAAAAAAGAAACACTAAACTGTAGAATGTGACATTGTAGTCTTTCCACATGAACATCTCAGAACTCATTTGAAAGGAAACAGCCAAGAAAAAATGATCTGTCAGATTATCAACAATATTTATGTAATACTAATCAGAGATCACACATTGGTCCATTAGTGAATCTATTGTGAAACAGGCGCAGAGCTATAGTTTATATAGTTTTTTCCCACAGAGGTGTTTGAAGGTGACTACATGGGCCAGAGGGTGGCAGTAAAGAACATCAAGTGTGATGTCACCGCTCAAGCTTTTCTGTCAGAGACAGCAGTCATGACGTAAGTTCTACTTACCTTTTACAAAAGTAACTACAGAACGGACATTCATTTCATAGCGGCACTTCTATTCCCTTTGTGCTGAACTTCACAGCACTGTGGCATCATACCATGTAATGCTGTGCAGTGCATCTAGTTTATGAATACTATTAAGGATAATAATAATTAATTATAATAATTAAGGAGTCAACAGGGACAATGGGCATGGTCACACAATGAAGAAACTGAAAATGCAATTTATAAGTTTGATTTTTAATGTGATGTTATAAGTAAATGCTATTTTAAAATGTGTGACTATTTGCTGCCATGAAAACATTCAAATGGTTTCAAAACAATATCCTCACTAAACTTTGACATACACCAGTCTGTGATGATGCATTAACAAATGTGCCTTTGATTATAACTATAGTAATTTTTTTAAACCAAAAATTGAATATGATTTTATGTAATTTAGACATTAATATAATAATTATATAATAATTAATACAACAATGATATAATTTGATATTATATAATATGTATTAGATCTATCATACCATACACTGCAAAAGTAAGTGTAATATGTGCAGTAGAGACAAGTTCACTAAAAAGGTAAAACAAAAAAAAAACTGATTTATTTTATTTTATACCTTATGCTTTTTAAGCAGTCAAGCAGACTGGTTCAATCTGACACAGGGTGTGACTATTTGCTGCTATTAGAAAAACAATAAACTGATAATAAACTTTAACATATACCAATCTCTGATACGCTACCAACTTGTGTGCCTCTGATCATATCCATAGTGAAAATAATTCAGGATGTTTGCCTTTTTTGATCAAACATTAGGTGTAATTTTATGTAAATGGTCTACCATACCACAGATTACAAGTGTAAAATATATGTTAATATGTTGGAAAGTAGAAAAAAACATTCTATACCTTATGCTTTATAAGCAGTCAAACAGAGCAGGTCAATCTGACCTGGGAGGACAAAAGGTGCATAATAAATAGGAAGAATACAAGGGTTAAATACAATTGGAAACTGGCAATTTCTTAAATCTGTGCATGGTTTGTTCAAAAATTGCACCAGTGTAAAAACTTGTTTCACTTATTCTCCTTGAGGTAATATGTATTCATCTACCATCATGGCTTTTGGTACCCATAGGAAACTCCAGCATAAGAATTTGGTGAGGTTGTTGGGTGTCATTTTACACAATGGATTGTACATTATCACAGAATTAATGGCCAAGGTAAGATTTTAAGTTTGATGTGGGATTGTGTCGATGAACATTAGGTGATATACCCCTCGACCAGTGTGAAAAAAATGTCACTAAAAGATGTTTTGTAACAACAATGATACATATAAGACTTGAAATAGATTATTATCTGTGCTTTAGAGAAATCTTGTAATAGATCATTATCTGTGCTTTAGGGAAATGTAATAGATTAGTATCTGTGCTTTAGGGAAATCTTGTGAATTATCTGCGCACTAGAGGGCGCTGTAACATCAGCACTGACCAGTTGATGCGTTTTGCACTGTAAGTCTGTTTTTTTCCCTTTTTAACTTTTTTTCTGGTCTTTACAGTTATATAATTAAAACAAACTTGTTTTTATAAATTACAGTCGTTTACAGGCTGTTTGTGAAAACTGTCAGCCACTTATTGTTTTGCTCTCAGGGACGTGTGTGAGGGGATGGAGTACCTTGAGTCCAAAAAGTTGGTTCACAGGGACCTGGCAGCCCGTAATGTCCTGGTGTCCGAGGACACGGTGGCCAAAGTCAGCGATTTTGGCCTCACCAAAGGGGACTCCAAGGGCTTAGACCAAGCAAAGTTACCTGTCAAATGGACTGCACCAGAGGTCTTGAGGAAAGAGGTGGGCTTGGTTGCTGCCTCTCTTATTGTTTTCAAGACATTAAAACATTTTCTGTCTGATGAATGTTTACATGTCTATTCTTTCTTGTTAACCTTTTGTATGTTTTTATGTGAGTTTCAATTTATGATAACAAAATTTCCTTTGGGGACAATAAAGAATGGATCAATCTCATGACATACAGTATACAGTAAACTCTTCTTTAACCTTGGTTATGGCAGCACAGGTAGAAGTTCATGTCATGTTCAGTAATGAAGCACTTCTGTTCTGCTGACTCTTTTGGTCTTAGAAATTCTCCACACGGTCAGATGTCTGGAGCTATGGTATCTTTCTGTGGGAGACTTTCTCCTTCGGCCGTCAGCCCTATCCAAAGATGGTGAGTTACACACCACAACCCTCTCCGATCTAAGGGCTCATTTCCACCAAACTCTCTGCGTGTTCAGCGCGAGCCCGTTTTCTGTCCGTATTCGTTTAGAATGCACGTTAACAGATGAGACCATTTCCACCGCAGGCGTGATCTGAGCATATTCTGCCCCTATACAAACCTATTGTACACGGATACGTGCTGTACACGCTCAAGCCAGTGGAAATGAGGCCTAAGACTTTTGCAATGGCCAGTGGTCAAATGAACGAATGAATGTTAAAGCAAACCACAGGACTCGACTTCAGAAAACATCTTCAGTAACACTTATCTGACAAATGCTGCAGAGAGGATCGTTTGGCTCCATCAGCTAAAAGACATTACAGGCGATGGAAACCAATCAGGCGTCAAGGACATAAGTTGTGATGCATAATGAAAATAAAACCTAGCAAACTTAAGGGACTCAATTGGGATGTCGTCACAAGTCAAAATTGTTGATATTATTAAAGGTTGATATAGCAGTGGCTTGTTGCCATGTTCTAATCTGGTTTAACAAATAAACACTTTATTTGTTCATTTTGTTAGAGATTTTGGATGCAGTTTATTTACCATTTAGTACAATTATTTAAATGCTCCTAAAGAAATTTGCCCAGTTAGTGAGTCATCAGCATATCTGCTAAATTCCTCAGCACGTTTTTAATAGAATTTTTTTTTGTGTACACACCTTAAGGCACCTTAAATGTTTGAAATGTATCAGTCTTCACCACGTTCATGTGGTAGTCTGATGACAGTCACCTGCTCCCAGTGCGCGAGTACATCTTCTCTCTCTCGGCCGTGTTTCTGTCAGTTAGTTGCTACGCAGGTATGTAACACGCCGAAATCAAAGCGGTTTCACTAAGCAGGTAATAAAGGCAGGGATAAACCCGGATTAATGCTTGTGGGGCTTGTTTCTACGGCAACAGCTCCTCATGGAAGCAAGCCAGCAGAGGAAATGCTGGAGGTGGGGGTGGGGAGCGACGGGTGGGGGTGTAGGATGGCGGGACAGCATGGGTCAGAGATTATCTGATTTACAGATCCCCGTGTTACACATGGTCCTAAATGGCTAAAAGCCTCCCAGCCAGCACTGCCTGGACTCCAGCTACTTTTACCTGTTTACAATTTTGTCCATGCGCAGGGAAGGCCAATGAGTATTGTGAATGTGCTAGAGTCAAATGAGTCAAGGACTCAATTTATGCGAAATATATGTTGGTCAGTAGTTAGTTATAAAGTAGTTTAACCCTCATTCTTGACATTCTTGCATAAGGGCATATTTGGATGTTATTAGGTTCATTCTCCTATATTTATCATGGTATGAGACACCCTGTAACCACAGATTAAGCACAGTATTAAATTATTAATGATTAAATAGTATTCTTGTTATTGTAGTTATTTTTGGGTTAATGTGGGGCCACAGGTCACTAGAACTTGACCTGACCTTAAGTTCTTTATAGACAACATAACTATTTTTATATTTTTGGACCTATCCGATGTTGTAATTTGTTTAACTACACAAGGTTTTTAAATAAAAAATGTTTTTAATAAAAAATAAATGTTATAATTCTCAAATCATACAAGCAATATATGTGTTTGAGAATAGTCCAAGGACAACATATCAGTTATTGAAACTAGATTTTGTTGTTGTTGTGTGGAATATTTATGGACTTTTAGGCCAGCGATGTGTCTCAAAAAAGTTGGGACAGTGTCAAAAATAGCAGGAAAAGTTGAGTAAGACTAAAGAAAAAACAACGGAGGACACTTCACAGTTAATTATGTTAACTGAGAAGATGATTTTGTATAAAAAGGGGTTTCTTTCTTTCAGCAGCAACCCAACTGGTATGTGTCTTTTTCGTCATGTTTTTCTTTTTATTATGCTTAAAATGTGACCGATCTGGACAGCACGCCGGCCATTTTAGCATCTGGTTGCCCTTATGATGGAGCTACACTGTTAGATTTTGTATAGAATGTAGTTTGACCTCATTATCTGGCAATATTTAAGGTTTACCCTCAAAATATAATGTCTGAGTGCCATCTTGTGCTGTTCAAAACTTATATCATTCAGCATTCATTTTAACTCCCCAGATGAATAAGCACACCTTAACCAAGGCACTACTGCACCCCCATACCATCATAGACGCTGCCTTTTTAACTTATGACTAAAACAAGAAGTATGATTTGTCTCCTCTATAGCTTGGAAGATGCAAGACTCCATTATTTCAAAATGAATGACAAATTTTCAACTTTTGTAATTTGAGATGAACCCAGAAGACATGGAAAACTGTCCTGTGTTAAAAATGTTGAAAATTGATGTTGTCTTTGGACTATTCTCAAACACATATATTGCTTGTATGATTTGAGAATTATAGCATTCAGCATTATAGCATTATTTAACACAATGTCCCAACTTCATCAGAATTGGTGTTATAATTTAGATACAAATAAACTTCTTATAAGGATAATTGCAGTCAACATAGGCTAGCTCTTTGAAACTTATCATTGCTGGTTTCTGTCCAAAAAATATGTACTTGGGGAAGCTCTGTAGTTTAAAGAATTCTTTGGGAGAATGTAATTCTTAGTCATGTTTAAAACCGTAAATGGAATAACTGCTGTTGTTTATTCTCCATTAACAGATCTGAAACAGCTGAATACAAACAGAATAATTCAATAGGAGTGATACATGTAATGTTTAGTTGCAACGATATGTGGTGAATGTCAAGTGTCTCCTTCCAACTTTATCAGTCATTATCTGCCATTGCCATCATGATCACTACCAGGTTCAAATTCAATGACTGAAAGTAAAGACACTTCAAACTTCGATATGATCTATCACATTATTGCAAAATCACTTCAAAGCCATGTTTCAATGTAACTTGTACTGTAACTGTATTACAGTTTTTCTCTATCGCTTTTGTATACTTTTCAAATCTTTCTTGCAATTTGCAGAAGATCGAGTGCATTACTCAAAACAGTTTGGACAAATAGCAAAACACCGTGGATCACCTGCAAAAGCCAGTCTCTTGCTCAAAATCCTTAGTTCATCCCTCAAAAGCAAGTTTTTGTGTCAATATATGTGTCAGTGCCATCAGAATGTTTAGTCATTGCGTCACTGTGTACGGATAAGACAGTCAAATACATTTGTCATGTTGGCAATTGAATAGTGCACTTCCAAGGGAGATTTTGATGTAAAATGTGGTTTAGGTGTGATGACAAGTGTTGTACATTTGACCTCATATAATGTATATGTGGGGGATTGATTGCAAAAGACAAGATTCACATTTACAGTATAACTTCCTTATTGGCAGACATTGACATTGCAGTGCGTAAAGAAAACAAAAGACAGCACTGCACAGAACAAAGGTAAAATACAGTAAGTGAACATATAAACATAGGTCATACAGTAAGTAAACAAAAAATATGAACATCTCTCCAAATTCTAAATCCTAATCCTGATCTTCAGCTTCTTCACATTTCCGTCTGTCATGCCACAAATTTTCATCCATGTCACACCAGATGTCCTCCCGTGCAAAGCAGCATGGATAGTATCTTCTGGAGTGCCTAATCCATGCTCTGCGCAGGAATCTGCTGTTATGTCTTGGCATGCTGCATCCATTGCAGCCAGAAGGGTTACTTGTGTGTGTGGCTCATGGTCATACACCTTCCACCTCCAGGCTTGACATGTTATGATAGCTTGGTAAATCATTTTGCATTTCAGCAACTGATAATGTACGATAAAACTGAGAATTGTACACAATCATTTGCATGGATGGACAAAAGCATTTGAAATTTGTTTAATGCAATGAGAAACTGCCTTTTTCATCTGCACAAATGGCATGATGATGTGACAATTGAACAAGAACTTTTGAGAATTTCAATTCTGATGTGAGAAATGTACCAAACCAATTGAGAAAAACTGTAAATCATACTTTTTACACAGGGTTGGGTGCGTCCACCTTTCATTGAGTACTTCATGCCCACATTTCAAATGCGATGGAGTAAAAAGTACAATATTTGTCTTGAAAATGTAGTGAAGTAAAAGTCACAAGTTACCAACATTTTTAATACTCAAGTTAAGTACAAACAACGGAGTCACAAGTTACCAACATTTTTAATACTCAAGTTAAGTACATATACTTGAAAATTGTACTTCAGTACAGTACTTGAGTAAATTGACTTAGTTACTGTCCACCTTTGGCCACAGAGAAGGGATGAGCTTGGTGTGAAAATGAGCAAGGTTAAAAAAGATTGCAGATTACTGGAAGTGTCAGAAGATCGGCTTTCGTGTTAACATTCTTAATTTAGAGCCAATAAGGAGTGTCTTGCCACATGGAGACATGCCCTCTGCCCCTGTGGATTAAGTTCCTAAAGACAGCACTAGACACTAGGTTATTTGGTACAGCGTGAACCATAGTGTGTGCTTAAAGCCAGTGTTACTCCTGATCCTGAACGTTTTGATATTAGCAGAAATCCAGACACGAACATGCCACAGTCTTCTGTTAACCCAGTCAGCTAAAACACCACCACCACTTCCACCTCCACTTCTTTACCTCCACCTACATAAGGACTGCCACCACTTCACCTTCCCCTTTCAGATGTGACAAAAATGACCTTGCACTGAATGTTAGACAGATAGGTAGATAGGTAGGTAGGTAGATGGATGAATGGATGGATGGATAGATAGATAGATGGATGGATGGATGGATGGATGGATGGATGGATGGATGGATGGATGGGTGGATGGATGGATGGATGATAGATAGATAGATAGATAGATAGATAGATAGATAGATAGATAGATAGATAGATAGATAGATAGATAGATAGATAGATAGATAGATAGATAGATAGATCCAACTTTTCTAGTTAGATACAATCTAAAATTTGTCCTGTGTCTGTAGCATGACATTGCAACTCCATTTGGAAAGGACAAACATGCAGTAAAAAACTTTATTACATGTAATGTTACTCCATCTAGGCTACCAAAGAGCCACACAAGCTGTCGCAGCCGTCACAACACACATGATATTTGTCTCGTCACTGTCCCCTCACCTGTAAGATTAGGGATGAGAAAAAAGGATGAGAAGCTGACCAGTGTGTCGTAATCTGCAACTGTGCCTGTTAAAAGTACAGCTAATGAGCAAAGGCTGTTAACGGGGCAAGATTAATTGCAACGTCTGTACCCTTCCTACTGTATCTCTTGGGTGGAGGTACAGCATTTAGACCGTTCAACATTGTACTTAGACTTAGAGAAGTCCTTTTGAGTCCCTGTGAAGTACATGTGTTACCATACCACACAGAAAGACCAGATATATTATGACCTTACCTAATCAACCTTAGGGGAAGTAAAAGGCATGTCGCAGGGCAACGTCTGATAATATGCTGAGTTTGTGTTGACTTTATTGTTAAGGTTATGCTACATTTAGCTGACACGATATCCAAACAACTTGCAGTTATTTAGGTATAGGGTACAGTCCCTGTAGCAATGTGGGGGTGGGTACTTCAGCCATGGATGAGGGTGCAGAAGTTAGTTAGCTAGCCGATTGCTCCCCCACACAGATTCTTCCTACTGGTATGAGATTCAAACCTGCGACCCTCAAAACCCAAGACCGATTCCCTAACCATTAGGCCATAACAGGAATAGGAATAAAATCATATACTGTATACTGATAGAATTATATTCATGACGAGGTAGGAAATGACTGTGATTTTTCTCCTATGGCAGTCCCTGAAGGAGGTGAGGGAGCGGGTTGTGCAGGGCTACCGCATGGAGGCCCCTGAGGAGTGCCCGCCTGCCCTCTACCAGTTGATGAGGAGCTGCTGGCAGGATGAGCCGGGGAAGAGGCCCTCTTTCCACAAGATCAGGGACCGGGTCCAGAAGGAGATGGACAGACATGAGCCTCCATCACAGTGACATTATTCCAGAAGTGACATACAAACACCACCTCAAAACCCACCTCTTCAAGACCGCATACAACGCCTGATACTTTATCCTCCAGTGCCGCCAATTCTCTCTCCCTTCCAAATCAGTTTTTTTCTGTGTGTATGTTTTGTGTGTGTGTGTACTGTGTGTGTGTGTGTGTGTGTGTGTGCATGTGTCAAGAAGAGTGCTATAAAAAACGTATTTACGATTTTTATTATTATACAGGCTGGACCACTACAAAAAAAATTGTCCACATTTTAAATAACTAGGTCTCTTCAATCATTGAGACTGTCAGAAGGGATGGAGGACACACTGAACACCATTCTGAGGATCTGAACTGGTCACGTTTAGAAAACTAGCAGAATGAGAGAAATGTGAGAAAGCATATGACAACTTTTTTTCATGGGTCATTTTTCTTGGTCCACCCTGTATATTCTACAACTGCTGTGTTACATGCTGTATATATTAATATATTAAATTAGATTTATGTTGACTCTTGTTAGATATTCTTAAAAGGTGTTCAGTCTTTTGTGTGAAACATTTGGAAAAATCAGTTTGTACTTTTTTAAAGTGTATTTTTTTAGTAAAATTAAACCTATTGCCTTTGTCCTTTTGTGTAGAATTTTATATCTAGGATTTCCATAAAATGCAAAGAGGTGTTGCAGGTGGTGCTTAACATTTTTATGTCATCTGGGTGATGATGCAGAGATGACCAGACAAATGTCTTTTTTTGCATGTATTGCAATAATCACCGGTTTGTATACTTGTCAAGTTCAAGTTCAATTTATTTATATAGCACAATTTATCCAACAGAAGCTGACCAATGTGCATAAATAAAAATAAAATAACATAAAATTAAAACCTAAATAAAATAAAACAATAGTGGTAAAAATAAATAATAATAATAATAATAATAATAATAATAGTAATACAAAGTATATACAATATACAGTCATAATGAAAACATAGGATCAGAGAAAGATAATAAAAAAAGAAGAAGGAAAAAAAATCTTAATTATAATTGTAGGACAAAGAAAAAAGGTATGTTTTTAATATGTGCCTAATATTTGTGCTACCTTTCACATATTGAGGAAGTTCATTCCAGGGCCAAGGACCAGCAACAGAAAAAGCTCTTGTCTTGCTGGCAGTCCAGGAGAACGGCAGAAAGAGGGGAGGAATGCTTTATCTGCTTGTGTGGTGCAGTAATTGTCCAGCAATATGCCCAGTGCTTTAGGGCTTAATATATGCACAATCTTGAATGTTATTGCTGATAAAAGAAAGGAATTACAAAGCAGACAGCTGCCTGTGTGCAGAAGCTCTCTGGAGCTACATGGGATTTGGTTCGGATATCCTCTTTTTGTTCCTGTTTTATCTGGGCTAAGATGTAAGAACAGTAGTTCATCTGACTCATCAGAGTTTTGTAATATCTCTTTGTACCAAAAGATGATTTTAAAGACCTGCATCACTCTTCACACGTTTTTTAAATGAGTTGAGATGGTACATAAGGAAACCTGCTCTTTCTGTCATCCTTCAGAACTGATGATATTTCGAGAGATGAGGGCAAAGAGAGCTGTTCTCCTTTGATGTGTTGTCGCATTACACCCAAAATTAAATATGTCATTTGTTTCGGTGCTTCGTAAGCCTGGTATTTGTCTGTTACCCATGGGATATACCACAGATTGAGTCTTTATCCTCTCGTCTTTTATTAGGATATGGCTTGAGTTGGATTTGCTTTGTGTTTCTAAAGCTTGTAAAAGGATGGGATTTAATGTTTAAAGGAGCAAAAAAATCAAGTGGAAAATTCAAACATATTAGAGGATTTAAAATGGCATTTAGAGCCTTCTTCAGACTGAATTCCACCCGTAGGATTCATTAGGCATGAATCAGTTAACTTGTATGTTCACTGCCGGAGACATTTCTGTGAGATGTCCTGAAATATATTTCATGAATATACATTCTTTTTTTCTAATTATTTTTTCTTTAACAATTTTAGGGATTTTTTTATTTGTCTTGAAATTAAAAACATGTTTACATGCTTAGTGAGCATTGCACATTATAAGTACTACTGTAAGTAAGTACCACATAAGTACCACTAAATTCAAAATGGTCATTGGTGAAAACAAAAGCAAAAGTGATCCTTGAAGTCACAGTCAAGTCAAAGTCGGGTCTTTCCAAATTCATATGAAAGAAAATTGAACTGTTCTGGATTTAGCACTAAAGGGCAGCACACTGCAGCCAGCTTAAGTCATTATTATATCCGGGATTCGTTCTCCTGAGTTTCAGAGGTGCTTAGAGCTTTAAGTGCTCCGTGAGTAGCGGAATCCAGATGGATGACCGGCTGGCGTGCCTAACAAGCAATTGCATAGTACCAATGACCTCCAGGCAATAGCTGCCATGGGTAGTGCTAATTTGATTAAGGTTGCCTTGAGGTTCCTGGTGGAAGGTTCCTGGTGGCTACTGGTACGGCAGCTTCCGTGCTCCTAGAAATGGTATTATAGGTATGGAAATTCAAATTAACGGAATCTAGGGTTAGGGTTAGGGTATGGTTAGGTCATGGTTAGGGTTAGTAAGGAATTTTTATCTGATAAATCTGTGGGAACCCTGCCTGAGTGTGGTACAGATTTCAAGTTCCGGACCTATAACTTTACATGTATTGGTCCAGGAGAATATGGACCAATAAGGTTCCAGAGAATAAGTTCCGGACCAATATCCTTACATCTACTGGTACGAAATTCCTGACCCATAGCCACTGCCTTTTTGTAATTGAGCTGTGTCTTGGACCTACTGGTGTGTTAGGTGACACCTTCATTTACATTCTCTCATTCCTTAACTGCAGGGGGACTTAAGTATATCTAGGATTACATGTCTACAGGACTAACCTACTTGGACTCTCTCGGGGAAAAAAGATATTGAGCTGGTCACAGCACATTCAAGTGGTAGATAACAAAGCATAGACACCAAAGGCTCATTACATTAACAAAAATTGGTTTAACGCCAGCCAAATCCACATTGATTGTCCTGGGAACAGGAAGTGTCCTATATGCTCTGCGTGTCTTTACCATGGGTTCAGATTCCATCAGTGTCTGAGAAGACTGTGAAGAGCACAGGGACGATTTTTGGTCAGCACCAACATTTGTGGTTTAAATAAAACGTTCCTGTTCTCGCAAGCCTTCTTAGATTACATTACGAATGACGGACATTCTACTGGTCCAGTGAAATTCTATGAAAATAATAGCTACAGTACTGGATAATTCAGGACTTCCTAGGAACTTCATGGATTTACAAACATGGTGTGCTGCCTAGACCCGCCACTACTGATGCATGAAGCTCCTGTACAGGATAAACAGGTCAGTTCCAAGCGAATAGACATCCATGACAGGGATAGAAGAGGGACGCTGGAGAAGGACAGTGGCGGTGTGTTACCAGGAAACTGGTACTACAGTTTTTCTCCATTGGTTTGGCTCATTTCTTGAAACATTACATAGCGGACACTCTTATCCAGAGTGACTTACAGTTATTTACAGGGTTTCAGTTACAGTCCTTGGAGCCGTGTGGGGTTAGATGCCTTGCTCAAGGGCATTTCAGCTATGGGTAGGGGGAGATTTGAACCTGCGACTTTTTTAATCCCAAGGCCAACTCTCTAACCCGTAGACCACAGCAAACCAGAAACAGAAATGACATTCTCAAAATTCCCAAACCACCTTGCCCTTGTTCACAACAGAATGGCATTTCTCATTGATTTCATCAAATTGCAAATGTCTTAGTAGTACATGTCTACATAAGTGTACACAAGTAGCTTACAGTTAGCACAAGTTCAATTGTTCAATTCAATTGTTCAATTGTCAGAATTAGTCCTCATGTTTGTCGATGAGGCTGGTTTCAACCTGGCCAAGGGATGTGGCCAACGGGCCACAGTGGATGTCCCAGGCCAGCGAGGGGGCAACATAACAATGTGTGCTGCCATATATGAGAACGGTGTGGCCACACAGATCTGCAGTTTAGGCCCATACAACAGTCAAAAGCTCCTCATTTTCTTGGGCCGTCTTTATACTAATCTGGCCTCACCTACCACACTATGTGATTGTGTGGGGCAGTGTAAATTTCCATCGTCGAATCCGATTGAGGAGTTTTTTTCCATTGGGCTCAAGAGCAGAGGTCCCTGCTCCATGCAATGGATGCTGCGTGCGAGGACATCACAGGGGATCAGTGTAGGGAATGGTTGAGGCATTCGCACTGTTTCTTTTCTCGCTGCATTGCAAGGGAAAATATCTGCTGTGATATGGACAAAAAATCTATGACCAAACAGAGAGCAGCGCGTGGGTGGCCAGGAGGCTGAGGATGGTGGCCAGGAGTGGGAGGGTGATGGCAGCAAGCAGGGAAAGTGTTACTGTAGTTGTGAAACTTTATTTACAGCACTGTAGGCTTGTTATTATTGATATAGATATAGATTATAGATAGAATTTTGCACAGGTGTAGAATACTGTATTCATTTTCTTTGTATGTACTCTACTGTAATGTATGGAAGTTACTTTATGTGTGTGAATAAAAATGGTTACAATTTCCTTGGCAGTATGAGTGCAGTATGTGTGATGTCAAACTTTGGAGCCTGCTCTTACTGTGAAATCCTGACTGACACAGTGGCACGGGGGCACTGACTATTTATATGAGAAAGGAATTTAGTTTTGACACATGGGTAAACTGTTTTGACACATGGGTAAACTGTTTTGGGAGAGATATGAGCTTTTGTAGGTGATCCGTGGTGTTCTGTTGAACCATCCAGGTTATTTTGGCAAAACCACTAAGTGAATGCAAATGAGCCAAAGCAATTCCGAAGGATCTTTGCAATTTTGTTGGTACTGACTCTTTATATGGGAAAGGAATATAGTTTTGAAACATGTCTGAACAGTTTTGGGAGAGATATGAGCTTTTACTAGTGAGCTGTAATGTTGCGCAGAACTGTAAGACTGTTTGGCCAAACGGTCTTATTAGTTTTAAGAATGTCATTTCTGTTTCAAGAAATGAGCCAAACCAACCGTGAAAAACTGTAATACGTACCACGCAAATTTGGAAGTGGACTCAGGTTTCTGATTGACTCAGTGTGCGTCTTTTCAAGCTTATCCAGCTCACATTGCTGGTTTCTAGCCATTGCACCAGCATGCTCACTGTGCCTAGCAGACCTCTCTGTGTATTTTGCCCCTACATAAGTGGCAGCAAAGTTACCAATTGTCCCTTGGTGCTGTAGAAGTCACTGTGACTAAGAACTCCTGGTTGCTTTGCCGCAGTGTCCCTTAGGTGGCTAATACCGTAAGTCACCCAGTGTGGAATTGTAGCAGCTTCCTAAACTCTTTGAAGGTTTTCTGCACTAAGAGGAATTACCATCACCATAAAACCTTCTTACCACCAGGTTTTCCTTATTGGTTTTGCCATCATCCTGGTTCAGGGCAGAGTATCAGCCAAATGGCCTAACAGGTATTGGGTATGTGAAAGAGATCCCTCCCCCCTCTTAATCCTGCAACCCTTCCTGCTATTCTGACACTCTGTCCTGTGAAGTCTGAATGTATTGCATATGTGAAAGAATTAAAAGCTACTATTTTGCTTCAGAATCAATCAGTCAGTCAATCAACCAGTCAATCAATGAATCAACCAATCAACTCAATCAGTCAGCCGATCATCATCGATTTATTGTTTATAGTGCAAAATCACCATATCATTGTCTTAATACACTTTATAAATAAGATGAAGACAACCACAGACACAATCAAACAACCAAAAAATATTATGTTTGATATGGAATGTAAAATGTTATGTTTTGCACAGTTGTAAGCAATGTCAAGTTGACCATATCGTACCCTTATGTAATCATATAGCATAAAAATGAATTTGCAGACCATGAATTAATCTGGCACTATAGTTCAACTAAAAAATGTAAGGACTAAATAAAGACCTACATAAATAATGAAACGAAGAAATCATATTTCATTTCATATGGAGGTGGATTAACTCTGTGTCCCCCCTGATTTTTTATCGTTGTGGGTTCCTTATGATTTATGCCCTCCTAATCCCCTATGGGAGCACAGTAATCCAAGGGAATAAGAGCCTGCCAGGAGCAGGCAATCAGACAGGGAAGATGATATTAAAATATGTAATTGCAGGACCTGCAGACTCTTAGCTGGCTTGACCAATTTATGATTGTGTGGGTACAAGGGAGGCAAGAGAACAAGACCTTTGCTAGTTCATTTTTCCTTTCAAATCTGCCTGCTTGTTTAGACACAGGACATCTGAGGACAAGAACTCAATTTTACTCAATTTTAAAAAATGAATTAAGCAACAATCTGGAACAAAAGGGCTTAGTAAAAAAACATAGCAGGCGTACACATTGATTGAACATAACACATGGCTGAAATTAGCTGAAGATGCATTTTTACATGAAACGTTCAAGGCTAACCAAAATGTTTGTGCTCCCTTAAGACTTTGAATTTAGATTAAAAACAAATCCCTGATCTTTTCAGTTTGTATCATATGCACCTTGCATTTATGTAACTGACACAAGTACACAATTCTTTTGCATACGTCTTTGCTCAGTGCATAATATTAAAGGCACCACCTAGAATAAAGTGACCTTAACCAAATAGATAAAGAGGAGATTGGATATGATTGGCTCTCGGTTTACCCTAAAGGGCCCGGTTTAAAAGCAAACATTAGAAATTTTATTTAGCTTAATCCTATTAAGGCTGTAAGCAGAATGGTGTTTTGGTGGCTGAAATGACTAGCTCCCTCTGCTGGTGTCTGAAAAATTAGGATCCCTTAAAAGCACCCACTCCAAATGACATACTTTAGTCTTTAGCACAAAGTGTACAAAACTGTTAACAATGTTTTACCCAGTCAGTTACATATTTGAAAATGTATTCGTCACACTTGCGTAGTCAGACTGGAAGTCATTATTAGACTTTAAGGGTAAGATTCGGATGTGAATCACCGACAGGTAAACAACAGGTTAATCGCTAGTCTGCGTCACTGTCTAAAAGAGTATGTTCTTTAACAATGTTAAGAGATTCAGATTAAGAAGGACAGAGGGCAGGGCTCATCAGTCCTCACTCCTTGACACAGTCAGGGCTCATCGCATGATTTTAAGTGCATTTCACTTAACATCCCTCACTGAGTTCAACTTTAATAAAATGTTGTGCTGTCAGGCACTTTGATTAACCTAATGGTATTTGGAAGTGTGATAAGTTGAACAGAAAAAAAAAAACCCTGATTGAATTAATTCTATCTTGCTGAAGAAAACACTTTACAGACAATTTGATGAACACGTGCAAACATTAAATGCAGTATAATAAACACAATTTACAGTTATAAGTGTAATGTGAACATTATATTGTAAATAAAATTATTGTATTTATGTAACAATGAATTAAAATTAAATAAAATAGTGTATTATTTACGTTCCTTATTACATTGATTATCATTATAAAGGTTTCTGACACATCTTTTTAGAGGTCAGATGAATTGAATGTGTTATTCCAGTGCTGTCAAATAAGACATTGTGAATTTATTAAAGATCCCTTTGAGAACTCTCCAAACTTTGTGGTCAACTTATAAAAGTCCAGTGTCAGCACCCCTCATAATAACCAGTGTCCCACTTTTTACATACAGCACAAGTAGCATACATTACACAAATATCTAAAGACCCAGTGAAGGCATCACTGCCTGTATAATAGACTACATCATCATGGTTGTCCTGAGTTTTACATAAAGAGGAAAACAGCGTTGGATGGTATGAATCATGCTTGTTCCACCTCTACCCCATCACGCCATCTACCCATCCCCATCCCCTACCCCCACCACCACCCCCTCTCGTGTTCTCTTTTCCTCTCTCTAAAGCCCATGTCCCCAGTAAGCTGACACAGCGCCTTTAAGGGCCAGCTACTTTGTCCCTAATAGGATCAGGGGGCTTATATTGTCATCTGATAAACCTAAGCAGCTTGATAGTGGTGCTGCACCCTCTTAACCAATTTGTACTCAATTAGGCTAATGGGAAAACTACAGTAGAACTTGAGAAATGCGTGAGCTTGATGGAATAATCACCGGCCATTGGAAAATACATAAGCTTGCCTGACTGTGTTCTTCTCACTGATGGTTTTGGGAGCCTCTACTCGCTTGGCCCACTGGTTCCAGGGAAATATTTACCAATCAGTGGTATCAGATGGGAATGTGAAGTCCTGAAATGTTTATACTTCCTTTTGTTAAAACAATCAGATGCTACAGGCTTCTGTGTGAGCAACCATATGGGGTTCAGTACAGTCCTTCAGAGAAACGTGTTACGGCTTTATGCCAAAGACTAAAGTGTTTACTGGTCTTTACGTGCACTTGCCCAACAATTACTCTTGGGAAATAATTATGGATCTTTTGTCTCAGTAGGTGTAGGAATTGATCTTTCTGATACTTCTGTTTACTTGTCAACATATACAGGTGTGTACATACACTTTTAAATGACCAGTTCCCCTTTACACGATGTATACACAAATGTCTCTGATCTAATGGTTGTCAGATAATGTGCTCAGATAATACAATCATTTGGGTGAGAATGTCAGTAAATATGAATAATAAAGTATGTTCAGATATTATTCTGAAACAACTAATACATAATAATAATAATATGAGGGGATGGTCACTCTATCAAAAACTATATTAAGGTGTTAGGCTATCTGTTAATTTCTTAATTAACTCTGGTTAAGTTAAGGATATTAAATGCACAACAGAGCACCCTGCAGGACAAAATAACGCATATTTACAACTGCAAACATACACTGCCTCAGTGACTTTAGGATTTTGATAAAGTTTCAGTACCCTATTTCAGTGAATGAAATAGTAAAATTTCCTCTTCCATTCAAATAGGCTACACATACATTACATGAGTAGAAAGTAAAAGACATATATATATAGTCCTTAGCTGGGATAATGAGGGGATTAACGAAAACTTTCAGTCAGTCCATTGTCTCTAAAACAATAGATTTTTGAAAGACAGTCTTGTCTGGCCTTCATTAGCCTTGGCCTCCCCCTGTGGGGTGAATGCGAGTTACATTTAGAGCAATTACTTCACTAGAAAACAACTGTCAATCATTCTTAAAGGGGAAGGATTCCAGTGAATACATCTCTTCACTCTCTAGGTTATTTTATTGCCATTCTTTAGCGAATTTATGCAAAGGATTGATGAAACACGTGCAGACGAGTGTCGTGTGTTAGACTGTGAACATAACCAACTGTTGAATGAAATGAATTTGAGCGTCAGAAGGAAACAGTCTTCCTGAAAGAGGATTGAGGGGCTTTACGAAAGCGAAGGCGTGTTCAGCTCCGCCAGAGAGGAACAGGTGGAACATCCCTGTACTCCAGATTGGAATCACATCCGCCAGGAGGTAGGTCCCAGCTTTTAAGTTCTTGTCTTCTAAATAACGACAAGAAGTAGGCGTAAGTTTGGGATGTACTAAAATGATGACCTCTGATAACATAAAATTACGTTGACCACCTAAACAACAAACATAGCAATGTTTATATGAGTAATACAATTTTTATGGCGGTCTGGTTGTATTTTGAGACTTGGATACGAAGAAAACTTGTGTGTTAGGAATACAATTGGATGTTCTGCAGAAAAAAAACGGCGTTTTTATCCATGAACAAGTGTTGACTGAACTTTATTCGTCACTTCTAAATATTGCTGCACTGCAACATTTCATTTTAGCAGTGAGTTCATCCGGTGTGTACTTTTCATACTTTTTACTAACGCACCGTTAACGTTGGGCTTTTCGCCTATGTGAAAATATTGGCAAGTGGACTATTATAGCAAGTATTGCGACGCGAGAAACAATTGTATAGTTCTTATTATAATTATTTATTATCTATAAATACATTAATTATTCATGGCAAATGGTCAGGTAGACACACTTATCTTGCTTTCTTGATGATCTTTTAATCTTTCATTTTCTTTCGCAGGTTCTGATATCAGAAGACCACTTTGACTTCCCCCTAAGTGTGGATTTGGATAAACTTACCAGCTTTCGCTCCCAGTGGACTTGTGCCAGTCTCTACCGTTCGAATGCATTTATCACTGGATAGCATGAATATGGTGGACGAAGGCTGTCTGTCGCCCAACAACTTCCAGGAGATGGTTAAAGGAGGTGGGATGGCTATGGGAACGCGGGTTCACAGCATCGATGTCATCCTTGGCTTCAGCAAGGAGCAGGAGCCCTTGCTCAACCCTGGGGACCACGCTGGGCCCCACAAGGTCGGAGTGGACGTCCTGGCAGATCCCAGGAAGCAGCAGGACCAAACCCACTCCTACGGACACCTCTCCAGCCTGCGGGACAACCCCGAGCAGCCCTCTTTCCATGGTAAGGTTCTCCGCGCTGATGTGCTGCTCATGGGACAAGAACACACACGCAGAGTTATCAACAAGCTGGTGTTCACATCCTAGTGAAAAATTAGGCCTGTACACAGAATATGAGCTGACGAATGGGGAAGACTCAAATCTGGTGCTGAATGTTATATATTTGACAAGAGGTGCGGGCTCCACTGCTCAGTATACCATATGGTCACTTAGATAGATACTTGGCAGAGAGTTTATAATGGAAGTTAAAATGTCCACCCATCACCACTTCATCAAGGAGTAACTCAGAGCATAACCAGAGCAACCAAAAAAGCAAAGCTGTTTCATCTGTAATTATGGTCATTGTGAATATTTCCATATTCTCTGCATTCATTCACTTAACCTCTGAAAGCAGAAGAATAAAGAACTGTTGTTGATATCACAACATTGACTGCTGACACACATCTCTTCATATTCATGAAAAGATTGCCCAAACATTCTTTCAATTTTGTTATTTGTCAATATTCGCCTAAAACACAACACCCACACAGTTATTAAAGAGTATAGCCATGTCACTAAGTCATCAATAACTCTTAAAGGTACTGTAAGAATGTAATATCAACGTAATGATATATCCAAAATCAAATGAATGTTAATGACACCCACAAGTTATGCCATATTAATGTGATACCAGGCACTGCATCAGAATCAGATATCAAACTATATGGCAGCCTGCACATATGCTTAAGCTAATGGTTCACCTTTGCTAATTAACTTATTTTCCACAAAGCTTTTGCACAAAGCTTGCACTGGGTCACTGCTCTTCCAGGAAATGTTTAAGGTGTTTACTGACAAAGGTGTCAACACATAAAAGGTTGTGGGTAGATTAGTGCCTGGCCTTCATGGAAACCATTGGAAGCTTTGCTAGCTGGCATCTGTTCGCCTCAGGATTAGAGAGAGAGAGAGAGAGCGAAAACGGAGGTGAAAAGCACTGGGCCATCGCATGCTACTGGGCTACATATCATGGCAAGAGTACTTTGATCAGGGTGATGTCTGTTGTGATATTTGGAAATACAACAACACACTACAGAAAGTTCTGCTTAGAACCAAAACTAAAACATATTAAGGCATTGTGCTTCATGGATCCTTTTACATTAGTTTAACTTGCACTGTTTTTCTCTCACAGTTTCCTTGAAGTATCATGAACATGTTTTACTTAAATAGTGCACGGTTAACTATTGTAAAAACACCCAGGCAGCGTGTTGTTTTAATATTTTTAAGATTTTGTAAGTATTTTTAAGATGGCTCTAAGCAGCCCTTTTACAGTGCACTGTTGTTGGAAGTGTGTGTTAGTACACAATTTTTAGTTAAGGCAATTCAGTAATTTGGTTAATAGAAATAGCTTATGTACTTCACATGTTTTTGTAACCTCATTCGTCATCCAAAAGTGCCACATCTACGCCTCCGTATGTTATCTGTGTTAATGGCTTCCTAAAGTGTTAAGTGTCCTTCTGCTTGTTTATGCTCTCTGCCTTGTTTGCCTGTCCAGATCCAGACATGTACTCCAACAAGTCTGAGAGGGGTGTCAGTGAGGTCCACAAGGGTGTCGATAGCGAGGCCAAATCCCCCGATCCGGCCGATGAGGAGCAGCCCAAGAAGAAGCATCGGCGGAACCGCACCACCTTCACCACCTACCAGCTGCATGAGCTGGAGCGTGCCTTCGAGAAGTCCCACTACCCGGACGTGTACAGCCGCGAGGAGCTGGCCATGAAGGTTAACCTCCCCGAAGTCAGAGTGCAGGTGTGTTTGTTGTGCTGTCCTCACCCCTCAAGACCTATTATGGGCTGTCCATGCTTGAATCCCATTAGACATGACTGGTGCCTGCTCCCCTTCTAAAGCTGTTGCCACTCCAGTACACTCAGTGCTTAGAGTTGGCATACAGTAATGTAATTCCATGACGCATTCTGATTCAGAAGTTGTCGTAGCCTCTTCCGAACACAGCGTTGGTTACTTTGTTGTCTTTAAGGTTGTCTTAAGAATTGTTAGGTAAATAAAGGAATTGCTTAATGTCAAATTCAGATCCATGTTTTACTCTCCTGTTTAAACCACCCCTTGAAATTTTACTCAAATAAACTAAAACACTAAAATCTGCCACCCTTTTATGAGAAACAGGTCTGGTTCCAAAACCGCAGAGCTAAATGGAGGCGGCAGGAGAAGATGGACGCCAGTAGCATGAAGCTCCACGACTCCCCGGTGCTGTCCTTTAACCGCCCGCCCATGCACACTAACATGGGGCCGGTCACCAACTCCCTGCCGCTGGACCCGTGGCTGACGTCCCCGCTGACCAGCGCCACGCCGGTGCACAGCATCCCAGGCTTCATGGGCTCGGCGCAGGCCCTCCAGCAGGGATACACGAGCCACGGCTTCCTGAACGCCCCCCAGGCCATGGGTCAGGGCATGCAGACGATGGCCCCACCGCCGTACCAGTGCCCGGCAGCTTTCGCCGACAAGTACCCGCTGGAAGACGTAGACCAGCGACACTCCAGCATCGCCGCTCTGCGAATGAAAGCCAAGGAACACATTCAGCACATGGACAAAACCTGGCAACCGATGTGATCAGTGATTGCATGGTGCACATGTAAACTGTCCACACACAGCTATTTTAAACCTGGCAACCGATGTGATCAGTGATTGCATGGTGCACACTGTCCACACACAGCTATTTTTTCCATTTTGGAGCACAAGATGCGGGCATTGGGAAAAAATTTTGGTACTGCTTAGTTTGTTGGCTTTGAATCAGTAAAACATTTTTTTAATAGTGTGGTCCTATTGGAGCTAACTTGTGCGAGGTAACCACAGGAGTACCGGCTCGATGATGGAGCGAGGTACTGAAACGCGTCAAGCTTATCCAGTGCCACTGAATAGCTTGTACATCTGTGACACAAATGTTTGAGGACAAAAGAAGAGCTAAGCCTGAAAGGGACCACTGGGATTTAAAAAAACTGGAGGGTTTATAAAAAAAAAGACTTGATTATTTTTTATTTGTGTGCTGATTTGTTTTTAAATCAGTAATAGACTGATCTTTCTGACAAACCTTGTTCATACTGTTGTTTTTTCATCTTGTGCTTTATCTCAGAAACTCCACTCTCCATAGGAAGGCTGTACAAGGCTCCTCTTGTTTCCCTGTTAAAGAATAGCAGGCCATTTTATACATATCCATCTGGCCAACCACAACACCACTGCTGATGGTATATTCTACTATCCTACTGGAATGTAAAAACAGATATTTTATATACAAATATTTTCGACAGAAACTTTTGTATGAAAAAAGTTATGAATTTGACAGAAACAGGCTTTTGTATCCAAAATGCTTGAACTAACATTCCTGTTAAAAGCTTTGGACTACTGATACTGGTGATTTTGATGTCTGTATCTGGACATACATTCAACTCATGCAACATTAGACTACATTATGCAAAGCACACAAATTGCTCTTTTAGAGTATGGTAGAACACAAACACGGATTCTCGTGTATGATACTACTGAATAGAGTTTTTAGATTTGGGATTTAGTGAAGTATAGTCTTATTGCAGAGGTGAAAGTAAGGTGAAATATGACAGATCTGTTAAGTCATGCATTATGAATAACTTTCATAATTACAAGTTTGTGTCATGTTGTACTATAACAATGACCAACATGTGTTGCCCAACATATGTCAACCATCTAAATGTTAATGCTTTCCAATTATGATGAGCTAGAACATGAATAGAAAGTAAATCCCATTTGGTGCATTGTATACTATAATTGACTATTGTAATTGATATTTGGTTGGATGTGAATACTTGATATTACATAAACTTAAAAAATGACTTGAGTATAAACTATTGGCAAATGCCCTGCAACAAGTTGCTTTAAAAATCACTAGAGATAGAGTCGGTCAAAGGTGCTTGCGAGATGTTGGTGAGAAACAAAGAAAAAGCATCTCATTTAGTACTGCTGAGTCTACGTCCTGGACACTCTCCAACCTTTGACCAGCAAGGCTGGTGCCCCCGACAGCAGAGTCACAAGCAGTTTTGAAATAGTCTGGGCGATGAGGCAGCAGAGGTCACCCGTGGAAGCTCTCTGTGCTTCAGTGGTCATTAGAGAAGAAAGCCTGTTGGCAGCACGACCCTTCCATCTCAGCCCGTACGTGCAGAGGAGCAGAAGGGGACTCGACTGATGTGTCACCCCCACCGGGCTCCTGCCATTGTTCGACCCAATTGATCCAAGCCTTGTCTCCTTTGTGTAGATGTTTCTAAGGAAAAAACGGTCACAGACTGACCACTACGGGGTGTCTGTTCTGCAACTCAGATATGGAATACTGGAAAAAAGAAAACAATATTGTCTGTGAAAAGGTGTGTTTTGAAATAAGGTGTAGGAAGTGCATGGGGGCCATTTTTTCTGCACTTCGCTGACGTGCGATTCTGCTACTGTTCGGCACATTCGTCATGTGAAAGTAATTATGCACACTGACCCTAAATGCAGCGATCTTTTTTAATTGAAAACCTCATTGTTCTCCCTAGCTTCATTAAATGGGTAGCATTCAGTTCTGAAAGGGGTGCTGAAAATGGGTATGTTTTCATTGAGGGGGGAAAGTGGAGAGGAAAAGAGCTCTTCCACACAGAAGTGCAATTTGCAGACTGTTTTGAAAGGAAACCTAAATAGTCTGTGTCAACACACAATAGCATATACACTGTACACAGTTGGCTCCAATTGTTTTTATTAATTTTTTTTATTTGTCTCTAAAGACATTTTAATGGAACTCAGAACATCTTTCAGTTTGAATGAAATTGTTTTGTTTTGATATAGAATGTTGTCCTATTAAAAGTTTTCTGTGTGTTTTGAAAGAGTTTCTCTATTTTGTGGAGAGGTATAGTTTATTACATACCAATGAGCTTTCCCGGATTCCCTACATTTCCTTTCAAGTGTCATCACTTTATCTCAGTCACTGTTTTTAAATGCAAAAGAAAAAATAAACAAACCAACCAACAGTTTTGGAAATAATGTAATTTGCAAAGCCTTGCAAAACTTCTGATTCCTGCCTTTGGTTATGTACTTTATTGTTAGACTGAATGTAAGCCAAAGTTGAAAGCTGTCTTACCACTTGGAGTGAAATACACAGGTTATCTATCTGTGTACAGTCTTCATTTAAACATTCTGTAGTGTAGATAATATAACATCAATGTTGTCATTTGATACATTTTGACATGATAATGTCCATGTTCTGCACAAAACGATGAAAAAATAAACTCTAGTTTAATAGATTCCCGTCTTTGACACTTCTCTGTAGTAGAGGTGTGAAATTAATGACAGAGTTGTGAGTGTTTGGATCTAAATGGAAACTTTGTCATACAATTATATAGACATGGTGCAACTCTTTTTGGGAACAGGGCACAGTCCCACCCCCCCCCCCCCCCCCCCCCCCCCGCCCCGCCCTTAGAGGAAGATGGACACACACACACACACACTAACCCTAACCCCAAGGACACACACGCACACACGCTCTCACAAGCACACGCACACACACACACACACACACACACACACACACTCCCATCCTCCCTCTGCCCTGCTCCCACCTCTCGTTCCTGACTGGTGGCACCCTGCCAGCCCGTTAGGAAGATGAGACTCCAATCAATCAGGATCCCCAGGAGGGGGTGGTGGTTGGGGGTGGGGGGGTAGAGGGGGTGCGGGCTATAGGGCCAGTGCTCCCTAATTGCCCCCAGGTGCTGCGGCTGCTGTAGCACATGTTCAGAGCGATCCCGTCGTGCCGCGCTCACATCTCCCGTGCGCGAGCTGCACCCTCGGACAGATGGGAGGCAGGGGCGATGGTCATACTGGGGTGCACTCTCATCGCACGGCCATCTGGGTCTGAGACATACGCATGCAAGCATGGGTGGACAGGTTAAAAGAAAAATAATGACATGTTGTGATGTTTATATTTCTTAGTTTATATTTTTTGTCTGGAATTTATGTTTCAGAATGAATGATTTTAGTTCCATCAGAAAGCTGTAAGTTTAAAACAGTTTTCCTCGGAGACTGAACATCCATGTCACGGTTCAGACTATGGAAGTCTTGCCCCCTCTTCTCTATGCAAACGTGAAGTATGCATAACTAACCACACAAGGCCCTGCCTGATTAAAACAACATTCTTGTGCAGCCTGTTAAGTTTTCCTTGTGCCTTGGGAGGAAGTATTAATAATTGTGCAAAAGGGGGTGGGAGCAGCAGAGGGATGGCTGCTCGTCAGGGTTAATGATGTAGAAAATCCCCCAATTAGAGCCTTTTCCTGTGGGCCAGGATGAGTTCAGCGCGGGGTTCCCTGACAGCTCACGGATTAGTGCCCGGCCCTGAGACATGGTAGACACTGAGTGCTGGACATCTTGGCACGGTTGCGGGCCGCGGCCCAGAGCCCGGGGTAGGCATGCGTTGAGCCGGCTTGAGTGGCGCAATAAAGAAGCATGGGAAAAGAGCAGCCTGGTCACCGCTGAAAGCTTTTCAGGGAGAGGCATCATCATTTGTTTGGGCAACGACATGTATGTCCAATGTTTGCAGCCTGAGTGGTGTTTTACTTCTTCAGCTTTGTCACTGTTAAAAGCATTTGGGCAGAGGCTTGTTTTGGGCAGTATGTTCTACATCTGATGTTTGCAACCTCAGGGTGTTTTACTTGTTAACAGTGTGTATGTCTTTGTGGAATTGGGAGGTGCTTCAGAGAGACAATGATAAAAATGAGTCAAAGCTGACCCTAATTGCACTGGGCCGGCCGACCCTAAATCTGTTTAAGATAATACAGTTGAGAACCAGAACCAGTCTAACTTTTTTTTTTGACTACAATATGTTTACAACCACCTATTCAGGTACTTTACAACACTAAAAACATACAATTGTCATTAATAACAGTAACTCGGAACATATTTAACAATATACTATCCTAATGATTAGCAAAGACTTTTTGGAAGGCACATGCTCACATCTGGTAGTAAGGAACATAAACCTTAACCTTAGCATAATCCCTGACCTTAGACAGTGACATGCATTAAATACTCTCTACTTTCATGCCTTTTTAGAACTACAGCAGTTATTGCTTTGCGATTATAACTACAATACAATTGTAAGTCAAGAAAAGTATTACCTCTATTAACTAATTATTAATCGTCATTATAGCTTTTACGAGGCTGAAGTCGGCATGCCAGTGAGAATGGAGGAAAAGCTTAGAACTGAAAGAGCAGGAGATCACAGAGTGACACCAGAGTTTACAGAAACTCAGAGGGATCTTTTATCTAAAAAATATGAATGAAGTCATTTTTATTAGAGATCATGTCAGCAGAGCAAGCTATTTAGCTATTTCAGCTGTAGTCAGCTCTGTGCAGTATTTACAAGATGCTGCTGTCATGCCTCTACACAAAACAAAACTAACATTGAAACACTGAGGACACCCAAAGGCAACTAACCAACAAGATTAGTAGAGCGCAAAAGGTATAAACTGCTTACTCACAAGTAAATCACTCACAAGGATCCAAGGGCTGGTATTTATTCATTAGGAACAATTAAGTCTCTAACGACTATAATTAATTGCATAATCTATTATTTTGTTCCCCTTGCCTTGGCCTCAGATGGGTCCTGGGCTGGAGTTAACAGGCTGATTGGAAAGACGCGTCCCTCGCTGGGGATAATAAGGGAAAGGAGCGGAATTAATTGGGTTTGATTAAGGAAGCTTTTGAATGGGAGACAGCTTTTTCGCATGACATAATTGGAGGTCAGTGAGGGAGGGAGGGAGGGGTGAAGGGGGGTCGGGGTGGTGGACTGGGTGGCTGGCGCCAGTTTCTGCTGTCCTCTTTAGCTGTGCACTGGTTGAGAACATGGTGATTGGCAGGTTATAGTAAACAGCCAGACTATAGCCTCCACTATTGCTTGTTATCTCAGTGATCCTAAGAGAATGTTTTTTTTAATCTGTTTCTTTTGAAATTGATCTTTGTTAAACTTACTTTGGAAAAATCAGAGATGGTCATTGTGTGTGAATACACAAATTTCACAGTAAAGGAATATATTGCTCTTTGAAACCAGAATATAGTGACCTACTGCACTGTTTCAAACAGAGGAAATAAAGTGGTAAAATCTATTATGTAAAGTTAATTATCTGGTCACACTTTAATTTGTATGTATTTCTCTGGGGGTGTGGGGGAGTGGCACAACCGCAGGCGCTCGGCTATGTACACACACACACACACACACACACACACACACACACACACACACACACACACACACACGCACACCAAAATATGTAATTAACTAAATATGTAATAGTACGACATACATAAGTGGATTACTAAGCATTCATTTGAACTTAGGGATCTTCCTGGCTTTTTTTTACATTCCCTGTCCACTGGCCAAAAAGAACTCTGCTGCCATCTATGCTTAAAAAATATTTCCTGCAGTTTGTATTTGTCAGTGTGTTTTCCTACGTTTTCAAAGCCTGTCTATACAAATCAATGAATACACACTCTACACAAATTAAGATTTATCTGTGGAATAGTGAAACACAATTTACAATGCATGACATGACAGAAGGTTGTAACCTAAACAATTACAGGTAATAGGATACTTTAGGTCATAGAATGCTCGTTAAATGCTTATTTTAGAGCAAGACCTCTCCACTGCTGTACAGGCTAGCATTGTGTGTTTGTTCAGTCATTGTTCTAAGTAGTTTTGCCTGGTAACATTGCTTAAAAAGTTGCCTAGTGTATCATTACCTTAAAGGTGAAAACCTTATTATGGTACACAGGGCAACTTCTTCAGCAATGTTGCCAGGCAACATTACTAAGAGATACTGTTTGGACACTTCCCTCTGATATTAGGTGATACATTTTTATCAGGTGATCTTAAATCATCAGCTTGCAACTTATTGTGATCATTCAGTCAAAATATTAGGAGCCTACCATGTTGCCCAGCAACGCTGCTGAAAAAGTTGCCCCAAGTAGGCTCATAATCTTAAGGTTAAATTCAAATTCTACAAAATTTCAGCAATTTATTCTGCCCTACAAAGGCAAAGTGCAGTAACTGCATGAACGCTGAAACTGAGAAAAATGCCTTTAAAGTTGTCATACTGCCCAGTAAGACTAATATAATAGTGGTGATAATTGTATGTACTTTCCTAATAGGAAGAAGCCAGAGGTTTAGTCAAAAGACCAAGGAGGTGTTATAAAGTCAATTTCTAAACTCAATTTGAGAAAATACGCAGATACTGACTTTTGGCTTTGTAGGACAGCAGCAACAACAAACAAGAAATTGGTAATATGGTCTGGCTATTATTTTAAGTTCACTCTGTGGTACACAATTTCAGAACAAGTGCTTACATGTATATAGCCTACGTAGGCATTGACTCTCCAGGGCACAAAAATGTCTTGCGCCCCCTACCACCCAATGGCTAAGCCATTTTACATGCAAGTTCAGGGGGCACTACATCATCAAGGTCTGCTTTGAAATAGCATGTTTCCATACTAACACTAGAACATTTCATCCACTGAGCTAATTACCGTCCATAGTTGTACTTTTAGGGCTCCTGCCCTTGTCCCCCTTTGCCCTCTGCCCTCTTTGGCCTTGATTCTTTGGCACCTTTGGTACTTTTTTTTTTTACATTACTGCATATTACTGTATGTGCAAAAGTAGTCCATGTGCAGTGTTGCCTATGTAGGCTGTGTAGCTTACATGTAAGCACTTGCTCTGAAATGTGTAATGGGCCCCTCCACCACCGTGCTGTCAGTGTAGGGGCCCTTTGCCCGAAAAACGTAAAAGACCTCTGACCTATGACTCGCCTAGCATACAGAAGGCCAATTCTGCAATAGGGAGGGAAAGTGGAACACAGCGATCCTAGCGGTAGCGTCCCTATCCCCAGAGCGATCCTATTAAAAATCCCGTAGACCGATTTTAAAAAAAATCCCACAAAGGTATGACACGGAACTTGTGCACCAGACATATTTTTCAGGCTATATATGGGGATTATCTACTAACTGTGAAAGTATTGTGTGAAATTCCGTCCTATTTAAAAAAATCTAAATTGTGCCTAACTTGTCATAAACGGACTACAACTTTGAGTCGCTCCCGTTACGTCAGTAAACACAAGTTCATCATGCTGTAATTCGTAACTGATTGCAACCACAGAGAAACAAATGAATGCCAGTTTTCACATTTCATAAAGATTCCATAAAGCTACGGTTGTGGATTCTTATAATCAGATGAGTTTCATGTACACAATCGTTGGATTTCACTTACTTCTCTCGCCGGCAGCTAACTGTTAGATTTGGGCAGACGCCAGATTTTGCGGTGACGTCATACACGCGCCTATCGTTCAGTGTAGTCCTTTATCAGCTTTTTAATTAACATTAAAAACAATTCAGATTAGTGAAAAAAAGAAAGTATGACCACCTGAATCGATAGAACTGCCCAGCATGCATATCATATGAAAGACACTATCTTAACTTTGGAGTGTGAGCCGAAATGTAATTTTTTGAAGAAAAAATCCCATTCATTTCGATAGAGGTGGGGAACGCAACCAGCAGGGGGCGATGAGATTACTTTCCCTCCCTATGAATGAAGGTTATTTACACACACCCACAGATAGAGGGCACCATCAGTTTGAAATGCTTCTTCGTGAAGTGGCGCCGACAAAAAGGTTGTGATGTATTTCCGGTGTCTGGAAGTTGGAGGAATACAGCGCCTGTGTCTAATTATATTACAAATTTTGCCTATGTTTTAACCCACAAGTGTACCTTTTTGGTACACGGGATATTTTCGTCAATTAGTCGCTGTCCGCAAGTATCACTGCTTCAGTCTGCGTGATACACCATCATGGATATTTCGACACCTCCCGAAGGTTCGTAGTGCAGACTTGCATGAGCTGAACACGCTAATTTACCTAGCGTGCTGAATGATGTTACCTGCTCTCAATATGAAAACACAATAATACCCAAAATGAACTTTTCACAGAACATTTTGTGATACAGATATACAGTGTTGATTTAACTGTAAGATTACTTCATTTATGTTGCTTTAACTTTTCATTCAGAATATTACTCTATAACGTCAGCTGCCTATAGCATCTGGGTAGCTCGCTATCCTACCGGCTAACAGCAAAGTAATGCTATTTACGCTAGCATCACCGTGCTATCATTCCCATTCCAGTTGCCTATGTAGTATTTTGTTTGATATTGTTTGGTTACATGTTGGGGAATCGTTTGTAGAAGTAGCTATTACTTTGTCTGGTTTATTCATTACTGGCACATCTTTAAACTTTGCTACACCACCCGTCAGTGTTGCACTTTACGATGACCTATTTGGGCTATTCCTTGAGTGCATTTGTTTAACTTGCCTGTCGTCTCACAGACCAGGAGCTGAGAAATGTCATCGACAAACTGGCTCAGTTTGTTGCCCGCAATGGTCCCGAGTTTGAGAAAATGACCATGGAGAAACAGAAGGATAACCCTAAGTTTTCCTTTCTATTCGGAGGAGAGTTCTTTGGGTACTACAAGTACAAACTCGCCATTGAACAGCAACAACGTAAGTAACCCTGCGCATGTCTGTCAGATGTCGTGCTTCACTGCGAGCTTGTAGATACTTGTGACCTGACTGAGAGAGCCAATTTTGAAATTAAAGCCTAAAATCATATTGGTATGAGTAACTTCGCTTTGTTGCGTGCAAATGTTATGTATTAAAGGTATCCCTCTTTCTTCTTAGATTCTTCCACACACGAGTGTGAAGAGTATAAATTGGAAGGTATTTACGAAATTGTGCCTAGCAATATGGGAGTGAACCTCAGACATCTGTTTTATGTTTTACATGGAATAATTTTGCATCAGACATGCTTGAAGATTATGTGTTCTACCATTTCCGCTGGGCTTCAGCTGTGACTTTATATTTTGTTGCATTTGGCATTTTTTGAATCTGATTTGGAATGGGTCACTGTGATAGCATTTAATTTGCAAATGCATAAATCATTTTCTTGGAAGAAATACGTGTTTCTTCAGTGGTTGTAATTATTTGTTTTAGTAACTGTGTACAAATGTACAACCACAGTGGATTCAGCCACTTGTTTCTAAGGTGAATGACTCATGAACCAAAGTACTAAGCAGAGAATGGTGCAACTGCATTGGTCTGGGGTGTCATGGAGACCTATGCATGTCATACATTGCCGTGTACAAAAAAAGTTGGTTGTCATTTTTTGTTAAAGTGCAATTTCAATTTGCGCATCCATATCCTCTACCTTGAATCTATCGTTGAATAGCCTCATAGACAGAAGTAATCTGTTTGTCCATGACTACAAAGTGTAAACATGAAATTGCACATGGGCTTGCATGAAGAGAAGTGCATGCCATACCGTGCAGCAGATCCTTTTCCCTGGTGGTTGGCTGGCCTTAGGCACTTAATTTCAGTTCAGTTTGATTTTACCTTTCTCTGCGTGCAATGATCTTGATAGACCTCTGTCCTAAAATTCATTTTTACGAGCCCTACCCTAAAGTGGGTAAAGGCTGTGTTTAAAATGGCAGCATTCTCTGTGCAGCTAACAACCTCTCTCTCTGTCTCTGTCTGTCTGTCGCTCTCTCTCTCTCTCTCTCTCTCTTTTTCTGCCATAGTGATGTGCAAACCTCCTGGGAAGGATATTCCAGACGTGCCCCCACCCATCGCCATCTTGCCCCCGCCACCCATCCCTCCCTCCACCCCCGCTGTGGACGAGCTGATCCAGCAGAGCACATGGAACCTACAGCAGCAGGAGCAGCACCTGAACACACTCAGACAGGCATGCTGACAGATCATGACTATATGGGTCTAATAGATTACATACATGCATGCATATGTACATCTTGTTTATTATACAGGAAAGTATTAACAGTAACAGTTACAGCTAAGACGGGCTTGAAAAACTGGTTTACAGCAGGTACCTTTTCTGTAGAACATGAAAACAAAACCAATTGCCAAAGTGTAATGCAGTCTAGCAATTCTGGGCTAAAGGTTGAGGAGTTGGACCAGCAGCTGTAGGATCATAGGATCAATGCATTACATTACATTACACTTACCTGACGCTCTTATCCAGAGCGACTTACAGATATTCACAGGGTTTCAGTTACAGTCCCTGGAGCAGTGTGGGGTGCGATGCCTTGTTGAAGGGCATCTCAACCATGGGTAGGGCGGGATTCGAACCTTCCGGCAACCTTCCGATTGCAAGACAACCTCCCTAACCACTAGGCCATAGTTGCCCCAATGCTCCAAACCGACAGATGGGTGGGAGTAGTGATTGGCCAGCTCTTCCTCACTTCCCCATGACTGATGTGCCCTTTAGCAAGGCACCTGAACCCCCAGTGCTGCTTGGGCGCTGCATAGCTGGCTGTGCCCACTGCTCTAGGTGTTTACCTGTGTGTCGTGTGTTTGCGGATGGGTTGAGTGTAGACTGAGATGAATTTCACCAGGCGAGTGACATAATCACTTTCAATTTCTTAATAAGTGAACGACCAACATAGGGTCAGCTAGCATTTTATGGCAATTGCCTCAGTTACCTTAGCTGGCTCGATAACCGTCTGAATTAACATGAAGTCAAATAACATAGGACAAGTTTGCTGGTGGACAGGTGGCAAATTGGAAAGCAGGTTGCTTATGTTTTTCTTGTTCCAGCGAGGTAAAGGTACAGTGATATTTAGGTGAGATTGTGCCAGGTGCTTTCTGGTTTGACAGCAAATCTTGTCCAATCTTGTTCGATGTCATTGGACCAGCCAACCAGCTGAAAGCCAGCTGAAAGCCAGCTGAACTGTAATGAGCCCACTGCCTGGCTCCTGAGGTGACCTGCTGTTGTTTATTTGTCATATAGGAACAAGTGACGGCAGCCATTGCTCTGGCCATGGAACAGCAGACACAAAAGCTGCTTGCCGACACTCAGCTGGACATGGGGGAGTTTGACAGCCTCTTGCAGCCGATCATCGACACCTGCACTAAAGACGCCATCTCTGTATGTGAAATGTGCATATTTCAAGTCTCTGTTATATTTGTGGACATGCATGTTTTTCACATGCTTCATTTTTTTGACATACTACTTTGTCACCATTTCAACACTTGTGCACGTTCCAAGTCTCTAATCTGTTATGTTTATAGACATTAGTTTTTAAAATGATATTCTTCTTTATCGGCCTTTCAATACTTGCACGCAGGCTGTGAAGGTATATTCAGTTCAGTTTTTTTTTAAATACTGTTCTTTGACCATCTGTCTGTCTATCGCCAGGCTGGTAAAAACTGGATGTTCAATAATGCGAAGGCCCCTCAGCACTGCGAGCTGATGTGCTCTCACCTCCGCAACCGCATCACAGCAGAGACGGCCCACTTCGAGCTGCGCCTCCACCTCATCTATCTGACCAATGATGTCCTCCATCACTGGTGCGTCTCCGACGACAACGCCTACTCAGACATGTCAGACTGACACGGACTGACTGCTGCTTAAGGGCAACGATCTGCTGGAAGATTTCTATTCATGTTGTTCAGTTCAGTAAATAGGCACAAGCTAGTTGTAGCTTAGCTTCTGTTGATGTATAGATATTTACTGTTGTTTCTTGGACTGACAGACTTGTGGCATGGCTGGTATATGTATTAGTGGTTGATGTGTCCATGTATTTATATTTATGTGTGTGTTGATGCAGTCAGAGGAAGCAGCAGCGAGACCTGCTGGCAGCTATACAGAAGGTGGTGGTGCCCATCTACTGCACGAGCTTCCTGGCTGTGGAAGAGGACAAACAGCAGAAAATTACACGGGTAACACATGGATTACACACTCGACCCTGTGACTGTATCAGTGTTTGTTTTCTGTGTGATGATTAAGGACACGCATGCTCTCCTCTGGACCCCATTAAAGGTTTTGTATCGTAAGTTTTGAAATGGTTAACTTTCCTGCAGCAAGTGATGGTGGCTATGACTCTGGCCATGAGTGTGATGTAAAGTTGTAATATATGCAGACGTAACATTGGGCATAGAAGGATGATTATTGAGATGATATTGCGGATATAAATGTATTCATTGTGCAGAAAACTGAACGGCTCCTATGTCTATTGCAGTTATTGCAGCTTTGGGAGAAGAATGGTTACTTTGATGACATCACTATCCAGCAGCTTCAGAACCCAGGTGTGGGTCTGGGCCAGTACCAGGTGAGCGTGACCAGTCTCACCCCTTAAGTGACATGCATCACCTAGAGGAATTACACATCAACAGACCTGACCTGTTAGGCCTCATTTCCACCGACTTGAGCGTTCACAGAGCGTATCCGTGTACAATAGTTTTGTATAGGGACGGAATACGCTCAGATCACGCGTGCGGTGGAAATGGTCTAATCTGTTAACGTGCATTCGAAATGAATACGGACAGAAAACGGGCACCCGCTGTACACGCAGAGTGTTTGGTGGAAATGAGCCCTTATACTGAAGGGCTAAAGTCCAGTACCACATATTTGTTTCAGTCATTCACTAAATCCACTGATTCTCAACTCTTCAGCAAGGTGGAAGGCTAAACTAACTTATTTAACAATTTAAAGGGCTTGCAATCCTCACTCAGAAAGGAGCATCAGTGCAAGTCCAGAGACATGTAATCTTCAGAAATTATTCTAACAATTAAAAATGAACAGCCATCAGTCATGGATTCAGGTTCATTGCAATATAGAAATTGTTAAAATGGTGTTCTGTTATGAGATATTTTGGTGCTGTTGTTTGATGCCGTAAGTCTTGACCACTTTTCCTGTTGACTGAGCTACTGTTTTATACTACCAGTACTTTCCTGTTGACTGAGCTACTGTTTTATACTACCAGTACTTTCCTGTTGACTGAGCTACTGTTTTATACTACCAGTACTTTCCTGTTGACTGAGCTGCTGTTTTATACTACCAGTACTTTCCTGTTGACTGAGCTGCTGCTGTTTTATACTACCAGTACTTTCCTGTTGACTGAGCTACTGTTTTATACTACCAGTACTTTCCTGTTGACTGAGCTGCTGCTGTTTGATGCTACCACTACTTTCCTGTTGACTGAGCTGCTGCTGTTTGATGCTACCACTACTTTCCTGTTGACTGAGCTGCTGTTTAATGCTACCACTACTTTCCTGTTGACTGAGCTGTCGTGGCGTCATGTGGTCTCGTCCAGGCGTCCCTGATCACGGAGTACGCGGCCGTGGTGCAGCCCATCCAGCTGGCCTTCCAGCAGCAGATCCAGACGCTCAAGACGCAGCACGAGGAGTTCGTCACCAACCTCAAGCAGCAGCAGACGGTTGCCGTGGCGGCGGCAGCGGCGGCGGTCGGGCAGCTGAACCCGGCGGAGGGGGAAGTGAAGTCACAAGGAGCGCCACTGACCTCCCAGCCAGGTGACCCACGCAGGCTTCAGACTTACACGTGCCCCAGTTAGGAGGTGTCAGGGGCCAAGTGCTGCATTGATGAGAAGGCGGTATTGCCTACTAAGCAGCTGCTGACAACCCACAAATGCTCTTCGGTAAAAAATAGCATTGGATGCCCCCTTTTTTTTAATGCACTAAAATAGATTAACATGGTTTGATGCAAAACATGCACCTTGTACAACTCCTGTCCTCTTAACCTCAATATGACAAGTGTTACTGGTCAACTGCTCTAATTGGTCATTAGCGCCATTGTGTCATTCCTCTACACAATTGAAACCAAAAGTGAAAACTGGTGGGATTAGAAACATGCATGCTTTACTGTAGTCAAATTCTTGTACTGAGTCAATCTAAGAGTTTTTACTATGCTCTACAAGGATTGTAGGACCATGTAATGTCACCATCTAGTGGAAGATTAGTAAGGTAAATAACCAAAACTGTGTCAGAAATGATTTTAGTGGAATATAGTCACTCCTTCTGGCATGCACTGCCAGCCAGTAACATTCTGCACAAATGCTACACTGAAATGTGCACACTTGGCCTGTTATCAGGACATGAACAGACTGATACAGTTCCGTTTTTAGTGCTCTAAATCTGCCCCCCCCCCCATCTCCTAATCCCCCTTCAGGTGAGGGTAAACCCCCTATGGCGGGCCCCCCTCCAGGAGATTACGACGGCACCCCCACCCGACCCCCAGACGCCAACAACCCCAGCGGCCCCTCCGACCTCCCGGCGTCCAAGCCGGGCTGGTTCGACCCGCAGCACAACATGCCTGCCTGGAACCCCCAGCAGCCCGTGAGTCACCTTCCTGCCTGCACAGCCATCTGTTCCCTTTCCTCTCTCGCTGTAGTCTGTGGGTGCTCAGCGCTGAGCTAATGCGGCAGAAGCATGGCGGCTGCTCTGCTCTGCTCTGGGGAGCACAGACACTTACGAAGCATTCATGTTGGCTTGAGGTGCAAGTTGTTTTAAGTTAAGAGTGTTAAATTGTATTGCGAAGTGTAATAGTAAGACACTAAATGGTGATGGCACTTTGACATGTTAAAATGCTTTTAGTATTCCTATTATGATTATGTTTAGGCCATCCTTGAAATATATTGGTTTGCCCTTATATCCGAAGTAATGACAAACTGAGTTGGTGGGTTGTTTTGTTTTTTTTTACTATCAGTCACAAAAAAAATGGACACGGTGATCGCTTGGTGTGTTCAACCCTTCTTGCATGACACAAGATTGATGGAGAGAGTTGTGCCAGTCTTTCACGTTGCAGCTGTAGTTCTGTCTGTACCACTCTGCATCATGCTGTGTACCAGACCAAACTTGAAATTACAAAATTCAGTTTTTATTACATTTGCTCAAGCAAAAATGGTTGTAAAGACAGTGTACAGTGTAAAGTGGAAAAATCTCTGACTCAGCTGAGCACTCAGATGCTGATGCACTCAGCTGCATTATCATGTTATAGTCAGCTATTCAGCATCAAAAAGTGGGTCGGGTTATGGCAAACAAGCATATTTTTAAGCATGGTTTTAAATACCAGCTGTTTGAAGCAGTCAACATTGATGTATGTCGTTTCAATGTTTAGCCTCCGTTCGACCCTACCCAGGCGCCCCCACCCTGTCCTCCATGGAACAGCCACGAGGGGATGTGGAACGAGCAGCGGGACCCCAGCTGGAGCGGCCCCCGCGAGGGGGGGCCCTGGAGCGGGCAGTCGGAGCCGCCGCCCTCCTGGAGCGGCCAGTATGACCAGCCGCCCTGGAGCAACCAGCCGGACCAGCCGCCCTGGGGTCAGCGGGAGCCCCCGTTCAGGATGCAGAGGCCCCCCCACTTCAGGGGACCCTTCCCGCCCCACCAGCAGCCCCCGCCCTTCAACCAGCCTCCGCCCCCCCACAACTTCGGCCGCTTCCCCCCGCGCTTCATGCAGGACGACTTTCCCCCGCGCCACCACTTTGAAAGACCCCCATACCCGCCACATCGCTTCGATTACCCTCAAGGAGACTTCCCAGGGGGTAAGCAAAACGCTAATGATTGAGCAGCTTATTTCAGTATTACGTTGGTTTGATTGTGTCTCTACAGTCTGACTAAGGTGACTGTCTTGTCCTTCCTTTTCTCAACCCAGACATCGGACCCCCACCTCACCACCACCCCAGTCAGAGAATCCCGCCGCCCGGAATGGCTGAGCACCCGCCGTGGGGCGGCAACCAGCACCCCGACTTTGGCCCTCCTCCCCACGGCTTTAACGGCCAGTCGCCCCACATGAGGCGCCCGGCCCACTCACACCAGGTCAGCCAGGACGACCCCAGCCTGGTGCCCAACGTCCCCTATTTCGACCTGCCCGCAGGCCTCATGGCTCCGTTAGTAAAGGTGCGTATCATCGTCTGTTTCGGTCACAGTTGCAGTGGTGTCTGGAAATGGGCAAATTCAGTAAAATAGTTGATGTTGTGAAAGAATGTTGTCGTCTTATACAATTTGAGGTCTGAATATTTCAATGTATGTAAATGCAGAAATACAATTCTAAATCAAATATTTAAGACTGACATTGTCTTGTATTGTACAATTTCAGGTTTGAATTAAATGCATGTCAAGTAGTGAGGTGGTTAACAACGCAGACATGAAATGCATACACATTGTATTGTACAAATGTTGTTCTTATTTGCCTCTTGTAGTTAGAAGACCATGACTACAAGGCTTTGGATCCCAAAGACATCCGGCTACCGCCCCCCATGCCCCCCAGTGAGCGGCTACTGGCCGCGGTCGAGGCCTTCTACAGCCCGCCATCACACGACAGACCCAGAAACAGGTATTCACTTCACACTATGACGAGCTAAATTAACACTGGGTCTACTCCTAAGACCCTATGATGTACTGTGTTGTAAGTGATTAGATAATCTCCCATATGGTTGCAAGGTAATTCAAATGTCAGCATATCCTCCTGTGAACCATCCCACCTTGTGTCTTCTGTAGTGGGCATTTGTTTTACATGCATAACCTTTGACTCTCTTAAGCTACTCTATAAATTCCTGCTGTGTTGTGAAGAGGACATCCTGCACTTTATAGTGATTCATAATGTGATTGGCTTAGTTGCTGGGAACCTCCTCTGTTTTCTCTCCAAAATTGCTGCCATAGCAACAAGCAGATTTTACAGAAGGAAGAAAGGTAAGCACAACACTAACAACTGTGAATGCAGTGAAATTATCGATGACTTGAAATAATAGCTTGTTTATGAATGTCCATCATAATGGACACTATAGCTGCGGCTGAAACCTTAGTAGGCAGTGCGTTCTATGCAGTGCTTACCACTCGACCGTTACAGTAGTAGCTTCTACATGGCAAACTTGCCAGTAGCAGGTACAATTCGGACGTACTACAACACCGCCATCTTGCCCGTCCTCTGACCCGGATGTTTACATCAACGTCATGACTTTGCCAGAAAAGGGATAGCTACCACCACTAGTTAGTCATGCAGTCATGGCTATCTATGCTGCAGTCTCATTTTATCAGATAACCTTAACGTTTGTGTGCATTGGCGATGTGAACAACTATTTACATGGCTTTTATTTACTGAAGTGCACATTTGTACACCGTCAGACAAGCGACCTGTGTCTCCGCCATCTTGATTACTTTGGTCGAGCAGGAAGTTTTGGGTTCTTCTTCTACGGTTTTCAACCTCCTGGTGACTTCTGGGATAGCGTAGTGTATTTCCTTTTGCACACTGCAAAATACTACCGGAAATAGCAAGCCATCCGGGTACTTTTGACCCGGCTTTGCCTACTACTGAAAGCCTATTCAGACGTTCTAGATCGTGGCTTCCTCATTTTTGGCTACTATGCAGGCGGCTAGTAGGGGTATTCGGATGCACGGATTGACTACCTTTATGTACTTCCATATTGTTGCAGGTAGCACAACTGAAACACCGAGAAGACTGTACAGGATAGTGAAGGCTCTAAGATTGTAAGCTCTCAGATAATAAGAGAGAGAAAGACTATGAACCTGTGCTTCACAAAGAAAGGGTTGAGCAAGATAGACACAGGGACAGAGACTGTGACCAACAGGAAAGGTGCTCTCAGTGGTCCAGAACAGTTGTGTGTAGTCAGTTTATGTAATTAATCTAGTAATTATAGGTAGCAAAATGCTGTTATTTTAGAGATCTGCTAGCAATTCCTGTACCAGAGAGGCCCTTAATGCCTGCCTAACCTCAGTGGTGCTTTGATTCAAAATCATGCAACAGCATCTTTAGTATTCTTGTTCCTGTTATTGCCTTTTTTATTGGCATTTTTCTCCATCATAGGTTCACATCTGGGCTTCCTGACCATCAAGATGACCCAAGAACACATGCTGACATGAGCCTCATTCAGTACATTTTACAGTATATAGAGCATAAAGTCTTGGAAGACTTGGCAAGATTCACTAAACAAAAAGGGCTACAATGTAGAGGCGTGTTTTGAGCCAACAAAATAAGTGCCCCATATAAGCCACAGAATGTCAAGAGATCTTCTTCAAGCAAAGAAGCTCCCTGAAGCTTGTTGAAGAACTGGCAGCAACTGAAGAAATACTAAAGACACACATGCTGTGGAGAGTCAGGCCTTCACTTTGCTGTGTAAAGCAAGGCCGCCTTAGCCTTCCAAGATCATAGAAGGTCAACACTAATGAGTGGATTATACCTTTCACTGGCTGCTGTACAGTAAGCAATTTGGTCAGGCAGGCAAGCCAGACCCTGGCCAAAAAGATGTTTATGCCTGCCTTTCCAAATGTTCTAATGCTGGACTTTGCTGTCCGTTGTGGGAAGGAATGCATTGAAGGACCCAACACATGGGCACAGGAGAAGCTTTAGTGCTACGGCGATTGAATCAGTTCCAACAGGAAGCCACCTGTTCTTTAACTGGTACCTCACCACAGTGGAGCTCACGGACACATCGCTGGCAAAAGGCTTTTGAAATGCAGGGACCGTAATGACAAATCAAGTCCAAAAAGGGATACAAGCTGCCAGAGGACAAGAAGGAAAAACAGGGGAGAGGACTGTTAATGTTGGTTTGATGTTGCCATCACAAACTCCTGACTGCAAAACGCTTAACCGGTCATTTTGCATTGCAATTTAAATGGCACTTGTCTGAGAAGTCGTCGTATAGGCCAGAATGTGATTGGCAAAAATGAAAAAGATTATGAGCCACCAACCAAAGTCCTACCGGTGTGACCACTAGGAGCCATGCACATGCCAGAGGTGATGGATATCACGCACGCAGAGAGATTCAGTAATTTTAGCTTCAAAGGGAACACATGTAGTGTGCCAAATGTAAAATGTCTCACGACAAAGATGACTCGCTCTCAGGATTATCATCGCTAAATGAATGTAAAGGAAGAAATTAAACAATACAGAAGGAAAAATAACCTTTACAAGTTACGGAATCTTTACAACATGTTTAGTGAAGTTTAATATCACTCTACAGGCCTAATGGGTTAATTTTATCTTATCTATTTTTTTTTTCATTTTATCTTCATTTAATAATGTTTTTCATACCAAAATGTTTGTCCAATGCAGCAAAAATGCTGTGAAATTAAAATAAAAATAATAAAATTTAAAGGTGTTTCTTTTAAGCTAAACAGGTAGGAAATCACACAAAAATGCACTTTTTACGCTTTTTACCTTGGTTCCCAGGAGGATACGACATTAGGGTTTTTCACTGATACTTGTGAACCATCAATATGTATTTAAATTTTGTTTTAGTGAGGGCTGGGAACAGAACGGCCTGTACGAGTTCTTCAGAGCGAAGATGAGAGCGCGGCGGAAAAAGGAACAGGAGAAACACAACAGGTGAGGAGAAGATCTTGGCCTGTGTCATAGCAGCCTTTTCTCATGAATTTTAACACTAGTGTGGGGTTGCTGTGGCCTAGTGGTTAGGGAGTTGGTCTTGCAATCGAAAGGTTGCCGGTTCGAATCCCGCCCTACCCATTGCTGAGATGCCCTTGAGCAAGGCATCTGTCCCCGCACTGCTCCAGGGACTGTAACCCTGCAAATATCTGTAAGTCGCTCTGGATAAGAGCGTTAGCTAAGTGTAATGTAATGTAACACTGTAATTCTCATTCACTCACGCAACAATTTTTTTTGTGTATTTCCTCTACTTCCTCAGCATGCGAGCTAGCCGTTCACGCAGTCGCTCTCGGAGCAGGGGTCGCTCTTCGTCACGTTCCAGTTCAGGGTCTTCAAAGTCATCGCGGTCCTACTCCAGGTCCCGGTCTCGCTCCCGATCCAGATCCTACTCTCGCTCCCGGTCCAGGTACACACACACCTCAGACCACACCCTGTGGCTTGTCAAGGTTGTCTGAACGAGGACAGTTTCTCCCAAGTTTAGCTTACAAAACTCTAGAGAGTTCTTTCTTTGGAAATGGTGATATATTTTATGTGACTTACAATGGCATGCGGAGGGCACAGTTGGCTGAGGCAACCATATCATAAATTCATAAATGCAACTCATTTTTTGTCAGTCTCTCTGTCCTATCAAACTGAAGGTGACAAAACAAAAAATGGCATAGAGTGATTCCAGATAGACCTAAATAAATGGTGAAGAAGTGAATGTAATTGACCTGAGTTGTAGTGTAATGCCATGTGGGGTTGCTGTTGGCATCCATACCATAAACCCTACCAATTTCCTGTCACATATAGAGTGGTTCTAAATGGAATGTAAATATACGGTGAAATGTATGTCTTTGAGCTGTGGTGATGTGCTTGTGTGTGCAGAAGCCGGAGCCGGTCACGGTCGTCACGCAGTCGCTCCCGGTCCAGGTCTCGCTCCAGATCACCAGACAAGAGACGCCGAACCGAGAAGTCTCGCAGCCCCATTCCCCCGTAAGTCTGTTTTTAAAATGCTTTCATTTTGTTGGGTCAGATTTTTATCTGTTTTACTTTTAGATGGACCTATAATGCCTCTCAGTAGGACGTCATGCCATTGTATAATAATCTTTGTGTGTTATGAACAGCTCCACATCTGGGCTTGGAGCGGGGCCGCCGTTGCCCCCTGACATGCGGCTCGGAGAGGAGAACAAGGGACATCAGATGCTCATGAAGATGGGTAAGACCAGTGGAGCTCACATTTAGGGGTTTCTGTGTGTGTTGTGGTGTGTGTTGACATGCCGGCCTCAGCACTTCTACTGTTGTAAACCTCAAAGAAACACATTACTTGTGACTTGACAAGCCAGCCTACGGGTGATGTACAAGAGAGAATGCAGCAATGTCATTCATACTTGTCAAATGTAAAACATTGAATTGGCAGGCTCATCACTCAGTTGTACAGTGAGCTACTTTATTCATTACTCACATTGGTGTGTTGTTTGCGTATGCTGTTTGTCACAGGTGACGTTTACAGATTGTTTATGAAAACAGGTGCTTTTATGGTTATGTGTGCAGTTATCTGACTTCTCATCTCTCTGATCAGGCTGGAGTGGCTCTGGAGGGCTAGGAGCTAAGGAGCAAGGCATCCAGGACCCCATCAAAGGGGGTGACATTCGGGATAGGTGGGATCAGTACAAGGGGGTGGGAGTATCACTGGACGACCCGTACGAGAACTACCGCAGGAACAAAAGCTACAACTTTGTGGCCCGGATGAAAGCCAGAGAAGAAGGTATGATTACTGTGAAAATGTACATAATTCTTGTTTGAGACACATAAAGACTCTTGTATTAGTTTTGCCCTTTATCCTTATTTCTAATGTAAAATAATTAACATTTGTATATGAATTAAAGCATGACGATATTTGAAATCAGTTTTTAACATATAATATCTGGTTGTGATTTACATTTAAACAGAAAACTGAATTCTTAAGCTTACTGAAATTAAAACTGAAAATCTTTCAAGAAGCCTTGAGAATGTTGCAAACCTATATTGTTTTCTCCAATGGCTTGATCAGTTTGATAGTTAAGCACATGAGCCATTATTTTCTGTTGTATTGTTTGAACTTATTCTTACACCCTCTTCATTTCACTTCACAGTCAATCGGGAACCGCAGGAGCCTTCAACAACAGAATGATTTTAAATCCCATCCAGTTTTTTTTTTTTTTAACCAACCCTGAACACTGATTGCAGTTGTCATTCTTGAATGCCCCCCCCCCTTGCTCTTGTACTGAATGACAAAGGAACTTGTGTAAAAAAAATCTGACTTTTGTGTTGTAGCTTTCTGTTTTCTAGTAATACGCCATAGTGGAAAGAGGATGTTTTAAACCCATGTATTCGCATCAGGATTTCACTCCAGTAATTCCACAAAACAAAAAATAAAAATATTTTTAAAATTGTGCTGTGTTTGCAGTTGTTTTGTAGGAGAGCTCATAGGAATTGAACAATAAAAATTAAAAAATACACTATTTAATAAGAGAACATTTGAGTGGCACAAAATGGCTTTATGTCAGGCATTCAGTGATTTCTATAAGTAGTGATATTCTCTCATCTCGCGATGCACTTCCTCCAAGGCTTCTTCCATGGTTAGTGTGGGAGGTCTGTGTTTCTGGATGTACTAGAGGAGACATGCTACAGTCAGTAATGAACACTCACTATAGCACAGCAGCAAGATGCAGAGATTCCTGACTAGTGAGGTGTGCAGTCTGATTATTATTTGTTATTCTGGTGCAAAAATCACACACAGAATACACATTGCCAATACCCCACAATTTGCAAATACATAATGTGTAAATACCCAGTAATTTGCATAATTTGTTTTCCAACTAGAGGACATGTCAACCAAAAATGTACAAGGTGTTTTACAAATGAAAGTGCTTTTTGTAACTGTTTAACTAGATGTTTACAACAAAATGTGATTGTGTTTTGTAGTGCCACTACCTTTATTGTGTCCTCTAGGGTTGTGTACTTGTAGTCTGGGGGCTCCAGAGACTGCACCAAGGAGCTGTACAGGTGGCGGCTGGACTCTATGAAGTGTCTGGTCAGAGCCAGCTGCTGTTTCAGCATGTCATTAAAGGCAGCCTCAACGGGCTTCTGAGATGTCAGTGCTAAGGGAGTAATCATATTAATTGCAGGTTAATACAACAGTGCTGGCAGGTAAACACTGATGTAAAGGAACATGGACTGGTGGGCTTTGTGACAACGAGGCGACGAGCACCAGGTGGTGCTAACTCCACCTTCTACCCAGGTATGTAAACACGTAAACAGCCACCCATTACCCATGGTAATGCTCACGACAACAACTGGACAGTTAAACAGTGCAACAGGACAAATGATCATCAGCTTCCTTAATGGGGGGCCAAATGTCACCTCTGAAGTGGACATGGTGAGGAACTGAAATGTCAGACATACCTTCAAGAGCCTCTTCACTGACTTTGTAGTGTATTACAGGTGTGGGATCCATATAGGTGGAGGCCAATATATCCATCTCTGAAATGTGAGTTGTAACATTAGAGGTGAGCGGTATAATGTCCTGCCACTTTATTAGCTCTGTGTTACTGTCAATACTGTGTGTGTGCATGTACTGTATGATGTATATGTATTATTTCCAGTTCATTGAGCCAATAATGTGAACATTCAGTGTGGAGGAGAAAATACAACTTTCTGAATGTGACAAAGTATGATGGATCAGCATTAGTCAGTACACCTTGATTAACTTTATTACCTTCATTACTGAAAAGTTAAAGCACTTTTCTGTACCAGTCACTGAATAGAAGCCATTTTCATATGATATTACTTTCATTTATTTATGATAGTCTTAGGTTGAAATCTGGACTCTCGAGACATGAGAATAGGTTCTAAGATGATGATGAATTCCTGTTGAAGTGTATTAACTTCAGGTGAAATATTGTGATGTGCAGTTGAAAATACAGTAACGGTTAGTCCATATCACCCTGATCTAACTGGTATGTCTGCAGCAGCATTAAAACGAGTGAGATGCCTGACTCACCTGATTGCCAGTTAAGGGCTTTCCTCTTCTCCTCAGTCTGAACTGCAGCCTCTTTGACATTATTTCTGTGAGGTTCATTGGTGGGAGTGAGTGTGTCAGACCGAGAATAAGAGGAATATGACCTGGAGGAAGAGTCTTTAGTCCTGCTGTTGTACGACTCAAAAGACTTTCTACTGTCCGTTTCTGATATGCTTGCCACAGATCTGTCTGACAGCGTGTCTGTGTCCCTGTGAGAGAGACTGTGGAGATGGTGTCGCTCTGAGTCTTCATTCCCTGCAGGCTCCGGTTCTTGGTCGTCATCAGTCAGGTTCTCTGGAATCTCGCTCACGCTCTGGTAAGTTGCCTCTGACTTGATGTCACTTTCAAAGTCACTCTCATATTCCACTGCAGCCTCGGCAGCAGCTGAGCGTTTCTCTTCTGGGAAAATGTCATCCAGTGAGCGCTCACTGGTATCTTCAACCGCCTCAAGATGTATCTACATACAAGGATGTCACAGAAAAAAGAAAAAACTATTTTTTTCTATCTTAAATGCTTACCAACTCACAGTGATGGCCAACCAGGCTTTAGAGGCAAAACTAAAACGGCTGATTCTATCTTCTTTTATCTATTCTTCAACCAAGTAGAAGTAGGGACTAAAATCACCTTTGTAAGCTGCACAGGCAGAACAAGGTGACCTGAAATACGTAGAAGTGGATTGCAGCGTCTAAATCCAGGTTGTTCATTACTGCCAGCTTAATGAAAGCATGAGCACTACGTGATTGCTTACTAACCTTCTCCTTTGAGGACGCATGTAGCCCTAAGGGTTCAGCAGGAACCAGATCATCCAAGGTCAAGACGTTTAACTTGAACACTGGAAAGTGAAATGGAGCACAGTTGTGGGAGCAGATCAGTGTACATCTACAACAGTTGTGTTTTTGGACCCATGTCACTGTCACAGCAGTCAGTAGCTGCATGAAGTAGCAAAGCAAACACAGTTACCAGTGAAATGAACAAAAGCCTCAGTTGTATAGTTGGCCTGCCAGAATCAGAACTGTGACTAATGTCATTATTAACACCTGTGCTTGCCTTTCTACTTCGTGTAAACCTGGCTGTTGTGACGGGAGTCCACAACAGTCATGCTGTCCTTACCATCAGACACTGCGCTTCTCTCACTGAGGGTGTCATCATTATCTGTGAACAGCTCCTCTAGGGACTTGATGTCGTTGTTTACTGAAGCAGATGACCGTGAGGGCCGAAGGATTCTGCCTTTTGGGGACCGCCTACTAGATGACTGAATGTGTGGTGGCGATGGAGATGGAGAGTACACGACTGATGCGCTTCTTAGAGAGTGTACAGGGCTTGCTACTTCACTGGAGGGAGGGAGTGGGATCCTTCGCCTGAAAGGGCTTTTCTTTTCAGGACTTTTCTTGAAAGACTGTAATACAATAACAAAGATGTCAAAAACAGAAACATAATTACGTGTTGTGATATTTCTTGAATTACAGAACCTCCGTTTACCTTCTCTGTAGGCTTAGGGCTTTCAGCTGAAGAACTGAGAGCTCCATCCAAAAGCATTTTCATATCCTCTTCATCACTGTCTAAATCTAAGCCTTTACGGTCAATCCTGGTTGGAGGAGATTTAGCTGCTGTTTCTGGAACAGATGAAATCTCCCTTTTCTTCAGAAAACGCGCCCCCTTCATACTGAGGTCGCTACTAGAGTGAGCAGAAAGAGGGGCCTCTGGGGGACTAGGTGGACCATGGCTCGTAGTCTGTGCCTGGCCAACCTCTTTGCGGTGTCTGAAACGCTCCTCCAGCTGAGCAAGTCGGCTTAATGCTGCACTCTGGGACCGTCGCTGAGGTGTCCCTTCGGATTCCTCCATTGACAAGCCCTGTGAACCAGCCGGTGCTGAAGACTGTCTATGGCCTATGTTCGTAGGCTTCTTCAGGAACCTACAGCCCCCGCCGAGTACAGATCTATTTGATGGCTCATCGTCTTCCATTATTTTGCTTGGAGGAACCACACTGTCTTCATTATGTTCACTATATACATCTTCTGAAGAGATGTCGCTTAGGTCCTGAAAGTGAATTTGCCTAGCAGGCAACATTCTATTCAGACTGCTGTTGGCTTGAAGGGGAGCATTGTCCTGTGCGTAAAAGATACAGTTTAACAGTTTATCATTATTTTCAATACACATGGCAGCCAACGTAACAAGCATTCCATATGTACTTTATGTACAGTGGTTAAGCTCAAGCACAACGTCTTCTTACGGCTACTTACATTTGTTTGTGAACCTCCAGCAACACTTGCAGCTCTTTTCGCAGCGAGCTGAGCCATTGCTTTGTCGAGCGCAGAGCTTCTGCTAGCTCCCCGTTTCCACATCGTGAGAGTCTGCCTTATTTTTCTCAATAAGAAGTCGCCTATTTCATATTCTATGTAATACACATCGCAATATTTGCATGTAAACAAAGCTAATCTCTGGTAGCAGGTTTCCAAGTCGGTCGGACGATCATGTTTTGATTTCTGTCGTTATGCTCAAAAAGCAGTAAAATGATTATTACCTTACTCGTTTAAGTTTGTGAAATCCCGATAGCGAAACTACGCATCTAACGGATCACGACACTTAACTGCTCCTCAGTTACATCTATTTGGAGATTACAGCTTCAACGTCCCATTTGGCGTCCTGGGTAACCATGGCCGATAGGCACTTGATGACTACATTGTCCTGCGCCAAAATACTACGGCAAGCCGTAGGGTTCATTTCTTTCCTTTCCCGTTTTATGTTTTATTCCATTTTTTTTACAGGTGGATACCCCATGGGTATCATGTGCACATTGGCAGTGGTAGTCTAGATATCGCCTAAATGGCAGGTGTGTGTATCATGTAACCCCAAATAATACGCATTTAGGCACCGTTCTTGTTGAAATAAGTAGCCTAGAATTCTATCCTGTTAACAATTTTAATTTGAATTACATTGCGATGTGTTATTCTTAAAAATAAAAAACAACAAAGCACATTATGGTTGGAATACAATACAGTATTATTAGAATATAGTACAATACAAATTAAAAATACAATGAATGGGTGGATTTAAAAAAGATGCGCTGACGTCCTCTGACATCCCTTGGTCTCATGCCATTGGTTACAAGCACATAATCAGACCAATCGTACTCAGCCATCTGTGCAGGAACCGGACTAGCAACGTTATCTGAACATCTTCTTAATTTCAGTGTTTATTTGTAATTTGTATTAGCATAGTACAACCAAGACCACCTGGACGTCGGAGAGGTGCAAGCATGCGACCCATCTTTTTAATATGTGCACTTGGATGGTTTGCTACCACAGATGCTACTGTATTCCTGAAAGAACAATTTCTGGATGGAGGTACACGCTGCATGACTGAAGTAGTCACCTTCTATGGAAAGGCGCTGGCACAATCATCATTTGTAAATAAAAATGCTGTTAAAGTTATGCACAGTAGACTGATAACGCAAGTATGCGCGCCTTTTCCATCATTAAATAGTGCATGCGTAAATGAATCACTGTAACGTCAGTTTTCCATCCATTCATCCAGTCATAATAATGGAATTGCAATGTTAAGATAGATAGTAAAGTATACATATGGCAGATATGCTGTTGATAGTTAGCTGAATATAACGTCCAATAGTAATTCGTTATCTTTTCTTAGGGTGACAATATAGCCTAGACTCATGCAAAAAAGAGCTATTTAGCACAATTGCTAACATTTCCTTTTAATTTGAACAAATGCAAATGAAGGAAGGAACCTGAGACAATACTATATGCATTCTCTCTGTCTAATGTACGTTTTAGTACTGTAGGCTATATCTTTTCCTTTCAGGAAAGCTATCTGACAGACTTTTACAGTGTGCTGCATCAATACTGTTGCACAGCTGGTCAGTGCTTCTTTATTTTCTGTCAACAAACGTGTTTGCACTCATTTTCTCATGAGGTTACTGGTGACTAAACAGGCCAAAACCTCAGTCAATTAATGCCACTCCAAATACTGTATGACTTCTTTGTTTCTAAAGTGTGTTGGTGTATTTTGTTGAAAAATGGCTTGATTTTCAATGCCACCTTGTTAAAACTTAATTGACTCACCAAATTACACCAGCTCACTAACAACAGACGCAGAAAACAGACAATCAGTGCAATTGCTTTGCACTGCCAGTAATGGTGTGCGAGTTCTTTTTTGATTGAATGAAACCCACGCACCTGACAGACTGAGTTTTCAGGGTGCTATCCCTCTTGCCATGCATCCAAATCAGGACTACCATTTTTGTGCCCTGGAGCATAGGGCAATACTGTAAGGGCAAGCCACAGATGTACTGTCATCATAATGCACTGACTACTTACACTAACACTAACTAATTACCTTTAATTTTATCTGTGTTTCCTTCTTTCAATCTCTGCTAAGATGGCTGGAAGAGTCGTTGGGTGGAATCTAAACACAAATCTGATTATGGCAAGTGGAGGCTAACTGCAGGGAAGTTTTATGGAGATGCGGAAAAAGACAAAGGTAACGGAGAGTAACATTTGAATACAATAACAATAATAATTTCTTGATGAATTTCTTTCCGTCAGTGTTTCCTTTGACCACCTTTTTGCTCTGTGTCTGGTCTGTCCGCAGGCCTTCAAACCAGTCAGGACGCTCGCTTTTATGCCATCTCAAGCCGTTTTGAAGCTTTCAGCAATGAGGAGAAAACCCTCATAGTGCAATTCACAGTTAAACACGAACAACAAATAGACTGTGGGGGTGGATATGTGAAGCTCTTCCCAGCCGACTTGAACCAAGCAGACATGCACGGAGACTCCAAATACTACATCATGTTTGGTAAGCTCAGTGGGTCATATTGTAAAACTAAGACTTTTAACTAAGACTAAGACAATGGTTTATGTTTTCCCTGGCTTGTTTTTTCAGGGCCTGATATTTGTGGGTATGACACCAAAAAAGTTCACGTAATTTTCAACTACAAGGGACAGAATCACCTCATAAAGAAGGAAGTCAAAGCCAGGGTAAATATTAGTGGTTTTGCTCTGAATAATTACCAGTGTTAATATCATCAATGGTCCAGTAAAGTGTATTATACATGTCTGGAAATGGACAGTAGAAAATCAACCAGTTGCTGCTGTATACCATAATTATTGGTTTACTTTGACTTTCATGTGTTACACACAAATATATTTTCCTGCAGTAATGGGCAACATGGATTCAGAAGCTACAGTTTAGAACCACATATTCCATAGCACCTGGTTCTACCTGTGCACTTAATGCAGGTGATTTTACATTACATTACACTTCGAAGACGCATTTGTCCGAAGAGACTTACAGTGGAGAACAATCAACCTCAGGTAAAATAGAAGATTACAGTTTAAGTGCAGGGATTTCCATAATAAACTCCTTTACCTGGCTGAAGCATTGTGCTGCTTAGAATCAGCTGAGCTAGTGAATTGTAGGTACTGAATTGTAGCTTCTGAAACCTGGTTGCCCACCACTGCATTCATGTATGATGTAATGTAGTGTACATACATTGTGTTGTTTCATCAAACTAAACCTGTTACCTTTATGCTCCAACCTTAGGATGATGAACACACCCACCTCTATACTCTGGTCCTAAGACCTGACCAGACTTATGAGGTCAAAGTTAACAACGAGAAGCTGGCGTGGGGTAAACTGGAGGACGACTGGGACTTTCTGCCCCCCAGGAAGATCAGGGACCCAGACGCTGAGAAACCTGCGGATTGGGACGATCGTGTCTTGATCGATGACCCTGAGGACGCAAAACCAGAGGTTGGTTAGGTTTTGCCCTGAACACATTCCTCATGTATTCTGTCCATTTCAAACTGCTTGGCATTCAGTACTGAGCAATATTACAATCATTCTCTATTCAGTGTCCATCCTTATGCACCTTCTCAAGGGAACTGTGTGTTAAAGGAATATTCTGGACATTCTAGGGGTATTTACTGTATGGACAACAATGAGTTCAAACTTCGTGTTGAAAGTAAAAACACGTCAGTCGGATGAGTTTTGTGCAAGACCACAAGTTGCACTATAAACTAAAATAGCTTTTAAAGGAGAACTTCGGTGTAAAATGAAAATTGGCATGTTAAAACATCATACTGAGTTTGTATGTGTACTGAGGAGCAAAATTGATTTAGCCTGTTCCATTCAGAGTTTAGCTATTTTTTATCGTTTGTCCCAGAAGGCTAACAATGGAAGTGGTAGGTGCCCTTAGACGAAGCATTAAAACAGCTCAAAGAAACTCCACACTCAAACGGTAGTACAACAAAGGCTCTGACATTCAAAACAAAACACTGAGAATATTGTAAATGTACACAACGTTTATTTTAAAAACTGTTCTTACATGCAGTAGTTTGCAGTTGTTTCTCGTCGCCACCATGATGAAAGTCCAAACGAGTCGATTGTACTACCTCTCCTCCTATTCTTCCTGCTGGTTCCTGTTTGTTAATCAACTTGTGTGGACTTTCATCATGGTGGCGACGAGAAACTACAGCAAGGTACTGCCTGTCAAAACTATTTTATTAATAAATGTTGTGCACACTTACAAAGTTCTCAGTGCCTCGTTTTTAATGTCAGGGCCTTTGTTGTACTACCGATGGAGTGTGGAGTTTCTTCGAGCTGTTTTAATGGTTTAAAAATAGCGTAGGCCTCATGCTTCGTCTAAGGGCACCTACCACTTCCATTGTTAGCCTTCTGGGACAAACAATAAAAAATAGCTAAACTCTGAATGCAACGGGCTAAATCAATTTTGCTCCTCAGTACACATACCAACTCGGTATGATGTTTTAACATGCCAATTTTCATTTTACACCGAAGTTCTCCTTTAATGGCACTGATTTCTGGAAGTCCGGAATATCCCTTAAAGCCAGCATCTGTCTTATGTCTTTCAGAGCTGTATAGAGGCACTGCTCTGGCTTTTCTAAATGATGCTATTACAGGGCCATTTTCCAGTGCAGGACGTTGTTACTGGAGGGCCTGTCCCTGTACGATGTCTTTCAGGGAAACAGTCACTGCGTGCACATGGACGAGTTGAATCCGTTTGGAAATGGTTTGGGATCGTATTGAATTCATGTGCACAGGCTAAAGATCGTATAGGGATTGGTTTCGCGAATCCGATTGCAACCCCTGGCTTAAGCCGATGTTAATCCGCTTGGTGCCGCCTTGTGCACGATATTGGTTTGGATTCGCGTACTGCGCATGTAAGACCACTCGATCCCAGAAGCTTCTGTCCCTGATTTTCATCCATACTGAACGTCGAGGCTTTCTAGCGCCTGCTCTCAACAAGTCTCGTTGACCTCAATTGCTTGTAATATCAAACGCCGACGGCACAGTTCATGTCGTATCATGTCGTTGGCAGAAGCCGTCAACCTGAAGTAGTTCTAACACCACTTGTTAAAAGGAATACAGCGCCATCTAGCGTAGCGGAAACGGCCAGATCTCTGACCATTATCTGCTTACACGAACTCTCATGTGCACAGGGATTTGGGACAGACCACCCGTTGGATAGCAACTCCCAATCCAATACCAATCCAATCCGATCCTACCATGTGCCCGTAGTGATTAACACCTAGCCCAGGCTCCGTCTGTGCAGCTCTGAGGCTGCCTGGTGGCGTTTGCAGTGATGGTTGATGCTTAGTAGTTAAACATGAGTGGAATATTTTTACCAGATGTTAGGTGGCGAATACTTTGAGGGAGTTACTGTATAAAAAGTTTACAAGCTATGGTCTCTGAAGGAACATGTAAGGAGTATGTCAGCAAAAAAGGAAGGCGTTGTTTACTTGTGTCTTCATGATGCTGCCATGGATCTATTACATTGAGTGTTGGCAGCTATAGCAAAGTTACAATTTTAACTTCAAGCAATTCTAACATTGTCCTCAAACATTACAGTATCTTAGTGGTGTCTTCGTGCTACTCAGAAAATATATTGTTATTTTGTAGTGCTCAGAATTGAAAGAGGAATCCCATAGAAAAGTCAACATAAAGTCAGTCTGTTTTCTCCTACACATCAGTGTAAAGAAGTAAGGCTGAAAGGGTTATTGTCATAAATATTCTTGTAAACACACCACTTGACAAGTGGCCTATGCTCAGGCAAAACAAAACCAGCCATACCTTTATATCTCAGGTTGTATGTATGTTCATTAGTAATCAACAAGACATTGCTAGCAGGCTAGCACGTGGCACCAGACTTTCCCTAATTGCTCACGTTAAAGTGTCATAATTTGGGTAGTGTTTTTCATTAGCAGTCAATGATGTATTGTTATCAGGGCTGGGACAAGCCTGAGAATATTCCTGATCCTGATGCCAAGAAGCCAGATGACTGGGATGAGGAAATGGATGGGGAGTGGGAACCACCCATGATCCCTAACCCAGAATACAAGGTACACATCATACACCATGTGTGTAAACATCTGAAACAAAAAAAGAGTGTTTTGATGTATGTATACTGCACAAATCCAGAATGCAAAATGTTATTCTAGCAATTTATCTATTACAGGGAGAATGGAAGCCGAAGCAGATTGATAATCCCAAATACAAAGGTAGCTGGGTGCACCCTGAGATTGACAACCCTGACTACACACCTGATAGCACCATTTACAAGTTTGACAACATCGGAGTAATTGGCCTTGATCTGTGGCAGGTACACTTCAACCTCATCGTTGCTGACCTAATTTTGACCTCAACCTCATTTTCAGTGTCTTTGCAATGCTCAGTCTTTGGCAAACATTTGGAATTCCCTGTGAACATGACCATTTAAGTTACATATTTCATGTAGTTACAGCTATCAGTTTTAAAATATAAGAAGCATCAGTGAAATTTAGGTAGATGTACATATTGTGCACAGGATCACATTCAACATATTTTAAAGTTATACTCTGCTTTTACTTTTTTAGGTTAAATCTGGGACAATTTTTGATAATTTCCTTATTACTGATGATGAAAAAACAGCAGAGAATTTTGCAAAAGAGTCTTGGGGAGCCACAAAGGTAATTGCTTTTATTGTTCAGAAAGATGTTACTGCCTGTTGTCTGTATTAAAGGGGCTATATTTAAAAAAAATACAGCCAGGAATTATATTAAAATCCTGTTATGTTGCTAGAGCTTAAAGGAAACATTAAACTGAAATACTGATTTCACTGACAACAATAGTGCAGCCAGAATATTTGATATTTGCATTAACATACAGCCAACACATTCTGTTTGTGTTTTGATATTGTGTTTTGCCTCCTACCCCTAGATGGTGAGCAATGCTTTACAATATGTCGAACTTAATTGCAGTACCAGTTTTGGACATAATACATACATGGTAGCACTTTTAAGTGGTGAAAACCCTCTTATCGTTATTGGTATGTGGATTTGAAGCAGATGCTTTTCTTGTCTTGTAGGGGCCTGAGAAGAAGATGAGGGAACAGCAGCTGGAGGAGGAGAGGAAACAGAGGGATGAAAAGAGCAGCAAGGATGACATGAAGGATGAGGAGAAGGATGCTGGTGGCGGTGATGAAGACGAAGGCCTGGATGAAGAGGGTGAATATGAGGAGGAGGTGGAAGAGGAGGAGGAGGAGAATGAATTTGATGAGATCCCAGATGAGGCTGGTCCACTGGAGAAAGAGGATGAGGATGAGGATGCCCCTGCAAAAGATGAACTCTAAAAGAGGTCCACCCTCAGTCGGTTTCTCTAAGCGACTGGGGGAAAAACTACAACACCCTTTTCTGTTTTTCAGCCATTGGGAATGAGGGGGTAGAGCAGGCAATATTTGCCTTACTAATGGGTTCATATGGGTTTTAGGTTCCTTTTATTTATTTATTTTTTAACAGATTTTGTCATTTTACTTGGAAGCGCAGCCGTTCCTGTGGTTGTGATATTGTTTGGTGCTGTTCCTACATCTTTTGAGTTGAAGTATTTGGGTATTTTTTTTTATTTGCACTTTTTGGTTATTCATTTAAAATCTGTCCAGTGTTAACTTCTGTAACCTGCACATTTTAAACACTCCTGTAATATTTAACGATCTCCCTGTCTCTACCTTCTGTCTCTCAGGACAGAAGCTTCTCTAGGTTTCCATTAGTATTTGCTATGAGGAGTGAGTTACCTAGTTTATCAAGAAAAACTTGGATCTGAGTACACATCAGTATTTGCATGCCTGTTCACGTTTGTGTTGTATTTTACTTCAAGCTTATGTGAACATTGCGGGCACTTTAATTTGTCTTCCACATTTTTTCCCCAGTTTACTTTAATTCCAAAACATTGCATTGTGAAAATCGCATCACACACTGTGTTTTTATTCTGACAGAATAAAAAGACACCTCCTATTCTAGGATTTTAAAGTGATGACTTCAAGAATAGTTTTGGGTGCAAATAATCCAAAGAAAGGCTTTGCTAATCAATTAGCTTGGTTTAAGATACGTTGAAGTTAACAGCTGAATATAACAATTTTGGGAGAGGCTTTAGGCTACTGTTTTGCCTGTGTTAACTGGTTACCGCTTGCCTTAAGTGCACATAAATGTTCATATTACAATGCCATCCACTCTGAGTAAGGCAACAGCTCTTGGTATCTGTTGACATAATTGCTGAACGAGGTTAAAAAGCTTAACAGGTGTTAATAACATGCTTAGAGTAAATCATGTCACATTTTTATCCTACCTGTCACTCCCCAGTCTTATCACAAAGGATACAGACATTTCAAGAACTTCTAAATAAATGGTTCACCAGAATTTCACTCGGGGTGAGGTGAATTTTAGTTTTTTGCAGTCTTCTCTGGAGCATTTTCACTAAGATTTAAGTGATGTTACTTTTGAAGAAAATTTGCACAGCAGTCCACTGGGGCTAACCAACTCTTCTCTGTGGGAATGCACCTCTTCTTCTCAATTTCATAGTTACTTTTCACGTCAGTCAGACTCAGTGGCCACTTCAGTGACATTAGACAGAATTGCTTTTAAAGGTTAACTGCTTACAGACCAGCCTGTGGGCAGACATGTGATTGCCAACCCAACAGGTAACAGTCATTTGGCGCAATTAATTTCACAGTATACACAGAGAAGGCCAACATGAAAGAGGGTGAATAGCTGTTGAACAGCTTTTAGATCAAGTGGAAATGTACTTATATAGCGCATTATCACAAATCATTTGCTTTACACAAACAAAATAGTGTGGGGAGTTGATAGGCCTAATGGCTAAATCTGTTCTGGTTTGGTTTGAACCCTGGGGACTTCTTACCGACCAGTTCCAGTAGAGTAGATCTGCCAGGGTTATCTTGAGAGAGCATTAATGATAGCATTAAAATAAAATAAAAAAAAATACTAATATATTTTGGCCTATTGACTGTAAGACATATCTGTCAATTCACTTGTGCTGTACTTCAATTTATAAGCCACAACCCATGGCTATGCGTAAGATCGTGCGTTCAGTGAATAATATTCTTTGTTTTTCAGCATGGTTATTTACCACAATCATAATTAATTGTTATTGTGCAAGGGCTACGTTTGTGCCCGTGAGGATTTGCGTAAACCAACCAGGGATCCCAGCGGCAGTGACCACATGGGCTTTTTAAAACCTTGTCTTGTCCTCGGCAGCAAGTAGATGGCGTCTGACCATAATATTATCTTCTAGTGAGATAGCTGAGTCACATCTAAGTGTTGAGGTAACGGTAATAGGAAATTCTTCGTACTCGCGCTTCTAAGAGAGCTTTCCACGAGCTGGAATCTCATCGAAAATGCTGACAATCACACTGAAGACTTTACAACAGCAAACATTTAAGATAGAAATAGATCCAGAACTAACGGTAAGTAACCCCGCCGGAGTTCCTATGCCCAAGTAAATGTACTGCTGGTCGGGCGAGAGGGACTGGGAAATACCGGGGCCTCGGCGTAAGCAACTTAAATCTGAAGGGGGATACTATTTTAAACCATGTCGCAATTCATGGTATACGGGAGTGACATTCCGTGTTTGCCGTGGTGCTATGATTTTGCCGATGTTTACTCGCTACCCTGGTTTTCTGCTTAGAAATGACAGCGCAATATTTGCTCAGGTCTGGTTTGAAATCACGGTGGAGTTCCGTCTTACCCCCTCACTCTTGAAGCTATCGTTACAAATCTGACAAATAAATGAGTAACGGGAGGGGGTGCGCCCTGAACATTCTCTGACTTTGCCCTTATCAGTACTTACTTAAATCATGTAAAAATATGTTTTTATTGTTTCGTATAATACTGCGACTCCACTAAGCATATGGTCTCCACAGCCAACTGTGTCATTACGCATAATAGGCTACAACCTCTGGAACAAATCTCAAAAATTAGGCTAGTCCAGCAAGCTAAAAATGAAAGCTCAGGAACAGTCATGACAGTTATTGACGAATAGCAGTTGTACAAAGCAAGGCAGACACTGTTCTATAATGAACATTTCCTGTTATATTTGTTGTTGTACCAGTCTGTGTAACATTTTCAAACTGATGATCTAAAGTCCATAGACTTAGGTGTTGTGAAAGATCTAAAAACAGCTGCCAAAGCTTCTCACTTTTCCCCACCAATTAATCAGGAAAAACAAACATACTTTATGACTGTAACAACAGATTTCACAGTAAATATTATACTTTTACTAAAACCTATATTACAGGTAGCCTACAACATGAAGAACATTAGCGTTGATAGTTTGTTGTTTTTCAAGTTCCTGTGCTGGTTGTTGTTTCAGGTGCGAGCACTAAAAGAAAAGATAGAGGAGGAGAGGGGTAAAGATGCCTATCCAGCTGCAGGCCAAAAATTGATATATGCAGGTAAGAGGGTCTCCACAATATCAACAACATCTTTTGGTTTTGTGCATTTTCTAGATTAAATTAAATTTCTAAAGTTGATCCATCAGTCATAGTTGTGATTTTATTTCAATGACCGTGTACAACTTCTTGTGATTGCATTTGCCACATAGGCAAAATCCTGAATGATGACATCCCTTTAAAGGATTACAAAATCGATGAGAAAAATTTTGTTGTGGTCATGGTGGCAAAGGTGAGACAAACGAATGTCTACATCTGTGCTTCTCAGTCCTACCCATGGTCTTCATCATCTACTTAACAGCATTCTCAGCTAAAGTGATACTGGCTAAACTGTTTAGCAGGTGGGGCTTCCAGGAAAAGAAAATGTTATGATATGTAATGACGATACTAAGGGCACAGCTTGGACAGGGTGCTCTTTAAGGACACTGTTAATATTAATATTAATAATACGAGGCCCAAAATTGTACTCCATCATAAGCCAAAAGATTTCTAGGGGCAGCCCTGCTGATCTAGCCTGGTAAACCAGCCCCTTGTACTTCATTTCATTTTGTACAGAGGGTCTGGCAGTGCTGCACTGAAAACACAATTTCTTCCTGGAGGTGTGGGCTCAGCTGGAACAGGTGGCTCTGCCTTGACCCAATCTGTAACGGCTGGTTGTAGCATACAGTATGCAGACACAAGTCAACGTCATCGCTCACGAACACTCCCTCTATTTGCTGATTGGCTAGGCAACAATTCTACCTAATACAGCAATGTCAATGAAAGCACTGCCAGACCCTCTGTGCAAAATGAAACGAAGTACGAGGGGCTGGTTTACCAGGCTACTGCTGATCAACAGCACTGTTGATGATCTGATCAACGGGGCATTGGGATGATTCTAAGGCCCCAGCAGTGACAGGATAGCCATTATTATTCACAGGGGCCGACACCCCAGCTGTAGAGAGTTAAAGTCCAGCTGCCACATATTTGCTTCAACCATTCACTGAACTAACTGATTGCCTTAGCATGACTCATCAGGCAGGTAGCTTAGCTAGTGAGTGGAATCACCTGTGTCAAGTGCACAGGCGGAAGGAATACATGGTAGGATTTTAGACTCTTTGAAGTCGGGATGCCCACCTATGCTAATTAATAATGAGGGAGCCCAAAATGTCTAGCTGTGCCCCTGCTGATCAGCAGTACTGTTGATGATCTGAACACGCCTAAGTTTAACCACACTTAACCACACTGATGTCAGGTGTGCATATAATATGAAGTGAAGAGAGGCTACTGGCACTGTTTTGAATGCTGTGTTTTTCAGCTTGCTTTGCTGTTAGAGGAACTGAGAGGATGTTTTGAGCAGGCTCTGGGCAATCATATTGATTCTCTCTCTGCAGCCAAAATCAAGTTTGCCACCTGTGCAGGCCAGTCCAGGTTCCATACCGACTCCATCTCCTGGTGCAGCGCCTCTCATGGACATAGTCGCTCCTTCACCCCCCATCTCTGTGGCTACACCTTCCCCAGTCCCAGTCCCAGCCCCAGCCCCAGCCCCAGTACACGTTCCTGCCCCCAGCCAAGCCCCTGTCCCAGTTCCTACCCCCACCCAAGCCCCTGTCCCAGTTCCTGCCCCCACCCAAGCCTCTGCCCCTGCCCCTGCCCCTGCCCCTGCCCCTGTATGTGCACCTACCCCAGCCCCAGCTCCAGCCCCAGCCCCTATGCCCAGTCCAGTTTCCCTTCCAGCCCGACCACAAGAGACTCAAAGCACAGCCAGCCAGCCTGTCTCTGGACCCAGGGCAGCCAGTACAGGTTCAGCAGCAACAGAAAGTGCCGCCACAATCGCCGCTCCAACTCCTGAGGACACATCCCAGGAGCTTTTCCAGGAAGCACCACTGGACACAGATCCATCACTACTCTCAGCCTCCGGGTAAGGAGGGCTACCACATGGTCTCCATCAAAGCATTAATATTTAATCATCTGTGATGTTCATTATCTCCAAATGTTTTAATACCTTCTGGTAATTATGAGTTTAATGTGATATGATTTATAAGCTTATGACACTTTCTCTTCTAGTCTTGACTTGGGCCTTTTGGAAGAGGCAGCATCAATTTTAGGTAAGAATTTTAAATCTAAAACTTGATTGCATGACATAGTATAAACTTACATATTGCGGGTCACCACAGTTGCTTTTATGTTTGTTTGATTAGTTACAGGGCAAGCTTACGAGAACCTTGTATCTGAGATCATGTCCATGGGGTATGAGAGAGAGCAAGTGATCGCTGCACTTCGAGCTAGTTACAACAACCCAGATCGGGCAGTGGAGTACCTGCTTATGGTAAGGCTCTCTCTGATGCTGAAGGCAGGCATGACACCTCATTTTTTTTTACTTAAAACACAGAAGATGGTTCTGTACACAGACTTTGTTGTTCTGTATTGTTTGGCACAGAATGATGTTTTGGCCATTGTTGGTCTTCCTAGGAGTCAATACAGACACAGAAAGGACATATTGTGTCAAAAAATAAAAGCCAAAAAAGGTTTTCAAGTCCACTGCTGACCCATTTTCTGGGATTTAGTCAAAGGAGCTACGTTGTAAGCAACTGGACTTCTTTTTGGAGCTTGAAGACATTTCACCTTTCATTCAAAAGGCTTCTTCAGTTCTGGCCTGATGATGGGGAAACAGGAGCTATATTTCCGGGATTTAGTTTTGACACCTTTTGTCCTGCACCAGGGCCTGAGATGCAGAAAAATATATTATTAATTTAAATGCAAACTGATAATAGCCACTGTTTTTGTGATGATAAGGGCATTCCGGCAGAACCTGAGCAGCCCCTTCAGGAAATGACGCGACCTGTTGCGGCCGCTTCCGTGCCCAACCCTGCGGTACCCAGCCCCACTGCCCCACCTGCAGAGAGACCTCAGCACACACCTACATCAGGTGACGTTTTGGTGCTGCTTTTGAAATCTTAAATGGGCCAGTATTTAACCTTTTCAGTTGTTCATTACCAACTTTTCCAATAACAATTGTGTCTTTTAATGAATTATTTTTTGTTTTTATTAAGCTCGCACAAAGTCTACAGCTGTTTCTTACACTCTGACGCCACAATTATTTTGCAATACAGAGTTTGGGAATTCAAAGTGTCTGTTTTGAGTCTGTGTTTATTATTTTTTATGATATTACATCATTTTATCACTGACAAAGGCCTTCTCTGAGGTATTTAAATGATGTGCAGCTGACAAACATGGATGCTTAAATAGGACTAAACTGTGTAATTTTAGGAGGCACAGCAACTCCATCTCAGCTGCCCCCTTCTGGTAACCCCCTGGAGTTTCTAAGGAACCAGCCACAGTTCCAGCAGATGAGACAAATCATCCAGCAGAACCCTGCTCTCCTCCCTGCTCTGCTCCAGCAGCTGGGCAGAGACAACCCACAGTTGCTCCAGGTTGGTGAGGCATGATCAGTTGAGTAGTGGATGATAAACGCACGGCATTCGTGCACCCTTTTAAAATGCATTTGTTTATTATGCATTTTTATGACGGCTAATGTTAAGGACATGTAATAATTTAACATTTAACAAGTGCATAAACCATGTTTACTGCTGCATGCATCATGCACTGACCTTTTTATTTTACCACTGCAACAGTGAGCATGATTTCTACTGCAGGACAACTGACAGGACTAGATGCTGATGAGATGTGTACATGACAAATGCTGATCTGTGTTGCACATTTGTTCATGCCCTTCGTCTTTGTTAGAAACACTCTGGTCCCCACAATATAATGTGGAATGTTAGAGTCTTACATTGTTGTAGAACTCATGACTCTTTTATGATGTTTAAAAACTCCCTCAAAGGTTAAGTTATGTTGTTCTGTGTGTACAGCAAATCACTCAGCACCAGGAGCAGTTTGTGCAGATGTTAAACGAGCCCCATGGAGAAGGAGCAGAGGCCCACGTAGCACCACAGACAAACTACATCCAGGTCACCCCACAGGAGAAAGAGGCCATAGAGAGGGTATGATACACATCACACGTATAATGTTTTAATAATCGAAGTGGCTACTGGTACGGCAGTTTCTGTGCCCCTAGAACTGGTATTATTGGTACGGAAATTCAAATTAACGGAATCTGGGGTTAAGGTTAAGTTTGGGGAACCCTGCCTGAGTGTGGTACAGACTTCACGTTCCAGACCTATAAATACATGTATTGGTCTGGAAGAATATGAGGTTCTGGAGAAAAGGTTCCGGACCAATATCCTTACATCTACTGGTACGAAATTCCAGACCCGTAGCCACTGCCTTTAATAATACATGTTTTAGGAGACTGAAAGTATGAATCACCTCATAAGAATCACTTTCTAAATGGAATAATTCTTTGTTTTGCAGTTAAAAGCTCTGGGCTTTCCAGAAGGTCTCGTCATTCAAGCTTACTTTGCATGTGAGAAGAATGAGAACCTTGCTGCCAATTTCCTTCTCCAGCAAAACTTTGATGATGAGTGACAGTGTCCTTTTTGCAGTGTAAGATGGTGATAGTCAGGGAGATGGCCACAAAACAAAAAAGCGAAGAGATTTACAGTATTGTGTGTGTGTTTTTGGGTGTGTATGAGAGAAAGAGAGACATAAAGAGAGAGTGAGAAAGAGAGAGTGTCTAGAAAGTGTTTTCTTGGGGGAAAAAGCCATGGTCTAAAAGTAAAGTCAATTGTAACAGCCACTCCCTTTTTATTGAACCATACCACCTCAACTGTGAATTTTGCACTGCTGCTGTTGCTGCTGTTAGTATTTTTTGTGTGTGTTATGATTGAGGTGACAACGATTGAGTTTTATTTCTGCCAAAGGACACACCTTAAATAGTTTTCTTGGGTTTTGCAGCTCCACCATGAACCATCCATACTCATTAATTTATTTATTATTTACACTAAACTAAACTGAAAAGTCTAACATAAAAATATTTCCTGGTCCGTCTGTAACGTCCAGATGTTTGCCAAACCTTGAGTAAGTAATTGTAATAGTAAGCTATCTGAAAACAAGACTTGGTACTACTCAATAAATATGGAAGATAGTGTAGAATGAACAATGTCAACCATGCTGCAAGGTTATTTCATCAAAATGGTATGTTTATTACAAGAACCAAACCTTTACAAGCGTAGAGCAAGAACAGTCTTGTGCTATTCCCAGCGCTTTATCTCCTCAGTTTTCTAAATTATTGTATTTTTGTTGTTTTGAACCATTTATGCTTTTATGCACTGTAATGGGGGGAAGGCTCAGTTCATACGAAAATTGCAGCTCAGTGGAAATATCAAAGATGGAGGAAGACTGTTTTGAACAAAAATAATATTCTTGCATTATTGTTCAGGTACAATTGGAAGGTCAATATCTGTCATCCTCTTTTTTCTTTAAAGTGTGTTGCTTAGCCAAAAAAACATGACTCTCTTTTTGCTTTTTGATGCTTTGAAGGCCTTGGCCAAAAATTAAAGATAACCTTTTTTTGTAAATGTTGGCACTTTATTGGAAAGAGTGTTGTTGCTATAGGAGAGTTTAAACAGCTGCATGACTTTAAAAATAGCCCAGGGAGTTGAACAAAGTGTCATGGTCTGGAGATGATGTATTACCGGTAGCTTTACTGTTACTGTTCTTGTTATTTTGGCAAGAATACGGTTAACCTGTATGAAATGATATTTGCCTTAACACACAAAAGTTGCGGGTTTGCTGTATGGTACATAAGATTATTGTTTCAGCATAATGTGAAATAAATAGCTTTTACAAAGCTGAAATGAAAGTCTTTCAGTCTAATCTTCTTTTAGAGATTTGCACATTTTAACTAAGTTAAGACCATTTGCATGTTTCCACATAACCACTATCAATATGAATACATTTACAAACTATCACAGTACCTACTAACTAACATTTACTGTGACAATAAACGACGGGTATGTTTTACTGTTATGAAGAAACGTGTGCACTCTTAACTTACTGTAAATGCAACTAGATGTACCGCATAGCGGTACATGATATGACCGCCGCAGTGTATTGAAATGTGGGAACTGTTGGTATGATGAGTGTGTGGAAGAGCAGTGTTGTGAGGTGAGAATTTGTGTGGAAATTATTTCCTGGAAGTGGGCATGAATGTGGGTTTTGAATAAATGACATTCTGTGTGTTTGTATAGTGTGTAGGAGTGATTTCTGAAAGGAATAGGCAAAATGAGATTTTGTACAATTACAGCGGCTGCTATAGGCCCAATTTTATGGCATGTGCTGTGCTTTTAGAGGTCTTTGTGTTGATCCTGCATGAGATATTTTATGCAGTTCCTACCTTCTTAGTCCAAAATATTGGCAATTCAAAATCCCATTTTTTGCATTTACCCATATCACTAGGTGGCGCTATGCTTCAAGTGAGTGTTTATGGGCTGGGTCGATATGCCTCTGTAACACCGACATACTAACACAAAATCGTTGTCTTGGGCAAAATTGTTGACAAGTTATTTAACAAAAACAGTTTTTTGACACCTAGCTTCGCCAATAAACATCGCCCCCTATGACGAAATGTCACAAAATTTAGTACACATGAAAAGAAAGCTGTTTAGAGATGGCATGTCAACTTTGACCAAATTTGAGCAATTAAAAGCCAAGATACGGCCATTTGAAGAATTTTAAGCTACGTGTTAAATGTTCATTGACGTGTAACTTTGGAACGGTTTATCTCAGGATCTCAAGATAAATCCTTTGATAACTTTTTCTCAACATTGTTTGTAGATGACATATACCAAATTTGGTGAGATTCACATGAACGGCCTATGACGAGTTCGTTCAGATTCGTTTTCGCAATATTAAAATTTCACGGAAATTGTTCTTGTTGGAAGTGGGCGTCGACCAGTGTTTTCAATGCGTGAGGGTCAATAGATTTTTCGATAAAAAAAAAAATTGTTGTAAACGTAAGCATTGTCTAGAAAATAGGCAAAATGACATTTTCTACAATTACAGCGCCCCCTATGGACCAAATTTTATGGCATGTTCTGTGGTGTTAGAGGTCTTTGGGGTGATTGTGCATGACGTATTTTGCGCAGTTCCCACCTTCTCGGTCCAAGATATTGGCAACTCAAAATCCCAATTTTTGCATTTACCCATATCACTAGGTGGCGCTATGCTTCAAGTGAGAGTTTATGGACTGGGTCAATACATCTCTGTAACACCGACATACTAACACAATCGTTGTCTTGGGCAAAATTGTTGACGAGTTTTTTAACAAAAACTGTTTTTTGACACCTAGCTTCGCCAATAAACATCGCCCCCTATGAGCACATGACACAAAATTTAGTACACATGAAAAGAAAGCTGTTTAGAGATGGCATGTCAACTTTGACCAAATTTGAGCAATTAAAAGCCAAGATACGGACTTTTGAAGAATTTTAAGCTACGTGTTAAATGTTCATTGACGTGTAACGTCGGAACAGTTCATCTCAAGATAAATCTTTTGATAACTTTTTGTCAGCATTGTCTGTAGATGACATATACCAAATTTGGTGAGATTCACATGAACGGCCTATGACGAGTTCGTTCAGATTCGTTTTCGCAATATTAAAATTTCACGGAAATTGTTCTCGTTGGAAGTGGGCGTCGACCAGTGTTTTCAATGCGTGAGGGTCAATAGATTTCACGATAATAAAAAAATTTTTTGTAAACGTAAGCATTCTCTAGATAATAGGCAAAATGACATTTTCTACAATTACAGCGCCCCCTATGGACCAAATTTTATGGCATGTTCTGTGGTGTTAGAGGTCTTTGTGGTGATCGTGCATGACGTATTTTGTGTAGTTCCCACTTTCTCGGTCCAAGATATTGGCAACTCAAAATCCCAATTTTTGCATTTACCCATATCACTAGGTGGCGCTATGCTTCAAGTGAGAGTTTATGGGCTGGGTCGATACACCTCTGTAACACCGACATACTAACACAAAATCATTGTCTTGGGCAAAATTGTTGACGAGTTTTTTAACAAAAACTGTTTTTTGACACCTAGCTTCGTCAATAAACATCGCCCCCTATGACGAAATGTCACAAAATTTAGTACACATGAAAAGAAAGCTGTTTAGAGATGGCATGTCAACTTTGACCAAATTTGAGCAATTAAAAGCCAAGATACGGCCATTTGAAGAATTTTAAGCTACTTGTTAAATGTTCATTGACGTGTAACTTCGGAACGGTTTATCTCAAGATAAATCCTTTGATAACTTTTTGTCAGCATTCTCTGTAGATGACATATACCAAATTTGGTGAGATTCACCTGAACGGCCTATGACGAGTTCGTTCAGATTCGTTTTCGCAATATTAAAATTTCAAGGAAATTGTTCTTGTTGGAAGTGGGCGTCGACCAGTGTTTTCAATGCGTGCAAAAAACAATTTTCAAAAAAAAATTGTTGTAAACCTAAGCATTCTCTAGATAATAAGCAAAATGTCATTTTCTACAATTACAGCGCCCCCTATGGACCAAATTTTATGGCATGTTCTGTGGTGTTAGAGGTCTTTGTGGTGATCGTGCATGACGTATTTTGCGCAGTTCCCACCTTCTCGGTCCAAGATATTGGCAACTCAATATCCCAATTTTTGCATTTACCCATATCACTAGGTGGCGCTATGCTTCAAGTGAGCGTTTATTGGCTGGGTCGATACATCTCTGTAACACCGACATATCACAAAAAATGTATGTTGTTGGGTGAAACATTCACTGAGCTATTCAGGAAAAACTTTTGCCGGTCTCCCCCTCTTTGACGTACGCTGGCACAGCGGGGGGGTGGCCCTGGGGGACCAAAAGCTGCTAGTCGCTCGAAATGTTCTAGGGCTACATGCCTACAAAGATTCATGTCCCCCCGAGTTTCAGTGTCCCGGGAATCGTTGACGGACATTCACTGAAAAAAAAGAAAAAAGTAAAAAATAAAAAAAGGGGAAAAAAGTCGCGGCAACTCTATAATGACCGCTTTCGCTAGCTTCGCTAACGGCGGTCATAATAATATGTGCATAGCTCAAAAGCTCCAGACTGCTGGGAAGTAAACTCAGGAGAGTGATAGCAGCTACAGTTACTCGAGCCTGTAGTCATCAAGCCATTCGTCCACTGGGGGGTGTTTTTCCAGAGGGTGTGCGTGTTCCCGCAGCAACAGGGAAGATGGCAGCCCTCACATCTCTCACCCAGGTAATAGCAAGGATTGCATTCATTCTGAAAAATAGTCATACGTAATGAATCACAGTGGGCATTTTGCAAAGGCATACATGCCTAATGTTGTTATTTATGGTAAGACAAAGCACAAGACGTGTTTGTCTACCTTGTTTGGCGACATGGGTCAAGGCCTAATTAAGTCAGGCTAGCAAAGGAATAACGTTACCGTTAGGTCGAGCTCTCTATCGCCGCATTAGCTAGTTAGCTATTCTATGCCTAGGTGGCTAAGACATGGGTACACTAACATGGGTCGTTCATGGTTTAATATAAAACCGCCACTTACTCTGGTGTTAATAAAGATGTAGATATAAGACGCTTTATATAAGATATGCTTTATACATGCTACCAACATCTTACGGCAGTTGTTTGCGTTGTCCAAGCTAGCTAACTAAAAACCATCATAGTGCATTAGTTCCCAGAGCAAGCTATCGCTAATGTTTGCTACCTTGACGCTATCTGACCATACAAGCTATCGCTAGCAATTATGTAAAAATTGCTGTGATACACATGGGTGCAATTATTGCCCGACTAGTCGTTAAGATAGACCATGTATACTACATACAATGTATACTATTTTGAAAATGGCAAGAAAAGAGATTAAAAAACAACTAGCATTCAAACATGAAATGACACCCCTGCTAGTTAGCAAGGATGGTGATATTAAATCCACTATCGCCAGCCCTCTTAGCAAGTCATTAAACTTAGGTTAGGTTTTATTAACAGTCTAATAAAATTGCGTGTAACACCAGCAAGTTAACTAGCGTCCCGTTAACTAACGGCACACTGTTGTTTTCATTATAATGTTTGTCCCACAGTTAAAGTTAGTAGTTCATCTTCACACCGGTAACGTTACTCCGGTTTGTCCTTTAACCAAACAGCGTTAAATCACATCCTGACTGAATAAATAATGTTGTCTGGCAAGCTTTAATGTACCTATTACACACTGTAGAAGATGCTGAAGACCGCTAACTCACTGGCTGAAATGTCAGCTGCATTTTTTCTAATTAAAGTTAACACTGCCATTGCCAGCTGGACTGAAATATAACTGAATATTTGCAGGGTAGTTGTGATAAGGGATGTAGTAACGTTAGCTAGCTACCGCTAGCTAGCTGTGCATTTGCCAGGACGGCAATTTTTACCACCTTCATCTGGATAACGTTAAGACAGCCGTAGCTAGGGTAGTAATATATTTGACAGCTGCAGCAGGCTTGGTTTTAAATCATTCCTACTACTTTGTAGTAAGAAATACATTACCATCTGTTCAACACATTTCGTTAACATTGACCATTAAGTGAGGCTAAGCACGAACGACAGAGTTGTTAAAACATGATCTGCATGTAGATGGGGTGTCATGCACGTTCTAAACAGAACATTGTTTTTCCACGCAGTTGTCGAGTGGGAACCCCATGTATGACAATTTTTATAGACAGGTAAGATGACATAAGCTTATAACATTTCATCTGAAAAATACTTCCTTTTGAAATAGAAGACTTGAGACTTGTATGTGGTAGATATACAAACACATTTGGAAACTGTGTTTGTTTTGATGATTTTGTTTATCCTTTCAATGTTTTGTGATAATTTAAGTTACATCTTATTCAGAAACCTGTGTGAGGGTAATGATTAAGGGAAATTATTACTCCAATGACAAAGCAGTTACTTTCATTCCCAAGACGCTGTAGTATTTTGCAGGTGGGTGTGTGTGTAGTAGCAAGGTGCTATTCCAGCTGATAGTAATAATCATGAGCAAGTGGTACACACAGTCACTGTTCAAGCATCATATTTCTGCATCTTGACTGTAGTGATTTATAAAATCTCTGCAGCTGTAGCAGTTCAGATAATGTGTTATACATAAGCCTAGTTGTACCTCAGCGGGACCCCAGGTCAGATGGCAGTAGTCTAGAACAGATCCATTTTGGTATTGCAATAACCCTGTTATTTTAATTTCTAATTACCCTAGCCAAGAGTGGTTGTTGATAAACATAGCACAGCTAACATAATTGACTGCCTTTTTCAGGTTGACCCAGGAAATACAGGGAGAGTAGGGCCAACAGAGGCAGCCCTGTTTCTGAAGAAGTCTGGGCTACCGGACATGACACTGGGAAAGGTGGGTGCCATGAGGATTGTAGGAATAAAATATCACGTTGTAGTGTGACTGTATATGTGTTGTAATTTGCAAAAAGGGCAAAAAACTGACTTACAAAAACCATTTTTTTTTAGATCTGGGATTTAGCAGATCCAGATGGAAAAGGGTTCTTAGACAAACCGGTAAGAAAAGAAGTACCAAAGTATGAATTCTGTGAAATGAAATGTTTCTAACATTGTAGTGTTTGGCATGTCATGAAACAATTTATTTTCTTGTTCAGGGATTTTATGTTGCGTTGAGGTTGGTAGCATGTGCGCAGGGTGGCCAAGAAGTCAGTCTGGCCAGTCTCAACCTCACAGTCCCTCCCCCTAAATTTGTGAGTATTCTATGAGCAAATGCTCAAGATTGTTGAGCACCAGAAGAAAACAATAATATATCTATACTGCCCTACAAAGCCAAAAGGCAGTAACTACATCTTGTGACTAACTCTCTTGCTTCTTGCTATTAAGAAAGTAGATAAAAGCATCTCCACTATTACACGTACAACATGTTTGACTACGCAGTATGACGACGTTAGACATTTTTCTCAGTTGCTATGTTCATGTAGTTACTGCACTTTGCCTTTGTGTTTTTTTTTTTGTTAATTGGTGTACCAGGATTTGGGGCTAATGGGGTGTATTTCTGTGTTGTGTGTTTATTCGTTTGCAGAAGGACACAAGCAGTCCGTCACTCACTACAGTATCAGGTTCAAGCGAAAGCCATTGGACTGTAAGGGTAAGCCATTTCATTTGTGTGAAATCACATGCGGTTAACGTGCTGACTTCCCTTCCCCTTGTCTGATTCCTCTTTTCCTTTTTCATCTGAAGCCTGAAGAAAAGAGTAAGTTTGATGGCATATTCGAAAGCCTTGCACCAGTAAATGGACTTCTCTCTGGAGAAAAAGTAAAGCCTGTTCTTATGAACTCAAAACTACCTCTGGATGTACTGGGAAAGGTGAAGGATTATAATGATTTTGTAATTGTTTATGAAATAATTGAACAATGATATGAACAATAATGAGAAAACATATGTGTTATTGAAATTTATTTAATTAATAATCAAGGTTTGGGACCTCAGTGACATTGACAAAGATGGACACCTGGACAAAGATGAATTTGCAGTGGTATGTACATACAGTATATTAAAAGTATGATGCACAGTGATCCACTTATCTTCACGTGTCCAACTTCTAGCCAGTAACATATTGCTAGAATCTCTAGAAGCCTGTGCTGAATGTAACATTGGGTCACAAGTTAAATTACCATAGTGAATGTGGGTTCAATGTGTTAATGTAGTTACTGCACTTTGCCTTTGTAGGGCAGCATAGTGAATGTGGGTTAACTATGATAAGGATGTGAAACCAGTTATGGTGCCTAAACTGTCCCATGCTGTGTACCGTAGGCCATGCACCTTGTGTACCGCGCCCTGGAGAAGGAGCCCGTGCCCTCGGTCCTGCCCTCCTCGCTCGTCCCGCCCTCCAAGAGGAAGAAATCTGTGGGCTCCCTGCCGGGATCGGTACCCCCAGGGCTGCCTGCGAGCCCCCCGCCGCCCAAAGACAGCCTCCGCTCCACCCCGTCCCATGGCAGCATGAACTCCCTTAACAGCGCTGGCAGCCTCTCGCCCAAACACACCCTCAAGTCCAGTTCACAGGTACACCAAAGCCTGTTTGCAATAACACACTCAGTCTAGTTTGCTCCACACACTATATCACTGTACTTGTATAATGTGCTTGTATAGTCACAATTAAGGCATATAGGTTTAACCTCATTTTAACCCACTGATCTTTTTGTTAGTAGTTTTTGACAAAAATGTTAGCCAATTATAAGCTCAGGTAAGATATATAATACATATTGTTAACAGTGTTGTACAGACAGTATTTTACTCTATATCTTTGGGGTTATCTCCCCAAATCCCTTTTTGTATTTTTTTTGTTTTACTCTTGTTATGGTTATTTGGAGGCCTGCCAGTCATGTTAAACATGTAGCCATGCTGTCTGATTTTGCAATCTTTGCTTTGTTGTTTGTTGACAGCAGCACACAGTGAACTGGGTAGTCCCAGCTGCAGACAGGGGGCGCTATGACGACATCTTCTTGAAAACGGACTCTGACCTTGATGGTTTCGTGAGTGGCCTGGAGGTCAAAGACATCTTCATGCAGTCGGGCCTCCCTCAGAACCTCCTGGCACATATATGGTGAGACTGACTTGATGCAACACAAAAGGTCGCACAGCTGATGTAAATGTCTTTTATAAAATCACTACTTTTAGTTGTAATTCGAATCCTCTGCCTGCTTCCCAATGTTATGTGCTTGTATTAAAATCCTTTTAGTGCTAAGAATGCGTGACGTTGACTGTAGAAATCTCTTTTGTTCATTTTCCATCAGATTATTCTTTGCTCACTTAACAACAAAGCTTAGACGTAGACTGGTGTTATTCAGTGCCTACGGTGCACTTGAAATTGGAGTAGACAGTCAGGACCTGCTCACTGTTTTTTCATTGAGCATTCTCCGTTAGCCCAGTGATCTGCAGCAGGGAGTGGGAGTATTGGGCATGAGCACTCACTGGTAAACACAGGCCGGGTGTGGGAGAGAGGGCTCTGTGTTAGATCATCACCTCTCTCCCAAGATGCACTTATGTGGTTTGGCCACGTCCAGCAAGCAGGATGCCACTGTGGGGAAGATCACACGTATCCTCTGTGTCAGCCACCTCACCTCAGCTCAGCTTGCGGAGCCAAACGTGGACACACGAGAACGATCACACACTGGTTACACAACACAAACCTGTGCATGAATGCAGACACTCGAGAATGATGATTCTTTGGGCACACACACCCGTGTCTCTCACACACCTCTGTATCTCACACATACTCGTGTCTTACACACACTCGTGCCTCACACACATTCGTGCCTCACACACACCGTATCTCACACACACACCTGTGTCTCAGACACCCCTGTTTCTCACATACCCGTGTCTCTCACGCCCGTGTCTCACAAACCTCTGTGTCTCACACACACACCCGTGTCTCACAAACACATCCTTGTCTCACAAACCCCCGTGTCTCACAAACCCCCGTGTCTCACAAACACATCCTTGTCTCACAAACTCGTGTCTCACAAACTCGTGTCTCACACACATCCATGTCTCACATACATCCATGTCTCACACACATCCATGTCTCACACACATCCATGTCTCACACACCCCCGTGTCTCACACACATCCATGTCTCACACACCCCTGTGTCTCACACACACCCATGTCTCACACACACCCGTGTCTCAGACACCCCCATGTCTCTGTCCTCAGGGCCCTGGCAGACACCCGGCAGATGGGGAAGCTGACACGAGAGCAGTTCGCCCTGGCCATGCACTTCATCCAGCAGAAAGTCAGCAAGGGCGTGGACCCCCCGCAGGCCCTCTCCGCTGACATGATCCCGCCGTCCGAGAGAGGCACTCCCGTACCGGTCTGTGTCTGTAAACCCCCGTCTGCTTGTGATGACACTGTGTGACAGTTGGTGTCTTAATCAGAGTTTACAAATTTGTAAACATTGGCAAACGTTCACAAACATCGTCTGTTTACCGTCAGCTGCTCACAGCAGATGTTCACAAACACACTTTAACTGTTGGAAGAGGTAGTTTGTGGTGAACATACATTGATGGTGGACAGTAGGTTATCAATGAAATCAAGCAATTTGGAATGTTTGCACAAAAATATTCCAGATTTAAACATTTAAAGAAAACAGATTCTCCTCAATTGTTTGCCTCTTCTCACTAAATTTTACTGCACCTCAGGTGAAGGTCCAGCCACTTCAAGCTCTTGAAAAGAAATGAATTTGCTGCTGCTTGTTTTAGCATTCAGTTTATCCAAGTCTAAGCTTCAGCCATTTTAGTTCTCATGAAAACCTCTCTGAAGGTATTTCACGTTGTCTTTACTGCTAAATGACCACCCCTCTTTCCTGCAGAATCTCTCTGGATACATGACACCTGTGGGGTCGGAAATGGCCGCCCTTTCAGAGATGCGGCGGGTAAGTTAATCTCGTCTGTTTGGTTTGATACATTGTTGGTGTAAAGTGGACAGTGTTTGGAATTCATTTTTTATTTTACTTTGTTTGAAACAGATTTGGTCTCTGATCTGCTACTGAATACGTTTTACCCTGTGTATGTCACATAGTCATAGCATGTGAAATAGCTTTATTCGTTTTTCAATGTGTTCACTTGAAACAGGTATTTGTCCATTGCATTCCATGGGCTGTTGACAGTGTTTTGACATGGCATTCACAATTTATTGTGAATTTATTTATTGTTTCAGTGTCAGGGCTGTGACATCTAAACAAAATAAGCTGAACAAGATCTGTCTCCTCTCTATCCTAATTTTACTGCTGCTGATGGTCTGGGTTGTTTCACTGTTAGCATCCAGTAATATTCAAGTCATGGGTATGTAGATAACAACTGAAAAGAGACAAACAAACAAGCAAATGCTTTCTGGGGCTTGTTAGCCGAGTCCCTTTTGTCTTGTTTTCAGAAAAGCATTTGTGCCAAAAGCCAAAGTGGGCACTGTGTGACCCTTGGACGTGTGTCCTCCTGTCTTCCCCCCCCCGCTGTGACGGTGTGAGGAGGGGAGGTGGTGAAGTCAGCTGCCCTGTGTACCGTTTCTCTGTCCTCTCCCACCTCCTGCGTGCTGGTGGCCCCCGCGTGTCTTATCCACTCCCCCACCCTGTCTTATGTATTTAATTTTTCCTTCCTGTTTTGAAATGGGTGGTGTATGTGTGTCCTGGTGGTGCTCTCAAGGCCGTGGGGCTCCTTGCTCATGCTCGCTGCCTTCATCCTAATCTTCCTCTTCCTCTTCTCACAGGACAGCTCCAGCTCGGTGGGCTCGGGGGAATTCACAGGCATCAAGGAGCTCGATGACATCAGCCAGGAGATCGCCCAGCTACAGAGGTGAGTGTTAAAACAGCAACAAGACTTGGTCTCAGACCTCAGGCCCTTGTGGCTTTGGGCTTTGAGCCAGTGGGAATGAAATGTCCCTGTGGTAAATTGTTATTAACTGGGGACTCAGCCAAATGTAAGAATATTCCTGTCGCTGAATAATTTCTTTTCAAAATATCAATACATTACATGGAATTACTGCATACATTCTTTATACATTGTTTTTCAAGCACCCCTGTCTCTTTTTACTTTTTACTACTTTAACCAATAACAGACATGTACTTTTTGTCAGTTTTTAACTGCTATTAGCACACTGTTACATAGACACACATTAACACAGTAACGTTATTTTAATGATTCGCACACTAGATGGCACTCAAGTTTCAGTTATAGTTTCCTGGAAAGTTCTTGTCTGTTAGAGGGACGTTAGCCTGGCAGTACTTTTGACATTCATTAACAAATATTTCAAATGATGACATTCACTTATATCATCACTTCAAAATGATCATGGCAGGTCAACCGTTAAAAAAAAAAAAAAAACATGTTAAGATGCCTCCTCCTGTCAATGTCATTGTTTGTTGCGTTTATTTTGTTACGTTTGTTTGTTTTATGTTTGTTTGTTTTGCATTTGCCTGTTTTGGCCCCAAAGTGAGTGTGCTCCTTTACAACCCTTGTAGAGCGCTGCTAATAAAATTCACACTTCAAAGGAAGAGACAGGTAACAGAAGAGACTTTGGTGGTGGTGGATGAGGCCTTTACTGGTGGTTTTACGTTTCTCTCCTCTCAACACCCCCCCCCCCCCCCATCTCCCTTCCACCTGTCTGACCACCGTGGTCCTCTGTAGCGATCCTTAATCGTGTGTATTTTATCAAAATCTTTTGTTTTCACCACTTACTCCTCATGCTGCGTCAGCACACTCGCTTTAACGCACTGGGAGACTCTCAGGTAATCCCTTTATCATGGATGTCACACTTTGGGTTTCTTCTGTTTGGTTTCTGTTTTCCTTCTGTTTCTGTCTCTTCTGTTGGTTTGGTTTGGTTTGGTGAGTGTGTGTGTGTGGAGGAGGCAACTATGGGGGATCTTGATTGTGAATATTACAAACGGGAAGAAGTGAATTGTTCTTGTTTGCCTTGTTGCCCTCAGAGAGAAGTATACTCTGGAGCAGGAGATCCGGGAGACAGAAGAGGCCATCCGGCATAAGACCACGGAGGTTCAGGTGAAAAGACAGCATAGCCTACCACATACAGACCCACCACATATAGACATATTATCGGCATGTGGGCCTTAGATTTGATGTCATGGCACAAAAACACTAGCCTGGCTATCGCGACTTGTCAATGCTCTGCGAGCATTGGTCTGGCCAAGCTGTGTTGTAAACCCATTTCTCAGAATTTCTTTCAAATGCCTCTGTTTGCTATTGGACGAAGCTTCAACCAATCACACCCCTCTGTCCTCTGAGGTGTACGCAGCGAAAAAAACAGCTTGATCCAAACAAAAAGTAGTAGTAGCCTGTAGTCATATAGAAATGGCGTTAAATGATTTTTGTCGGACTTGTGAGGTGAACATGACAGTGGCTGGTGTTGGTCATTCGATATTGATATTCGAAAAACGAATCAGTGCGATCAAAGGCGAAATGACCACAACCACAGCGTTCTCGCAAAGCCCCATCGACTTGGCTACCAGCGGGGCTAACTGATAAATTAAACTTTTACCGAAGCCGGTCGGTAGCATTGCGAAAACGTCCTTTCCCGCAACAAATGCTTCAAGGGCTGCACTTTGCTCTATTTTCAGAAAGAACGTCCCTTTGAATTCGTCCAAAACAGCAGCTACAGCTGCATTGAAATCTTACGGTTGCTCCACGTTCGCCATGTAGACAGTGACTGAGATAGATTTCCTGTCGCTAAACTACCGCGTCACTGCATTTTGAAATGCTCGATTTTCATTGGCCCCCTATCCGAGGGCCGAGCAGAAATGGTTTAGATAGGCAGCTTGGCCAGACTGACCTGCTCGCAAAATGCAAATGCAGCGTCACAGGCAGTATGGGCACACCCAGGCTACAAAAACACTACAGAGATTAATTGTGACTTATCATCCCCAGCAATTAGTAATGCTTATTTATGATTATGCACAATTGTTATTATAATTGCTGCCTAGTATGAAGAATTTTATGGCCAAACGAGCAGACCATTTGTTTGATATTGGAGATAGGTGTAGGTCCCATATAGTTGAATAATAATATAAATGTGTTGAAGAGTACTTGTAGCCATGATGTACAAGGTATTTGACATCACTTTATTCAAATGACTTGCTAACCAACGTGTAAGATTGGTGGTTAAATAGACGTGTTTACCTCCACCAAGTATGTTATGTTTTTGCCAGCGTTTTCTGTCTGTTTGTCTGTTTATTAGCAAAATAACTCAAAACATCACGAGCGTATCGTTCTGAAATTGTGACAGTATTTCGGTATTGTCACTGCCTCTCGCTTTTCTATTTTTAAATTTTTTTTTTTATTATGTATCGTTTTGTGTCTGGGTGCCTTCGGGATGATTGTATGTGTGTCTGCGTGGTTACACATTGTTGGCATACGTGCATGAATGTGTTTGTCTGTTTTATTTTGATGCGTATCAGGAGATGCAGAACGACCTGGACCGCGAGACGTGCAGCCTGCAGGAGCTGGAGGCCCAGAAGCAGGACGCGCAGGAGCGCCTGGAGGAGATGGACCAGCAGAAGGCCAAGCTGGAGGACATGCTCAGCGACGTGCGCCACAAGTGCCAGGAGGAGTCCCAGATGGTGAGGCTGAGACGGTGGCACCATGACCGCTGTTACCACACACACAGACACACACACACACACACACACACACACACACACACACACACACACACACACACACACACACACATCATACAATAAGCTGTTTCTAGTTAGTCTTGACGGTTTGGGAAATTCCAAGTTGAGTAAAAAAAACATTAAAAACATGTGTTTTGTATTATTTTATATATATTTTTTATTAAAAATGATTTTGTGTATATCTCATTGATGTGTGGTGTAATGGCTCTTAGTACATGCTACAGTGGGCTGTTTCTAGTTATAGTCTTGGAGCTTTGGGAAACTAAAATTAAACAGACGAGTATAAAAAAGCCATTTATTACATCTTAAATGACAAAATGATCTTGTGGATGTCTAGAGGGATGCTAATGCTATATCCCACCTGTGTGCTATCACTAAAGTCATTTGACATGCAGCAATGAAATCTGAATCAGGTCCTCCTTTATTGCTAATCTTCTGCTTCCTCTCTTCTCCTCTGTGTGTCCTCCCTTTCACTCGTTTGTTCCCCCACCTCCCTCACCTCACTGTCACGCTGGCTATTCCCTCTGGCGTGTGTCTCTATCCTCCTCTTCTGTGTCCTCCCTTCCACTCTTTCTTTACTCCTTCGTTCTCCTCCTGTCTCACCTGGCTGACATGCTCACTCCTAATTGCATCACCATCATCCTCCCTATCTGTGTCCTCCTCTCTCACCTTCAATGACACACTCACTTGTCTGCTCTGGTGTGTGTGTGTGTCTCTCTCTCTCACCTTTCTCCTCTGGTGTCTCTCTCTGTCTCTCTCTGTCTCTCTCTCTCTCCATTCTTCTCCTCTCTGTCCTCCCTTCCACTTTCTCCTCACTCCTTTATTTCCTCCACCTCTCTCACCTTCATTGGCATGCTTGTGCTTGTCTCCTCTGGTGTGTGTGTGCGCGCGTGTGTGTGTCTTTGTGTGTGTGTGTGTGTTTGTGTCTCCATGTCTCCGTTGTGTTCCCCACGGGGGCGGTAGATCTCCTCGTTGCAGACGCAGATCCACTCCCAGGAGTCGGACCTGCAGAGCCAGGAGGAGGAGCTGGACCGGGCCAAGGCGGAGCTGGGCCGGCTGCAGCAGGAGGAGGGCCAGCTGGAGCAGAGCCTGCAGGCCGGCAAGCTGCAGCTGGAGACCATCATCAAGTCCCTCAAGGCCACGCAGGACGAGATCAACCAGGTGAGGAGCCGCCCACACCGACACCGACACCGCCCACGAGCGTAGAAAACCCGGGACGGGCCCTAAGCTCTGTACGCTGACGGAAAAAAATCAGGCATTATGCAGATTAAGAGGTGGAATTGGGATTTGGCTCGTGTGATGGATCTCTCATCGACCTGTCTGGTATGTGCTGAGGTGGAGATCCTAGCTGCAGATAGTAAAATCCCTGCCACATATATTGATCCAACTATTTCCTGAACCAGCTCGTCCTAATAAGCACACAAAGCATCACACAGGTAGATCAGCTAATTAATGAGATCACCCGTGTAATGCGCACAGGCAGAAGAAATACAGGACACGATTTGTGCTCTAATAAGTCGGGTTCAACACCTCTGGCTATATATGGGTGTGGAGAAAGAGAGAGTTGGAGTCGTTACTAAGTCTCCCCAGTAGGGTGTGTCGTAACAGCAATCAGGATTTTCTCCTCTCTGTGGTGGCACACTCGATCAAGCACATTCTGCTGCACGTATCACACACAAAACGGTTTCCCAGAACTGAGTGCTCACACCTTAACCACATAAGGTGGCTTAACGACCCAAATGGGTCACATCCATTAACTCCTCAAACTGTGACTGTTACCAAAACATGTCTTGTGGAGAGCTTGTTGTTATTCTGTAGAAAGACTCAGAAGTGAGTGTGTGAAAGTTGCTGTACTGATGTTCTATGCGTGCCTGGCAGAGTGTACATCATTGCTGCCCTGTTCAGAGTATTGAATGAGGCTTGACATGGCTGCTGGAAAATTTAGTTCATGCTGAGTTAGTTAGACCGTCAAATTGTTAAAAGAACTTGGAGCTTCTGATGTGGTTATGTGTTGAAATCCCTGTGCTAGGCCCTTTTGGTACAGATAATAGAGTTTACATTAAGAGCTTTGTGTAAATAATATTTTTTTTTGTCAGCTTTCATCACACGGTACCTTATCTGCAAACTGAGGGTGGATGCGTCTCCTTCTAGCACAGATGATATCCAAATGCCACTTATTTCTATTCTGGATTTGGTAGAGTTAAATAATGAAAACTCCACATGTGTCTTGTTATGCACTGTAAGCATGCAAATAATGTGGTAGGTGTCGAGTATGGCACTAGGCCTCTTCTGCCATATGCAACTTCACACATTCATGACAAGGTAGTTTTCACCATCATACCAACCTTAAAAAGAGGTACAACAGGATGCTGTTTAATTATTTTTGAAGTGAGCACCAAAATATTTTTTTAAATTATTATTATTATTTTAAGCTTTAAGATTGTATTTTGCTTGTCTGTCAAACATTCATCTTTATCAACATAGCAGAAGCCAGATAGACTGTAATTATATGACCGCACTTTCCTATCAAACTTTCTCACGTTTGAGTGCTCCACGCCCTTCCTGTTCTTTGGGTGGGGTGCCTACTGTCAGTTTCTGAATTAGACCATCAGAAATGGTGCTTCTGCACGTCAGGCACACTTTCTTGCACAAGTGAGAGACTGTTTACGAACCACGCAAAAGAAAAAAAATACCCAGCTCACATTAGCATACACACCATTCGTGCAAGATGACTATGCACAGTGAGGTGGAATACCTACAAAAAGACAGCTGACTAAAGATGTTTCTTTTTCCAGCTGACTGTGTCTTCGTCCTTAAAACATGTAGTCATTCTTGCAAAAGTGTCAACGCTCGAGGACTGACTGTCTTTTTTTCTGTCAGAAATGAGATTCTTAGTTGATATACATAACAGCTTTCTTTCACATGTTTTCCTTTTACAAAACTCTGACAGAGGAAGACCCATGAAGTGTGAAAGTGTTATGCACTCTGTATGTGTCATGCCACTTTGCTTTTAAACAGTCAGTCCTTCCTGCCTTGAGAACCAAAAGATGGCATGTCTATAAGCAAAGTAGTGCAGTTGGTGCTTTTAATAGGATCCCACTTTTGAAATTTTTTTTAATTATACAGATGTACAAAAATGTAAACTATTTGGTTGGTTTTTTTTTAAATAATTTCTTTAATTCTTATTTCAAATTTTGGTTCCATCACACTTGCCTTAACCATGAAGTAGCCACAGTTGGTAATATGGCATTAAAGTTAAACAAACAAACAAATACAGCCAGTTCTAGTCAGACCTCTAATCCTGCCATGCAAAAACATAGTGGTCTTGAGTTTTGAGAGAGGAAGTATCCAGCAACTGTTTGAGGTGGGTGCATGTAAAGCTGTCAGACCTGCCTGTGTTATATTATTACAAGCTTGAACATTCAGGTCAAGAAGGCAGAAGGTTAGTGGAGTAAGTGCTTTATCAGTTATGCAAGGCTCTTGTGTGAAATCACCTGTGTTAAGTGCACGGGTGGAAGGGACACATGGCAGGATTTACACCACTGTTTTTGATGTGTTGGGAAGGGAAGCTGAGGAGATGTTAATGTTAGTTTAGGGGTTTACTCAGTAAAATAGTGCGTTGTACATAAATAAAATGTACATAAATAAAATGTCAAATTGAGATTTAGTGAAATCACCTGTGGTACAGTAAGTGCACAGGCTGAAGAAATACATGGCAGGGTTTTTACACCTAAGAAACCACTGTGTTTGATGTGTTGGGAAGGGCCCAAGATGACATATTGTTGTCAGTTTAGTGGTTTATTTTGAAGAGTAGTGAGTTGCATGTACATACAATAAATTGTCAAATTCGTGTTATGTATTTTTCTACCAATGAATCTCTTATTAAACATCGAGTTATTTTATTTTATTATAGGACTGTAGGATCTGTGCACATATCTGCTAAATGGGTAGCCTCTAACAACTGTTTGCGTCCTCCTCAAACACAGCTGCAGTGCAACTACAATGACTTGCCAGTTTCAGCCAGCGTCAGTTTCATGACTAGACACAAACGTCTGCCCTGAGAAACCCTGAAAGACTCTAGGAGCTCATGCTAATTTCACTTTTGGTTAAGCATGGTGGTGCCAGATTCGCTGGGCATACTGTGTTAGCCTAGTCTGTATGTATTGATGGGGCAGCTGTGGCCTAGTGGTTAGAGACTTGGTCTTGGCATCGGAGGGTCGCAGGTTCGAATCCCATTCCAATAGGAAGAATGGGGGTGGGGGAGTAAAACAACCTGCCCTCCTGCACCCTCATCCATGGCTGAAGTGACCTTGAGCAAGGCATCTAACCCCACATTGCTCCAGGGACTTTAACTGAATCCCTGTACCTAAATAACTGCAAGTCAGTCTGGATAAGAGTGCCAGCTAAGTGTAATGTAATGTAGTAATGTTGATGTGTTTTGTTTTGAGTCTATGTGTCAGATGGATGCTCAAACGCATGCTGTCTGTGTGGTAACCAGGGTTTTGACTTACTTGGGTTTGCTGTGGTTTAGGCCCGCAGCAAGCTCTCCCAGATCCAGGACAACCAGCAGGAGATGAGCAAGAACATCGAGCAGTACAACAGCACCCTGAACGGCACGCACGGCGGCAGCATGACCAACCTGGCCGACATGAGCGAGGGCTTCCCCGAGAAGGAGAACGGAGGCTTCGGAGCCATGGTTGGTGGAGTGCTGAGTCTTTATTATCTGCCTCTGGGGGAAGGCGTGTATTCTGCATTTCGGTGTAGTATACACACATACTGGAGGAGTGACGACAGTGACAGTGAGCTGACCCACACACAGTACAACATACCCACGCGCAGAGGCACCGTGGGCTGCTGTTAATCCCTGGAGAGCATTTGGGGGTTGGGGGGGGGGGGGGGGGGGGGGGCAAAAGCACCCCAAGGCATCTCATCAGTGGCTGTGGATGTGGGGGAGAGCACTGCACCAATCCCCCCGCCCCCGAGCTACACATCAGCCCTAACAAAGGGTGCATATTAGTACGCACCATGTTGCAATAGTTATGTTGCAAGTTTTGCTACATTTGAACTTGAGGTTAGCTGAGGCCCTCAATGACTAATGCTTGAATTTGCCCCTTAACTGTAACTTCGCTGTGGTGTTTTGCTGTCAGTGCCGTTCCCATCCATATTGTTTTGTACCTGGAGGGTAACAAACTGACTACCCTCTGCTAACCGGTCCAGTTCCCTAACCAGTATACCACAGATGCCCGAGCCCCCCCAGCTGTGCCCCTGTGCTCGCGCTGTCTTGCACAGGGAGAGCGTTCGGGTTACGCAGGATGCAGCGTGCCCCACTGGTGACCTCTGTGCTTACTACGAGTCACATCCGCTCCAATACAACACGGAGGAAGGCCAAGAGGGCACTGAGAGCACAGCATCGCAGCGAAGGTGTTATGGCCTGAAGTTAAGGCATTAGTCACCGGGGGTGTGCGGTGATCTCAGGTTGCAAATGCAGCAAAAAAACTTGCAGCGTAACTTTTGCAACATGGTCCTTACTGGCACAACCCCTTCTGCACCCCTGGTTGGTGCAGATCTGCAACTCTGTGGAAGATCTTATAGTAACGGAACTACACTGACACAGCAAAGAGAAGGGAAGCCACTTGGGTTTGGTTGTAGATGTTTTGCTGATTGTTTTGAATGAGGTTGATGTGTTTAGAATGAAAAACGTCCGTTACTCCGTTACGTCCACCTATGTGCATTAATAAGCTCCAGAAGTGGTCAACACATTGCATGTCATGTATTGAGCCTCCTGTCAAAACGGCATGAAATTCACCTGTGAGCTAAAATTGGTCCCAGCTGCCGAGATGGCTGCATGAAGTGAGAAGATTATCGGGATATTTATATAAAACATTTTCCAGTGCCCGTATTATTTCCTTCATTTTAATTTGCTCCATTTTAACCGGCACTCTCGGTTACACTTGCAGGCAATTACCACAGGGATTTTGATCTTTCCGTTCTCTTCCTAGCATATCTTGTACGACTAAACATAACGTGCGGATCATTAGGCTCAGTCGGTACCAAGCCGAGGTTACTTAATCTGCCCGTGTTTTTATTATTCCAGTCTTCATTACCAGTGCATATCCAGAGGATTCCGCTCGCCAGTCATTCGTGCCCTCGGTTTCATTTCACGGCAGAGTTGTGTCATGGGCAGCGAGCCGGGATTAGGGTCAGGATTCTTTATTGAAATGAGACGGGCGCTGTAATGAAACGCAACACGCAACGTTTTCACAGCGAAGGCCGCCTGGCATGTGAAGCCCTGTTTGAAACGGGTGAGGGTGTGGGGTGGGCTGGTGGGTGGGGGTGGGGGAAGATGGAGCTCGGACACCTGACACCCCAAGAGATTGGTTGAGACTGTTTCTTATTGAGCGGCCTTTTCATTTGGACCAGCTGAGTCTAATAGGCCTCTACTCAGACTCAGACTGCGAACTGCAAATTGCAAGAGAATGAAAATTGCCCCGCACGTTATTAAAGTGAAATTCAACCCGAGAGGGGGGCTCGGCTCGGTTTGCGTTTCTTCCTTCAGAAGGACATTCCTGCCACAGTTTCCCTCTAGACCTGCACGGCGACTGAAGTGGCCCATTGTCGGAACAATTTTCCACCAAAATATTTTGTTTTCGACGGCAGGCAGGCAGGCAGGCTTGTTTGTCAGCTTGGATGGCAGGGCTGAATGAACAGGCGAAATGAATGAAGGCGAAACTGTTTTCTGGTAAATGCCTTTCTGGAAGGCAAATTGTATGAGGTGAATGTAAATAAACTGTGAGGGTCTCGACTCGAGCTTAACACATGGCTCTCGTCACTTTTTCTTTTTTGTAGGAGGACCCCTTCAAGGTGAAGACATCTGTGTTCAATAGCACCCCTCAGGAGATAAACACAGACCCCTTCCACTCAGAAGACCCCTTCAAAACAGATCCTTTCAAAGGTGCTGCTCCATCACCCATCTCTCTTTTGCCCTTTCCATCTCTCTGTCTTATTTTTCTCTCTCTCTCTCTCCCTCTTTCTCTCTCTCTCTCTCTCCCCCCCCTACTCACTCATTCTTCTGCTAAATGTCTCTGGTGCTGCTCTAGCACCCATATCTCCTTGGCCTTTTGTCTTGCTCCTATTCTGTCTCTCTCCCTCTGCCTCTCTCTTCTGCTAAACTTCTCTGGTGCCTCTTAATCTGTCTCCTTGCATCTGCTAAAATCACAAGAGGTGTACAGGGATACGGCAGCCTGATGTGTATGTAGGCCTCAGCCATGCTTTAGTGTTGTCCTGTGTGGTTTCTCTCTTGACCCCTCCCTTTTCCATACTTGCATGAGTTGACTTGGATTCCATAGCCACTTGGCAACAGGCCCCCTTCAACACAAAACGTTAGATATGAATATCTATTTTTCCCAAATGGTTTTGGTTTCTCTTTGGAATCCAGCTTTTTCCCCTTTGTCTTCTGGCATTGCCACTGATACCTACTCTCTCTCTCTCTCGCGCTCTCTCTCTCTCCCTCTCTCTCCTGCTTTTTCTGGCCGGCCTTTCCGTTGTGCAGGAGACCCTTTCCAGAACGATCCCTTTGCAAAGCAGCCACCCACCACCACAGGTATTTATGCGCAATTATTCACAAATGCTCCTCATCATCACAGTTGGAATGCACGCTTTTTTTTGTGTGTGTTTCCACTTTCTTCAGCACAAGTATGCTGGCTTTGACATGCACTGCAGATGACCTGATGAGACATAGGTTTACTAACTCTGCCAGTCAACTTCCCCCTTTGTAATATTGGTGATTTCGGTTCCCCAAACACTCCAGAATATGAGCATGTTGTGGAACTGATAATCAAAAACTATTTTTTTTTTTTTAAAGAAAAGCATCTGACTAAAGTTAGTAGTTCTATGTGGAAGTGGGAGATGGACACTATTAATATAATGTTTATCACTGTTGAAGTATGCTGGGCCATTGTGTGTGACCTGTGGTGTGCTACATACTGAAAAGAACATACTGACCCACAAAAGACTTCACATTTTATGCACTCTCATGTCTGACAGTGTTTAGCTTACTGCATAATGTCAGCTCTTTGTATTGCCTTATTCTAAGGGCTGTTGATTAGAATTTCACCAGCGTAAGAAGGAATAAATTAAAATTAAAACGTGCCCCTTCCCACCTAGATCCTTTTGGTGGAGACCCTTTCAAAGAGAGTGACCCCTTCAAGACTACGTCAGAGGACTTCTTCAAGAAGCCCGCCAAGGTAGATCCTTTCGGAGCTCCCGATCCTTTCAGCAAAAGTGCCACACTTCCTTCCAAGGTAAAGATGAACCCTTCACCCCATACCTTTTGTTGGAGTGGTGTTGCAGTGGTTCTCTTGGTGATTATGAAATCGAGATGGCTTTTACTGTGGCGTTATGTTCCGTGACATGACATCTCTGCTCGTGTTTCTCCCCAGGCACCATGTCACTTCACAAGCAACGATCCCTTCACGTCCACCAGCCCAAAGTTAAAAGGCCCAGGTACCATTTTGGCTCGTATCTGACTTGAAATGTTTCGTGAAGTCTCTCGCCAGATAATTGTGTCCTGTCTGCCATGCAGAGGTGTCTCGGCACCTTTTTCAGTCAAACCCATTTCTGGTATCACTACTAGTCAGTCAATGCATTATTGTTACCTAGTATTTACTATTATTATTAATTTCTACAAACTATGCATTTATGGGGAGGAACATGTCAGTGAGATCAAGGCATGCCTTAATTACAGTTACTTTTATGACGGTAATATGACAGAGCATGTCTGCACAGCGCTGTTGAAAATTGTAAGTGACAGTGTCTGGTAATGGGTGCAGGGCTCCCACAGACAGACAGAAAGTTCTGTGTCGGTTGTGTGCATACACAGTGTCTTAGGAAACTACCTGTACTTTGAAGCAAGTCATTCAGAATGTAATGTTGGTAGTGATATTCATATTGTTCATACTGTTTTCAACCCTGTCTTTTATTGTGACAGAACTCTGCTCTTTTGTATTCGAGCTGCGGGTCAGAATACTGCACTGAGTTACACAGCTGGCAGCCACACGTGGCGTGTTGTGGATTCTGCATCTGACCCACTTATGGAAGTCGGGTCTAGGTGTTGCACATAACCGCCACCTACACTCTTCAGTTATTAACATAGACACATAGACATTTTTAATGAACATTTCACACAGTCAAACAGATAATTAGATAAAAGTATCAAAGTTGTCTCAAAGTAAAGAAAACATTAAAATATGTTCATCCAGGTGATGGTAGTCAAAGTACCACGGATGGAGACACATGAGATTTACTGTGGAGATTGCGTGTGTGTTTCCATCACCAGTTCTCAGAACTGAAGCACAGTGCAGATTCCTACAAATAAGCAGTTTGAGTGTATAATTTCCAGTATATGTGTGTATATGAATAAAGACGATGATATTTTTAGCTGACCTTTAGACCCATGGCTTTTATCAGGTGGAAAATATACAGGAAGAGATAAAACGTTATTCAGGCACCTGATAAACTTTTCACATGAGTGTTACATTAGTGCGAGGTGTGAAACTGGTATAAGCTTCATTGCAAATAATAGACTATGCCACATTGATAAACTTATGTAATGCACTTGGGATGTGCTGGTTTCGAATACATTCTTATACAGGTTGGGTAAATATTTAACTTCTACCCATGTCCAATTTTCATTTAAATTCAGTATTACAGTATTTAATGCAATAAGAACAATTATCACTACAGAAAAAAAGGAATTCAGCAGCTATGTTGCCTTGACTCCGGTAATACAAAGTCCCAAACGTACCATGCATTGCTACCTACCTCAAATGTAACTAATGTATATGCAATGTGTCAGTTTCTTGTTTTGTGCTTATTTAAGAGGTGTGTCATCACAGTTTGCTTAAAAATCCCACTTTCCCTGTCTTACCTGGGGAAAACCAATGCAGATAAACTTCCCTGTACACTAATCAAGCCTGCGTCTGGATTGGATCCTCTCAGATCTCTTCGGGACGCTCGACCCTTTTGGAAGTAGCTCGTTCGGTGGCAGCGGCGGCGGCAGCAGCAGCGGATTTGCAGACTTCAGCCAAATGTCGAAGGTAAGTACAAGCCCTCTATACAGGATGTCTGACTTGATGTTCATTACATCTGCTTCACGTGTCTGTATTACAAAAATGTCTTAGTATGACAGCAATTCAGGTAGCTTGCTAGTCACTGCAAAACCGTAGACCAAACTGTAAAATACAAAAAAAAACCCAATACATCAGGTTTATAAAAAAAAAATCGAAGTTAAACATTCTATTGAATGTCAGCAAATGCATTTGAAAAGTTAAAAGTTCAAAGGTAAGTACGAGTCCTCAGGAGTCACGGCCTCCCATAGAGGATGTCTTCCTCGATCTTCATCATATCTGCTCCACGTGCTGTGCATGGCTTAGTTACCTTGACCTCACAACGTCGCGTGCTGATGCGTCAGAGTAATCCCTCCCATCTCACCCAGACCCTGTGCCAGCATTGCCAGGCATGTGGGGGCACCAGAGCACACACCACCCCAACCGCTACAAACAAACACTGGGTGTATGCTGAACCAGTGCTTCTTGTCCTCACCTTGAACTAGGGAGTGGAGTAGTTTGGCTTCTGGTTTTATTGTCCGTGGGTAGAAGTTGGTTTGTGGCACAGCTCACGTACAGCATGTTGTGTTTGTGTCTTGTCATTTGACCAAGGAGTGAACTGATTATTCTTGTCCTCACCTAAAACTGAGTTGAAGTAGTTAGTTTTATGTCTTTAAAAGTGGAGTGTTTGGGTTTATTTTCTGTGGGCACAAGTTGGTTTGTGGCACACGGCTCTCTGTCAACATTGTGTGCTTTGCATCTTGTTGTTTAGGGCTTTGCAGACGACCCCTTCAGCAGAAAGCAAGACACCCCAGCACTGCCACCCAAGAAAGGTGTACCGCCTCGACCTAAACCTCCCAGTGGTACGTCCACATGAATTTGAGTAGTGAATCCCTTAAAAACACCTACTTTTTAATGCATTTGTCAGTGCAAAAGGAAGTAATGAATCTGTTTGTGCCTTCCATTTTGGCAATGTGTTTGTTTCCATATTGAGCAGCATACGCTAATGTCCGTTTGAGATGCACGCTCTTTCCACCACACCCTTCTGCTCACAGCTATATCCTGTTTTGGAAATTTCAGCAATTCAGAGTTGCCAGTTCTGACTGATGAGAGATTAAATTATGACATTTCTGACTCTGGTGTGCATGTGAACTGTCCTTCAACAGTCCTCAGGCTGTCAATCATTTCTCTTCTGTCTTCTCCCCCCCATCCACTGAGGAAGGGCAGTGGAGAGATTAAGCTAATGATGCGTGTGTTTTTTTTGTGGCCAACATTATTCTCTTACAAGTGCAGCTTATTTTTCTGCTCTTTCACATAGTAAACAGGAAATGTGGGCACGGATAACCCAGAGCGGATGGTTTTTGTGTGCTTTGATCACTGGAACCTTGCAGCAAATGCCTCGTGCAGAGAGAGAGAGAATGTTTTTCTGACACAGAAGTCCAGCTTTTTTTTCAGATCTGCACCTCCATTTGCTTACCATTTGCTGTGTGTGTGTTACGGCCAGAGTTGTATGGGTGGTCTCTGACACACATCTAGCTCAGGGTATTACCAGTGTGTAGCTCAGAGAATTGTGCATGTTACTTTCCAATTTCAGTAAATCATGGAAATGTGCTGAATATACAGGATTTTTCTTTTTTTCGGTTACTTGCTCTACTCCATACACATCTGATCTCTAGACCACCTTTTGTAGCATTAATGTAATTAGAGTTTTAAAGTTTTACAGCGCAAAAATGCCTTTGTGTGACTCCTTCTCCGCAGCAACAGTGCAGATAGCTGTCCAGTCACAGCAAAACCGTAGACCACACAAAAATTAAAAAAAGAAAATGGATCAGGTTTATGAACTATCAAAGCCTAACATTTAATTGAACATCAGAGAATGCATTTGGAAAGTTGGAATGCATTTTCATATGTATGAGAATGTGTGTGTGTGTTTGAGAGAGTGAGTTAGTGTGTGTGTATGTGTATTTCTGACATGGTGCTGTGCAGATGCAGACGTAATGCTGTGTGCTGTAGGGTCAGTGAGCAGTTTTCTCTCTGTGACTCCTAGTTGACAGCGTAGGTGGTGATAGTGGAGCACAGATGATGTGTGGTTAGCTTGCACTGGCAACATCAGATGTGTTCATGCTCTCCCCACCCTTTCCCACTTCCTCTTTGTCGTGTGCGCGTGTGTGTAAGTGTCTTTAAGAGTAACTTTTACACCAGTGGCCAAATGTGTTCTTTTTCACTCTCTAGTAAATGTGTTGGTCCTTTGTTTTTTTGTTTTTTTAATGTCTTGGTCCTTTTGTGCATGTTGTTGCATTATTCATGAGTGGTGCCAGTGAACCTAGAATAATGTGACGGACAGTAAAAAACTTAAACAAATGAGAGATTGGAATATTTTCAGAAGCACTTTTTAGTCACAGTTTTTAGTTAATGTTTTATCTCCTAGTTTGTCTTACTTTTTGTGGGTTGTATGTCACATTTGCCACTGTCACCGTGACTGACACTGATGGGGACCATGCCTGCAGTGAGTTATGCATGCACTGCACCAGCCTGGGGGGGGGTGCAGAGCGTGTGAGAGAGAGGATGTTTCAAATTGCGCTGATGTGAAAACACACAAGGGTGGAGCTCACTTTTTGCGGTCGCGAGTGCCATTTACTGAAAGAACAGAACTGATTGCTCAAATGTTAGCGTTGTGCTAATCAGGACTGGTATATGTAGATACATAGTCAAACTAGCCCACTGTGGTTAACACCTTCACATGGGGAACAACAACTAGTGAAGCATTCCCACGCACTTCTCTTGAGAACAGTAATAAACATAGACATAGAGGCGACAAGTGTATAATGTGCACATGATGCGTTCCACCCCTCGTCTTTCAAGAGGAGCATCTTATCTGATTTTTTTAAGCCGGCCTGGAGGTGTTTAGGAAGCTCACAGGAGGCTACTTGTAGATAGTTGAAGTGATATTTTGAGCGCTCGCTTTTTTCTTTAGTTTGGTGGGCGTCGTGCCAACCCTCGTCGTAACTATCATCACGAGGCACTTGGGGCACGGTTATTCAGACCTTGTGGTTCAAGTGGAAATGTGTCACTTGGAGAGCATAAAAGTGTAAAAAAAAAAATTATGAATGATTTTTTTGATCCCCAAATTATAGACCTCTTTTCGGAGGAGTAGAATTGGAGCGTATTTAGGGGAGCATCTACAAATGAGGTTAGTGAAGTCGTGGAACCTCTAACCCCGTGTGTGGCTTTTGGTGCACCACAAGCGGTGTTCAGGTGAAATGTTCTGTGGGTAACAGGAAGAAGATACACCAGTTGTTGTTCCTCAGCTCAGATATCATTTTTAAAAAATCATCGAAATCACTTTGTGAGAATGCAGGGATAATTGTGAAAGTGAAAAAGAGAAAAAGGAATATTTTCCTTTGTATCTAATTTGCTATTTTTATGGGAATGCAGGGTTAAGTGTGAAAAAGAAAAAAGGAATATCATTTGTATCTGTTTTGCCAGATGATTTCACAACACAAACGTAAAAAAGGAGAAATGGACAAGTCCTCTGACGAGGGGTTTTCCCCTTTGCTTTTCATGCAGCTGTGCCCTGAGCTGGTATGAAAATGTGACACACAGAAGAAACAAAAAATAAAAAATAAAAAAATGGTCCCATCCATTAATAGTGTCACCAAGTGTGACATCCCCCCCCCCCTTTAAATGCCACTCAACTTGTCTTTATGTCATAAACTGCAGGGGTGGAGGAGGAATGGCTGGGCGGAGAAATGAACCAGGTTTATCTCTGAACTCCTTTTCAGGTAAAAGCACTCCTGTAAACTTGCCTGGATCGGGGGATGCCGCCAAGCCGAGCGACCCGTTCCAGCCCTTCGGCTCTGACGCCAGCGACCCCTTTCAGAGTAAAAAGGGGGTGGCGGTGGCGGCGGTGGCGGGGGTCCCCGGGGATCCCTTTAGTGGCAAAGATCCGTTTGCTCCATCTGCTTCAAGTAAAGCCTCTAGAGAGTCCTCATTGGGTTTTGCAGACTTCAGCTCTGTAAGTTGAGCTCAGTGATACTCTTCTTCTGTCCAGTACACCCCTTTTATGATCTCGCTCTCTCTCTCTTCTCTTCTTCTTGCGCTGCACAGTCAATCATGACTTTCTGTCAGACAAAAAACAAAAAGAAAAAACAATCTTAGAGCAACACCAGCTTTCTCTGTTTTCCACTTCTCTGCTACAAACACCTCATTCTGGCTACTCCATTCTCTATTTGTAAAATAACCCATCAACGCCTGATAGTTTCTTGTCTTTAAAATGGAGGCTTGTAGGAGCTGGTTTTGAACTCCACCATGACCTCTTGGCAAATGCAATCGATACCTCATAAAAGCCATGTTTTCTTTCATAACACAGTCTAGGGTCTTGAGTGTTTCCTGTTAAAGGTGGTCCCGTCTCTCTCTCTCTAGACTCCACACTACTAGACAACAAATCATGACACACACCGCTCAAAGGAGACTGGAAGGGTAGAAGGAATTCCTTAAATATTTATTTCCTTTGAAGTCCAGGGTGTTAAAACATGTCCCACTGCGTTCCACATTCCAGTTCCAGTGAAAGTTTGTAGGTGTCACCTCACTTGTGGGCGGATAAAGATTTTTTTCTTTATGTCCAGAGTGCAAGAGAAGTTTAGAAAGTGTGAAAAGACATTTCTTTGAAGTAGATCCAGCTAGTCATCACAGCTGAGTCACAGTTGTATTCATAGCCCTGAGGTTGGGCTTTTTTTGACAAAGGGAGGTGTAGTTGTAATTATGGAATGATAGAAGATGGCCTCTTTGAACAAAAGCTTAAAGTAAGGGGTCTAGCTGTGCTAAATGATGTTGCCTTGTCTGATGCTCTAAGCACACAGTGTGAATGGGTATGAAAGCATTTGTGCCACGCGGTTGGGTGGTGGATGGCTTCAGCCATTGGCTCCTATATAGAAGAGACTGGTGAGAGTTCTCCATTGCTGTTCTGGCAAGACCCACGCTAGGCTGTAAAAGGGTGCATAATGGACAAGGGTAAACAATCCAGCTGTTCCTGTGGACTATCTATCCCTCAACAATCTGCAGCCGTGACAGGTGGCACACCTGACTCTCGTGTTTTTTTTTTTTTTTCCCCCTTTTTTTGTCCCCCTGAGCGACTAAGCTCTGTGTGCAGCCTGCAAAGCACTCATGCAAAGGATCCTATTGGATCTCAGGTCTGTCTCCCCCACCCCCAAAGCACTCTCGGGGAGCTGTACAGACTCTAGAATGAGAGACTATAGAAGCAGCCTGCAAAGGATCCTTATGGATCTCAGCTCTGTCCTGCTCAGCAGCGCATAATGTCTCTCCCCAGAACTCTGAGGGCACTGGACAGACAGTAGAATGAGAGACTGTAGATGGCTCATGACTGCTCTTTGTCTGTCTTCTGTGTCTTTGTTCGCCATGTTAACGCTTTCTATGAAGCTTGTATTCACAAGACTTCATAAACACATTCATAAAGGCTTGTAATGCATTCATAAAGTATGTTAAGTATTCATAACTATTTATGCATACTCATGACTGTACTCATAAGGTATTAAAAAGTTGTGTCAAATGCCATATTCCAACTTCAAGTGACATGGTCATAAAGCTTTACCTGCCTTACGAGTGCAGTCATGAATATGTATAAATAGTTACTATGAATACTAATTTCAACCATTATTAGGTTTTGTGAAGGCATTATAACCCCTTTAGTCTTATGAATACAAGCTTCATAGAAAATGTTACCCTGCGTTCTCTTCTCCACCCTCGTGGTGTCTCCCCTCTTCTGTCTCTCTCTGTCGTTCATTGTCTCTCTCTCCCATTAACCCTGACATAAAACGTGCACACAATCCCTCAAGTCAAGCCAGTCCCTCTCATGACGTCAGGTTGCCATTTGGCCCTGTTAGCAGTAACCCTGCAGCAGGGGACCCTCTGGGTTGTCCCCCTTACTCCTCCTGCACGGCGCGCAGGCCTGTGCGCCGTCTCCATTCCCCTCCACATCTCCACGCACAACTTACTCATTACTCAAGCTGTAATTAGGGCTCGAGACACAGGAGCACTCATGCTCTTCTCCTCTCCTCTCCTGTCTTCTCTTCTCTCCGCACCCCGAAAGCGAGGGGGAGGAGAAGCACCGTCCTGTCCTGAGCTTTAATTTGGGGAGCTGAGCTAAGCTGAGCTGCCCACCGCTGAAGGTCAGAGGTCGGGTAAGGGACGATCAGGGGGGGTGGTGGGGGCGGGGCGTCTGTAAATGGGTCAGTGGTTGGTTGTTTTGGGGGGGGGATAGTTCCAAGCCAACGGCTGTACAATTTGCTCACACGGGAAGCAGCAGTATCACTACTCAGCTGTCAGGCCGGAGTTTTCAACCGAGCATGTCATTGTTTTTGATTGTTTGTTGCGCTGGTTTGTTTGGTTGGTTTTGTGCTGTTGTAAATGTGCGCATTCCAGTAGCATACCGCGAGGCCCAGGCCTTTTGCCATGCCCATGTGTCACTCTCAACCCAACCCAACCCAACCCATCGCCCACTACTGATGGTCATGTTTTGCCTGCATGACTTTGGGGCATGGAGCTTGCTATACCATTTCTGAATCACAAACGATTAAACGATACGCACAACTGTAAACTGTCGATCTGTCTGTTCTGTAAGTCGAATCTGAGACGGTTCAATCAAAGCTCTAACGGACATATTTATCGACACAGCTAATTTGTGGCACTGGTGATGTCACTGCGGTGTATTTGGAAGGGGATGGCTGTAAAAACACTACAATAAAAAAAAGAAATAAAAAAAAACGGCGTAACCCTACCTAGCCTTCACTGTAAAAAGTGAAGCATAGAACCAACTTTTTAATTTTGAGTTATTTATTATAATTATTATATACAACTTAATGTGCTGCATGGATATTTGTACTATTGTTTAACCTAACAAGGCCATGTATGTTAGTTGTTGGTTCTAAGCACTTTTGCACAGTGTTTGCTTACGTAGGCATTTTAGGTGGTTAAGCAAGGCCCTCATATCCACATCAGCAGTTGAACCATGCATGTGGCCATTTCACAACTCTCCTGTGCGTGCGTGTGTGTGTGTGTGTGTGTATGTATGTGTGTAGTGAGTGAGTGAATGTGTCTTTTTAGATGTGTTGTAGGCTTCGTAACTGTAGTATAAGTCACCACTCCATCGCCATTGGACATATCTTGCGCTTCCTGTTTTTTTCTTTCAGCTTCTCTCTGCCTGTTGTCATTGCATGCTGTGTTCAGTGATGATGATGATAACGAAAATGCTGATAATAATAATAATGTTGTTCTTAATTTCTTGACACCGTTGACCCTTTAAAGTGGTCCCTCATGTAATGTGTGTGTGTGGGTGGGTGTGCTGTCTGTCTGTCAGTCACTCTGTGGTGGTCCCGTAAGCTTTAGGTGTTGTATGGGGGCTGTGGGGATTTCCAGGTGGCTTGTTTGGAGTTTTGAACCTGTCTGTGTATTTTTTTTTGTGCTTTGTAACACGATTTTCATCACACAGGAAATGAGAGAGTCAAGGTAAGACACCTGACGTTGTGGTTTTGTTTTTGTTTTTTTGACAGCATTTTGCATAAATGTTCTACACACTGTTTGCACAGTTGTCTCTTGATCAAGCAGCCTCTTGTGCACTGTCAGACTGACCTTTAAAACAACAAAACAAAGCAAAATCTTCACCATGAGAGCGATGCTACTGCACAGCTGTGCTCTTTTAATTGGCTGCCTCCACCCAACTCGTCTTGGGCTTTGTGGTCCAGATGCATCATGTTGAGCTGAGCACTCGCATCAGTGTCCTGTAGTGCAGCTTTATGTGACAACTCACACGATCAGTTGCAGGAGTGTTAGAACAGGTACAAATCTCAGTGCAGGTCAGGACACTCGGAATTTCGGATGCACAGCACATGTGCCTGGGGAGAATTGTGTCATTTTCTGTCACACTGAGTCGGTTTTGCAAATAACACCTAATGGTCATAATCATGATTGAATTCCTGACAGACCTTTGAGATGAGGATGAAACATGACTTTCTCCTGATCAGTAAATTTTCTGAGCCCTGTGTTTTTCAATATAGAAAAAAGGATATATTTGCTTGTCTTGTCATATTCCATGGTCAAAGATGTGATATACAATGTTATCAAAAGGTTTTAAAAGTCTGTAAGATATTAATCTAAGGGCACAATGACACATGCTGGACCACTTCCAGTACTTTACTGGAATTTATTTCACTTTTGGAGTAAAAAAAGCATTCTCAGTAGGGGTAGAGTCATACTGAATGTACATTTACTGCCATTCAAATTTCTAAAGTGTTTTTAGTGTACTGATTAAATCATTTTATTTTGCATTGTGTTTTAGAGTTTATTCCCAGTTCATTTGTTCTGTGCTGTTAAATGTCAGTATGTACACCATAAACAAAACAAACTCTGTTATTGCTTTGGAATTGTATCCTGGCTGTACGTTCAGAGGATTTTGTTTTGTAATCTGTATCAACAAGTCTAAATTATTTAAGTCCTAAAAACAGTTTTGTCAGATTTTTTTCTTTTTGTCTTTTAATCCTCTAGTCAAAGTAATGATCCATTTCTCAGTGTCTTATGTTGGGCTAAGTGCACGTGTATGTATGTATGTATGTATGTATGTATGTATGTATGTATGTATGTATATATGTATGTATGTCATGTCCAGTGCATAGTTTGGTGCCAGAGTGCAGAAGGCTGCGTGCAGCTTACACAAGTGACTGTTAGTAGTGTTGCTACTGCTTAGAACATATTGAAGCTAACAAAGTCAATGGGTATGTGACCATTGACCACTGCAGTGTGAGATGTGCATTTGTGTATGTGTGAAGTGTGCCGGTAAGGTGTGTGTGTATGCGTGTGTGTGTGTGTGTGTCCAGTGCTAAGCGGGTGTGTAAAATGGCCTGTGTGTCCTTCCCCTCTCCAGTTTGGGAATGAGGCGCAGCAGCTGGAGTGGGCCAAGCGGGAGAGCGAGCGTGCGGAGCGGGAGCGGCTGAAGAGACTGCGGCAGCAGGAGCAGGAGGACCTGGAGCTGGCCATCGCCCTCAGCAAGGCCGAGATGTCCAACGCGTGACCTCGCGCCTCCCTCCCTCCCTCCCTCCCTCCCTACCTACTACCACCCCCCTCTACCCATCCCCTATCCTCCCCTGCCCTTCACTCCTCTGCCCAACCAACCACTCCCACCATCAGCAAGGTCGAGATTTCCAATGCGTGACCTTGCGCCTCCCTACCTACCTTTTCTACCTGCTACCCCCCCACTAAACGTCCCCTTCCCTCCCCTCCCTGGCCCAACCAACCACTCACACCCTCAGCCAGGCTGAGATCCTCCCCCATCCCCTAACCCCAAACCCACATCACTGCTGACCTCTCACCCCACGCCCCCCCCCCCCTCCCTTTCATGTGCTCAACAAGACTGAAGCTGTCTGATGCTTGACCCCAGTCATGACCTCATCTCACCTCATGCTGTACTAACCACAATGCAAGACGTTTAAAGCTAAAAGTACAAAATGCAAAACAAGCAAAAACAAAAGAACTAAGAGTAATACTAAGAGGGTTTTGGGGGGGGTGGGTAGAGGTGGGGTCGGAGAACAAAATTAAAGTGTTGGTTTTTTGGGGGATGTGGTAGTGACGAATCGAACAATCATGCTCTCTCTTGCGCTCCTCATACTTAATTTCAATGTGATCAACAATAGCGAGAGAGTTTACTCTGTGGTGTTTATTTTTTTGTTTTGCGAACAAACTAATGTACTGTACACACACTGCATAACCTGCACCATCTGGCACTGGCCGAAAACCGTGCTATTTAAGGGAAACCGGGGCCTCGGGTGGGGCTAGAGTGAGGTTGTGAGATGTTGGTATGACTTGGCGTTGAACTTCACACTGGACTGATGGCAGTAAAACAGAGGTGGTCAAGAAGGGACGGCATTTTGACCAAGCTAAGAAAAAAAAAGGACAAAAATATCACTGTTATATGGTTCGAACTGACAATTTGTTGGCTGTTTTGTTTCTTTCTGTTTATTTTGAAAGGCACAGGACTGGTGTTATGGTCTCCTGCATGTGTGAATGGGTGGCTTGTGGGCCATGACTGGAAACAAATTGTACAGAAAAACTCTATTTTCTTTTTTGTTTGTTTGTTTGTTTGTTTGTTTGTTTCAGACAGTATGTGTGAATGAGTCCGGAGCGCTTGCGTACCATGGGCAGTAGGAGAGGTTGAAATGCTTTTATTTTTTTATTATTATTGTTGTTTTTAAATCATGTCACACTTCGCCGTGCATCTCAGAAGCTGTGCCGTGTGAAGTGGGGATGTTCAGGAAGAGAAACATCAGATGAGGGAAGTCGTTCTTCAGTGGTCACTGTGTGTCCTAACAGCAGCAGGAACAGAGGAAGCTCTTTTTTTTTTATCTGGTCCACCAGCACTGTTTGCCCTTTCAGGAAAGGCCACACCATCGTTTCACATTATTGTAAAAGCACAACCCTCCCCCCGTTTATCTCCTGTTGAGAGAACACACTCATAGTGTTATCAAAATGTACTGGCATCCTCCTTGGTGTATTGGTAATGATTTCAGAGTTGAACTGGCTGCTAGAACTGATGAGTTTGCTGGCTGAAGGACTAAGCTAATGGAAGGGGTAATCCCACTGCTTAAGCTTACACAGCGTCGGTACTTTTTAAGTGTTCTCCTTTTGTCTCGTTTCGGTTATTGTTTTAAAACTGTCCTCCACAGAATTGCAGCATAGAAGTGACATTCTAGCCAGGTAACCAGCCCTTCGTACTTCATTTCATTTTCTACACAGGGTCTGGCCTTGCTGTCGTTGACATTTATGTATTCGGACCAAGCGTATCCGAGCCAATCGGCAAACAGAGGGAGTGTTTGTGAGCGATGGCACACAACTTTGTGTGCTGCATTTTTTATTGTAGCGCGTAGGTAGGCTAACTGCATATTTGACGACCAGATGTTAACAATTGGGTAAAGGCAGAGCCACTTGTTTTAAACTTCAGTAGAGTCCACACCTCCAGGAAGAAATCGTTTCACAATGCAGCAAGGCCAGACCATCTGTACAAAATGAAATTAAGCACAAGGGCTGGTTTACCAGGATAGTGACATTCAAGCCTCAGTAGGCCGTGAAATAAATTCCAATTACGAAAAGCCTTTCGATGAACCGTTTTCATGTCGATGTTGGTAAACAGGTGCCAACTGCACTGAGCTTTCAAACCCATGCAAGTCTGGATTCTGAGGCCCCCCCCCCCCCAACCTTATTTCAGTGGTTACATTTCTCATTTACTTGAAGTCTTGTCTGTGGTACTTGTTGGCACACTTAATTGTTTACCAGGAGGGTTGATTTCTCTTTGTACTGAAAAGGATGTAAACTAGAGTGACTGAAGTTATCGGTAGGTCCCTCAGTGACTGAGGGCACTACTTAGTCCCCTGAACATTGCTCCAACCCTGTACGGGGTTCCTGTTTGTCTCCAGAATGTGTATGGACATTGCCCCCAAATTTGACACCTCTCTAAATTAGGGATCTTTTACTTTTTCTGAGCCTTGTTGTGATTATTGTTATTGTTATTGTTTCAGTAGTTGTTGTTGTTACTCCATGTTGCTAATGACTTGCATCGTAGGGCAGCGATGTATTGGTTGTCCGTCGTGTGATAATTGACTGGAAAAAAAAAACTCTGGTGTTGTGAATGGCACTTTCGACTGCAAAAAACCTATCCTGTGTTAAAATCCTTTCACTCATGTACGCTAACGCTGGTTACTGACATGTGCCCTATCTCTGTTACAAGCATTAGGAGTGCTCGCCAACTCTGCTTTTTTGTTTCTTTCCTGTCTCTCCTCCCTCTCCTGCATACGTGTGTGTGTGTGTGTGTGTGTGTGTGTGTGTGTGTGAGAGAGAGAGAGAGAGAGAGAGAGAGAGTGTGAGAGAGCTTCATCTGAGTCCTTCTGCTGAAGATGGCGATCAATCTTGTGGTGTTTTAATCACAAGACTTTGGCACAGTTACCAAGAGCTCATGCCAACACTCCTCCCCTGCACCTCTGTGTTCTCCCTCTTCCTCTCTTTTTTATCTGTCTCTCTGTTCTCTCTCTCCTATGTCTATTTGTGTGTATTCTCGGTCTGTCTGTCTCTGTGTTCTCTCTCTCTGTCTCTATCTCTCTCACTCTCTCTCTCTCTCTCTCTCTCTCTCTCTCTCTCTCTGTGCCCAGGAGGGAGCCCGTAAGCCCCCTCCACAGCTCTGCTTTCTGGCCACAGCTCGGCTCTCTCGCTGCTGTCGCTGACTTAAATGACTGAATTGAAAACAGGTGAATCTGAAGTGGGGTTTGGAGCCGCCACAGGCCTCCCCTAATGGAACTAAAAAAAGGCCAGAATCAGATGTGAAAGCCACAGGGGGCGAATTAGTCCGCAGCCGCTCCGAATGGTTCTGATTGAGCAGGGCTGCAGAACTGATCATTCCACTTAAAGATACAACGTCGGATTCATCTGTCGCATATCCCGTTTGACTTAGCTCGTCCTGCCGTCGGCTGCTTCCCGCTGTCACACATGTTCATGCTGTCCTTGTCTTTTATGTCCACAGTGCAATAGTCTTTTCGTTATTTTTTTAACTTCCATTTAAAAACTTGTAAATCCAGTTTTATGTATTTCATATTCATTGTATTCTATTTTTGTTCTGTTTTGTTTTTGTATTGTTTACCATTAGGTGTATTTAAACATGCTTATCAGATTGCTGTCGCAAGTTGGCATTTTAATTGTTTTGATGCATTTTTGACTGATCTGAAGTTGAATGCGTTCCTCCTCGCCTGCCTTTGACTTATCTTTCCTCTGTAGATAAAAAAAAAGAAATAATCAAGTCTGTTGTATTGAAATGCATAAAGTATACATAAACCTTGTATATTAATTCTGTTATATTTGTCCTATAAAAAGTGAAAAACTGCTAAATGTGTAACTTTTGGAGAATTTCTGACTACATTGGTAGCAACTAGAAAAAAAGGAGGTTGGATTTCTTCAAAGATGTTTAATGCTCAGTATGTGGCCATTGTTCAATAGAATAAAACAACTACATTTCAGATTTACAAGCATTTCTTCTGGTATTGTATGTCATTTAAACACATTTACATCATTTCAATGTTGATATCTTGAGTCAAAGATGTGCGTGCGTGCATGCGTGCGCCATGGGTAACCTAATTAAAAAATATCAGGATTGGCGCAGTGATTTGGGGAGTTACTTTTTTGTACAAAGACTCCACTTTTCCTCGCAGAGTTGTTGCTGTACGCGGAATGTGAAAAATGTCCTCATGAAATAACAGGAAATTCCGAAGTAACTTTGTATTTACCTTAAATCCAAATGGAGGTTTGTAGGTTCACTGGCAATGGCTGACTTGATGAGCGTAAAGTGGTCGGATCGGGATTATGTCTGACCGAGTGCCCACTGTTTACTCACGACTTACACACATTTCCTCTCCACACTCCACATTTTTTTCTCCACATTTCCAAACCTAATTGCATGGGCCTTTTGTCTGCCCAGAAAAGGAATAACTCAACAGTCTGACGACCCACTCCTCACAGACCGGCAAGGCAATAGAATAGAATAGATCTTCATTGTTGTCACAGGGACAACTAAATTAAAATGCTCACTGTCAATGTGTCATTTGTGCGTCAATAAGAAATTATTTAAGTGCTGGAGTTACTACAGCAAGTGCAGATCTCAGCATTGTTGTATTATGATAGCCCATGGCTGCTCTTTAGCACTGAGGCCTCTCCTCACCACCGCTCCGGGGATTCCTGGAAATGGGGGGATATCCCGTCTCAGAGAGGCGGCTGCTGCAGGTGTGTGGATGGGCCTCAGGGGGAGGTTGGGGTGGTGGTGGAGGAGAGGTTTGGGGTATCTGCACGCCACACACGTGCGTACATACACTGACCCTGGAAGGGAAGTGGGGGTCTGCGATACAGCCCTGTAAAGTAACAGGATCCCCTGTGTGTGTGTGTGTGTGTGTGTGTGTGTCTGTGTGTGTGTGTCTTCGTCTTCCCCCTGCTGTGGCCATCCATACCAGCAAGCCTTTCATTCAGAAGAAAGACAAAAAACTACTGACAGATGGTTGGGTTTTTTCATTCTTTGGAAAAAAGCAGAAATTACTTTTTTAGCCAGCCTAACCTGTGTGCCACGCTTAATATGTAATCAATCTGGTTCGTAGGAGCAGCAGCAGACTTGGAGAGTTGGGGGCTTTTGGAGTATTTAATCATCTGGGGCAGGGGGAGTTGAGCTGGGCTCTCAAGCATTGTAATGCTGCCCCAGGGACGTTGTGGTACAGACGAAAAATGCTCATGTTTTCCAGCAAGAACTGTCGGGAGAGGCACGCGGGTTAATGCAATCCAGATGCACGCCCTCCATTACTGTGTCACATGGCATAATTGTCGATTAGTTTCTAAGACTGATAGTCATGAAACCTTTTCATTTTGTTGTGTGTGCTGAAATGGCAGCTGCCGAGAGAGACAGCCCTGCTGTGTGTCCCGTGAAAGGTCCACCCTTAAGATGTTTATCATGTTTTCAAGTCTGCAGCAGCAGCAGAATGGTTCGCAGCAGTCATTGAAATCTTTTCATGTAAATGTTTCTCAGACTAATGCACTACAATCTGAAAAATCTCAGTGTCTTGTTAGACCCTTGCACATACCTTTCCATTCCAGAATCAACAAAATATGTTGTGCTGAGGTACATTCCAGCATCCAGTATTCCGGGACAGAATTCCCTCTCACTCCTGCAGGTGGCACACTCATTCCACAACTACAATTTTGAAGGAGTTTTCCCCCCCCTTGGGACCTGAGAAGTTAATGATGTTGATAGCCAACTAGTTATGTAACCTGTTTGTCAACACAATACAGAACTAGAAATGATAGAGGGGCAAGCCCAGGTTTCACAGAAAAGTTGTGTTAATTCCCGAGCAGTTGCTCGTATTTTACAGAAAATAACATGGTGTAGGACAAGAGCCCATTACAAGAGAACTAATGAAGCTCGGGACCTGCAAGAATATTTTCTCTGCTTTTAACAGCTACATCCTTTTAGTTCAATTCAGCTTGTTGTTACCTGTGGGCAGTGGAAGAGGATTATGTTTGCTGCTGTGGTTGGTAGAGGTGTGAAACCACTGGTGAGGTGCGTTTGCGTAAGGTGTACGTGTGTAGTAGGCAACAAAACCACTTTGATCTGTTTACCTGTTTTTAACCTGTACCTATTTGCACCAATAACACAAATCCTTTCTTTTCAATGTATGCAAAACCCAAGTCCCTTCTTTGCCACAAGGTAGAAACTACTTACAGTACCTGATGCAGGGTTCTGTTGTCTCTGATGTTAAGCCCATTGTTAGGCAAACTATAACCTATAAACATTAGTCACAGTGCCAATTCTTGATTAACAAGTAAAGAAATCCTGAAAAAAAAAAAAAACATTTTTGTCACTGGCTCTTGGAAGCTTCCAGCATTAATATAGTGTATTCTAGAGTTCTCTTTCACTGCTGTTTGAGGTGAAGCTTGGCAGACAGCCAAGAGATAGCTACACCTCTTGCACTGTGAGTAGTTTTGTATTGGTTTCATATTAAGATAACATGAAGACGTGCTGGAGCTAAGAACCCAGCCTGGCACCATGTCTCTTCAACCAACTTCGATTTTCCTGAGCAGGTTATCCTGAGCAGACCCACGAAAGGATGTGTGAAAGTCTTTGTAATAGATGTGATACCGAATCCTTTTTTCCTTGTGCAGGGAAAAACACCAAACATACCAGTGCCGAACTTTCATGCATTGCTGTTGCAAAATGAAAATGGTGGCGCTGGTTTTCTACTACAATCATAGTAGTTTCTGTTATTGCTGAACACAACACAAAAGGCAAAAGTGAAAAAGTGTGGGTGGAGTTGGGGTTTCTTTTGAGATCCTGTCCTCAATCTGGATGTTTTGAAAATTCTGTTTGGAGTGAATGTTTGTTTAAGTTATGGGGCTCGGTGTGTGATAGCTGTACACTGAGGCCCAACAATCAGCATATCAATCTCTAACTGTATTCTCCAATGTGTCTCTTTCTCTTCTGCTGAGTGCACAGAAATCCAAGAATATCAATATAGCATAACACAAATATGACAAAGCTCCTTGTTATGAAGCCTTAAGGCTCTCTGAAAATTAATGTTGTGTCAGGTGTCATTTCTGAACTGCTGACACTTATTAGAAATGTGTCACCAAAATGTATTGCACAGGCAAGTTAGTGTCCCAAAATCTGTCTACTCTTATTTCAGACCATCTCCCATCAGCTTCAAATTAAGGGAAGGTTTAAGAAGTATACCCCTCTGCCCAGGCATAACTATATTTGGTCTCTGCAATTATGTAAATGCAATGTTTGTATTTAGAAGCTCAGCCACAGGATTTTGCCTATGGCCCTGCTGGGGCTTTTACTGTGACCTGTTTTGAAGTCTGATCTGAGATATTGGACCCATGATTGAACTCTTTATAACTAAGGTGCAGTGTGTAATTCAGACCAATGTTAGATTAGGACATTTTATCAGAAACAGAAAAATGGAAACCAGCATATATTTCAATCAAGTTTATTATGTACATAAAATACACTATATACATTGTATAAATTATGTACAAGTCATAAGGCTTCACATACAAAATCTTGTGATTTTTTTGCACAATTCACTTCGTCCCTAGTCACATAAAACACTTGAGACTGTCTGGAATGATTTAAAAAAACAAAAAACAAAAACAGTTTGGATAAGACATGTTAAAGCATAGTTATAGACCCTGATTTTACAATCTCTAAAACAATGCACAAATGAAATTCCTAGTTCAAGCCTGAGACGGTAAGGCAGTTTTAGTTCAAAACATTGTCTTAAAGCTTATTTCCATGTGCTGTTTTAACAACTGAGATTCGAAAATAGATATAGGCCTATATGTTTGCCAATAAACCCAATGGCACTCGTATGAATGTAAATACATTGTTTAAAATAAGGCAATGTGGTGAGAGAAAGCAACTGCTCACAATCTTTAGAGGTTTGCTGTATGGTTCCAGTATACTTCCAGTCAGTTGTGTACTTAGGTCCAGCCTATTGTTAATGGCAGAAGTAAGCCTATCTAACAGTTTTAAAAATATAATTTGTTAAAAAGTAGTACCAGCTACATATTTCAGATCTATAGAATACTATGTCAAGTTTATCCATGTTTGTCTGTGGGTCTACTGACAAACGTTCTGTTTATCCCTAGAAAATCCTTAAATATACTGAATTAAAAATAATGCAAATATCAAAAGCACACGTCCTTGCATGCTTGCATCAGTGTAAAGAGTTCATTGGATGGTTCACGACCATCTCTTACATATGCCTTTTCATATGCAGTGCCAGGTGATCCGACCTGGAGAAGGCGCGCTCGCAAAGATGGCACTGGAAGGGACGGTGTCCGGTGTGTTTACGGAAATGGCGCGTCAACTCATCAGACCTGGCGAACTTCCAGCCGCATCCCTCCCAGCTGCAGTGGTATGGCTTCTCACCTAATGAAAGACAAAATCACAGTGTTTTAGTAACTGCGCGATGGCACATACTTCACAAGGCAGGTGGGAAGTGCTATTTTCTTAGTACAGGTCATGAGCTAGTTAGAATGAAACACGCGTTCTTACCTGTGTGAGTCCTCTGGTGCGCTTTTAAGTGCGAGCTCTTGGTGTAAGTTTTGCCGCATCCCTCATACGTGCAGACGTGAGTTGCGGTGCGTTTCCTCGGCCAGGTGCGTCGTCCTCTCTTGGGTTTTGCATCCATGATGTCGAGCGGGGATGACGGGGGAGTAAGCAAAACTCTTTGATTGTTCATCGCCGCGCCGAGTCCGTCTTCGCACATGCTGTAATGACGCGCGCTTGGGTATGGCATTTGGAGTTGGTGAGGCGGGGGCGGATGATGAGGGCGCGCGTTTGAGTGTGGGAAACCTGTCGCGGGAGGGTAGCCCTGGGGAAACGACATAGTGTGGCACAGTTGAGGCTGGCAGTCCGAGTTTAGGAGATCGTTTGGACTCAGTGGTGGAGTCATGTTTCCGGTTGCCTGTGGAGAGTGGGCAACTCTCGGTTGCTCGAAGGACATCATGCAGGACACGTTTGCCTCTTGTTTGATTTTAGGTACCATCCCCATAACTGGCCCGTAACTGTCCATGGGCTCTTGTTTGACGTTCTCCAAATGTCCAAATTCCTGACTTGAGAAGGATGGTCTTACAAGGAATCTCCCTTGAATATTGTTGCCAGGGAGCGGCTGGCAATAGTTGCTATCCACCTCGGACCTGAGAAGTTCCGCCATGAGGCTGGTGCTGTACGGCGGAGGAGGGGTGTTCATTTCGGGCATGGAGTACGAGCTTGGCGCGATCCCCTCGTTGTAGATGCTGTTTGACTCTGGCAGTCTATACTCGCCCGTAACCGCAGGCACGGGAGTGGCTGCATTTGCAGCGCCCGTGCTATTTGCCAGGATAAAATCCAAGTCGAGATACTTGTCAAGATCCTCGTCCTCCGGTCTTCCAAGGCTGTCCATTTTCTCTGTGTTGTCGAGCACGGAGCAGCTGGAATGCATGGACCTGTCAATGTCACCCTTCCACCTCTGAAAGAAATAAAAATAAAAACAAATTAATTCAGTGTAATCATGGGTTTCTAAAGGCATGTAGAATCAAAATGCTGTTCCATATAAAATCACAGTAATTCATACTTACACTTTCCCAAAATTTTTCTCTTTGAGGAGCAAAAGTTGAGATTGATGGCAAAATAGTTGCGGCTAGAGCCATATCCAAAGGTAGGATGCAGTGGTAAGAGAAATAAAAATTTCTCTGTAGTTATGCTTGAGTTGCCAGATGTTATCTGTGCGTCAAATACAGCTCCGTGGAGAAATACTTTAAGTTGATCGGAACGATCTGTTACTCCACTCGTGTAGAGAAATTCAAACGCATAAGTAAGTTTGGATTGGTAGGAGAGCCTACCTTTTAAATATCCTCGCAGCAAAGCTGGACCAATTGTAGTAAGCGCAGGAAACACGTTCAGGATGGAGGTAGAGCAACACTCGCCCCTAATTTTAGCTCTGGTATATAAGGCTGTTTCTCAGCGAGAGCCTGTCGTCAATGCTGGCTCACATGCGCCTATGCAAGCTACTTATCCTCCGTTCTCCTCACCCGCTTCTACTTAAACCATTTTACCGAGCATTGTATCGCATGACGTGTTTTGAACACGCCCATAGCGTGCGTGTAGGTGTGTGTGCGCGCGCTCCTGCACGCGTGTGAGTTTATGAGACACAAAAAGGAGTGAGGTACGCATACAAAAAAAGCTAACTAAAACTAAGAAATAACGCTAGAAAAGTTGTGAATACAGGAGTTTGAACGTGAAGCAAATGTTCTGCTGTACTATCCATGTACACACAAGCCTACATGTGAAGTTGCTCGTCGTCCACTTGAATTAATTAATTTGTAACTTATTAACAGCAATTTCTGTTTTGTGATTAAATAAACTGAGATGGATCTGCTCTCTGCATGCATCAGGCGCCCTGGAATGTCTCAGCCATTAGGCGCCAGATCTGGATCTCTCTCGCTCTTCAAACGATTGCCTAAATATGTACTATTAAAGCTGTTAAAGCCTATCTGATTCTCCATTCAGGTGCAAATAGCAAGGCCAGCGAGGAGCTACTTCAGATCGCTTTGTGCCTCTTTGCATTCATATTGGTATCGGGGCAATTAGACTACATCACCTAGGTTTCGCGTCCCCATCTTTCGTGAAACAGTTTGTGCCATTTGTGTCTCTCTTTTTTAAACATATATACCACGTCCAAGAAATGTAAGGTACTTTCCTCCCAGATTAAGACATGTCATGTGCATGTTGTTGTAATCGTAGTTATCAAAATATGTATGCTTTGTCTGTTGCGCAAATAGTTTTTGGTTAAAAGATGTGGTAAGACAATAAGAGCGCAGCATATAGTCGACACAGTTGCTTCAAAGCTTTTACCCTTAAGGCCATCTGAATGGCATATTAATTATAGGATGGAAACATGCCATGCTTGTAAGGTGTGTGTGTGTACACCTGTTAAGCTCTTTTGGCTGTCACAGATACACTGATAATGTAGATGTATGTCTTCAGCGTAATATGGAATTACTGAAGTAATTGGCATGGACTGATTTTTAGTTGAACTGTTCAGCTTACTTTACACAACATTCATTATTTCCAGCATTTTCACTACCAAGATTACACCAAGGATTGTCTCATCTCCCATTAGCTATCTCTGTTTGGCTTTCACAACAAGGATCACAGAGAATCCTGAACAAACAATCTTTCCAGTGTGGAAGGTATGCTGCATTTTATGAGAGGCAGGATTGGTTCTCCTTGTGGTTTCCATTCAGTGTTGCTCACTGAGGTCAGTAAAGGCTGCAAATAATATGGATTGCTGTAACCATAAGAGACCCCAGAGCCACTGCAGTGTAAAACCCATAAAGCAATTGTAAGAAATAATAATTATAAATTCTGTTGCACATTTTCAGTGGCGTGCCATTAGAGAAAAGCTGTGTTTTGTCAATGTTAAATGAAACTGTATTCTTACAACCCACATGTTCACATCTCCAACACATGTACAAGTTAGGCTATTACAACACTGAAGCTGTTGGGCCAGGGGATCTCTGCTGATAGGGTCATTTCTAAAATAACTGATAAAAATCTCTTTATGTTTTATATTGATTTTTAAGCATTTAATTCACATTCCTTTTACTCGATGTCCTTATTGTTCAATCCCAAGCTCTTTTTTTTGGTTGACGGTGAAATGCCTGGAAACACCTGCTCATTGGAGCCAGCGGGAGGGCTGTCTGCCCTTTCGAGTAAGGGGAAACTGCGAGTGCCGGAGAGGGAGAGCGAGAGGGAGAGGGACGTGCCAGCGGCTGCGCTGGTGTGAGTGAGAGTGTGAGCCGGAGTGGAGCAGTGGCCGGAGCTTATATATGGGATATTTTTAACCACACACCCCTCGCTTATTACGCCGTTTCCTCTGAGGACCGTGCAGGAAGCAAGTTTGGCTCCATTTCCTCCCTGCTCGGCACACGGGGCTGATTCAAAGGGGGATCAGGGAATGATAGCGCCTCAGTGTGAAGGGAAGAGCGTGTGTCCGTGCCTGTGTGTGTGTGTGTGTGTGTGTTTTGTTTATGTTGGAAAGAACTACAGATGGTCAAGCACTGAATTACAGAGTGACACACTCACCCTCTCTCTCTCACACACACAGAGACACAGACAGACACACACACACACACACACACACACACACACACACACACACACACACACACACACACACACACACAAAGGGATATATGGGGTCATCATAGATGCATAATTGTAAGGCCTTACATGATCTTCTCCCACCTCAGGTACATTCTGTTCTCCCCTCAAAAACATCCACTTCATAGAAAAAATCTATGCAGATGACAATGTCAACCAGCTAATGAAACAAGTATGAGACACTATCCAGATTTTTAAAGATTCACAGTTTCCTAGGTCCACTTGGGTTGTTTGTCCTCTTCATGGTGAGATATCCTATCAGGTAATCTAAGAATGGTTAGAATGACTTTGTTTACACTCCAAGCAGACAAATCAGATGAAGCCAGTCAGCTCCAGTCCACTCACCCCGTCAGCACGCCGGGAATGCCTCACATGTGGACCTAATTGGTCCGGTCGCTCATACGGGAAAATGAGGCGAATTATTAGCTGTTAACACCTCATATCATTCGCGTCTTATTACTCCGCGGACGCAGGGCTCTGACGCTGGCCGCTAAAATGTTTTCATTCTCCTCAAGTGAAAGGGCCTATTTATTCAATTACGCCGAGCAGACACTGCAGACGTCCCCCCCCCCCCCCCCCCCCTTCTTGGCATGCCCCATCAACAGTGTTTATGTTTTACTGACCTTTCAGAGACACAGAAACAGAGACGTTTCATTCCAGGAACTGTTTTGTAGTGTGGAGGAATCTTCAAGCATGTTAGAATCGCACCACCAACATACCTATTAACCGCCACAACCTTCATCCAGGAAAGTGGGATGACAAGGCATACAGTCTTTGGGAAAAGGAGGCTTCTTCATACAGATGTGTGTTTTAGAGTTCCTTTTTAAATAGGTGATGAATGTAGTGGGCTATGGAATCTGACGAAGGTAAAGTGAAAGACCACTGAAAGTAGGCACTAGCCGAAACCCCATTCCAAGGAGCATTCAGCACTGATACTGACCTATTGTGGGTGCTTGTTTGTACAACCATGCGGACACATACCAGTTGACCTTGTAAAAAAAAAGCGCATTTCGGAAATCCAAGGTTAATATCATCCAACCATTAGAGTGGGAAATTTTAAGCTTGGATAGAAATGTTTTTGAGTTTAACCTGGCAGCATCTGTGTAATTTCAACATTCTAGATTTTCATCGTTATAAGTCTTAAAACCACAGGATTGCCGAGCAATCTGCCAAAAACAGTTCCTTTTTATTTAGGAGTTGGAATTATAGAGCCAGTTGTTACAATGCAGAGTTGAGTTTCTAAAGCCAAGGCAGGCCACAGGATTTTTTATACACAAGCCCAACCACAAACTCGCACACACTTGAACATGCTGCCTTAAACCGTGCCAGCTGAATAAATATCAGAGCCAGAGCTGCACACACAGGTTCTTTTTTATTCTCACTTTGAACTCCATCATTCAACCCCTTGCTTGTAATGCCATGTATACACCTAGAAATTGATGTGCCTAACCACAAATTGATGACACATTCCTTGGCCGTACAGCAAAGAAGCATTTGAACACAAATCACTTGGCTCCAGTGTAGAATCCCAAGATGAATATTATTATTTTTTAAAGTATTTAGCATTTTTGAAGGCAAGTCTGATGTTTTTGTGGTGTATCTGCTTTTGTGTGCACTATATGACAGACAGATACAGCAAGTATGTTTTGGAAGGTTAATGCTTGTCCACACTGTATGTAGTCACGGCGCAAAGACGTTATTTATGAAGAGTCACATGTGTAATGTATCTTGTCTGTCATGTGTTCCACCAAAAATACAGAACGTTTGGTTCAGCTTATGGAAAAACACAGGGAAATGCACTGACTGAGAGCATAGTTTTGTGGAAGGTTTTGTTTTTTCAGATACTGAATGCATTTTGTAATGCACACATTTTCCAAACCCTCTGTCTATGAGACACACGTTAATTTTGGCAACATCTGGATGTCTGAACTTTGGCTAGGTCAGTGATGTAGCATCAACCTTTTAATTAGTTTCCCTCACTAAGACAAAAGGGATATGTGTAATATGTCTAACTTGTTCTTCTCACATTAGCAACAAAAAGAAACCAGAGAGCACTTTTGTTTGGTTTCACTTAAAGCATTCAAATTGAGCTACTTTGAGTTTTAACTAGACTACTAATCTGGTACTTAGGAATTTGTTAGAATGATACCTCTATTGATACCAAGGCATGACGTTATAACTGATGGCTAACTCTTAGAAGAGTAAAAGTAATGTTTGACAATTTAGGACACCTATATGTGATTTGTCGGCTTGCCCATGTTTTAGATTAATCAAATATATTTTTCAAAAAATACTCTGGAAAAACATTTTGGGAAAAATCTCCTTGTCAGCACCTCCCCAAAAGCTTTGAACAGTCATCTTGCTAGAGGTTAGTTAAATGCATAGTATTGGGAAATGACCAAGGTTGTCTTGAGAGAGAAACAGATGAGGAAGTGCTGTTGCGATGTGTATTATTGTAAAAAGTGAGTATGGTTTGTAATCCCCTTGAGGTTTCTCCCTTAACAAAGTGGTCTTTATAGATATATCTGAAATGGAAGATATAAGCCAAACTCTCATTTGATCTCATTGGCATTGTGGAGAAAGAGTTGTTTTCTTATGCCAACATGGAAACCAAAATGTATGAAAAGCATATTTCTGTAAAAACTGATATGACAATCTGCCAGAAAATTTGAATAATATATTTTAAGTTTAAGTTTCATGAGCCTCGTACCAGGATGCTAAGTTAGGCTGAAAACAAAAACAGCAGTCATCCATTCCCTCCTGAGTCCTCACAACCTGTTTAGGAAACAGTGCACTGGAATAGTAAGCTATGTTAAGTGAAGTCTTTATTGTTGTCCTTGGGGGAGATGTGTCTTCTGCGTTTGTATACACACATACATACACATGGAGGAGTGAGCTGTCCCGCACTCAGAGCACACATTAATCCGGGGGTTGGGGAGCATTTGGGGGTTAGTGCCTTGCTCAAGGGCACCTCATCTCTGGCTGTGGATGTGGGCTGCTCAAGTACCCACCCCACCCACAATTTTTGTACCTGTTGGGGATCGAACCAACCACCCTGCAGTAAGTGGTCCAACACCCTTACCAGTATCCCACACATGCTAAAATGTTAACATTTTCAATGGTTTAATCTCCATTTTTTAAACACTGATTAAGATGCCATTTGTTCACACCTGCGCTGTGTGGTGCATCTCATGAGAACTCAGTTATAATGAGTCCTGGGTCGTAGGGTGCAAAGGCCTCCTTCTTTCAACATGTCATTTCTTGTTTACATGTACACAAAAGTCACACATTGACTGTGTTCTTGGATTCATGGTTTGTTTTTGCTCCATTCTCACACTGTTTGCAGATCGCAGAGAAACGCAAATCAGGCCTCATTACAGCGGTGCAGGGTGATGAGCCCGTCTGGACAAATGGCTGAGTGCTCATTGCTTTGTTAGTTGCTGTGTTTACATCAATTCAAATCCTCGGCCATTAACATCTTCTAGCTGGTTTGTGTCAGAGTAGTTGGAATGCTCTAGTACAGTGAGTGCCAGCAAAACTCTATCCAGTGTTGTATTTTGGCAATTTGCCAGACATGCCACAATGACCTCGTCTGGTAAACCAGCCCCTCATACTTAATTTCATTTTGTACAGAGAGTCTGGCAGTGCTGTGTTGAGAAACAATTTCTTCCTGAAGGGGTGGACTCTGCTGAAGTTTAAAACAAGTGGCTATGCCTTTACCCAACCACTGACATCTGGTTGTGACATATGCAATCAGCCCGCCTACGCACTACAATACAAATGTAGCACACGAAGCCATCATTATCGCTCATGAACACTCTGTTTGCTGATTGGCTAGGCAAAATCCTAGTAGTCTTGCCCACATACAATAGTGGACAAGGACAAATCAAGATGTATACAACATGGGTAGATCGGCATGTGATGAGCTGTTTGATTTTGTATGTCTTGTGTGTGTGCGGGTGCGTGAACATCTGAAGTTTGAGATAGTGTGAACATGAAGTGCAGCTCTTGCAGGTGAAGTTGCCCTGGGCATTGGAGAGTGTGTTAGGAGGGGGTGGTGTGGCAGTGTTGGCATGAACCAGCTTGTCTCTTAAGTTTGGGTTCCTAGAAAAGACACAGAGAGGTAGATCCTGGAAGAGCCTATTCAGTTGATTATCAGTTTTGATAATGTTCCAGTGAGAGTTGATAATGTTTCTGATGTCACTGCTCAGAGGACTGTACGTGAGTTTGAGAATGGCACGGTTATGGTTCAAATGAGGGCTGTGTCAAGCCAGGTGTTGGGGTATCCTCTAGAGCTGAACTCACTGTATAAGAGTTGGGCTTTGGCCTCAAAATCTCTTTTCTCTGAGCAGATGCGGTGTAGTCTGGTGAATTGGCTATAAGGCAGGCCTCTCTTAAGAGATGTTGGGTGGGCACTTGTAGCATGCAACAGGCTGTTCCTCTCTGTATCTTTTCTGTAGAGAGAAGATACAATGTTTCCATGTGGATGGTCTAAGACAATTCATATATAGAACGAAATGTTCAAATTCAGATAGAGAACCAGAAAAAAGGACAAAACAGTCATCAATGTACCTCTTAAACAATATTAGTTTGTCTGAGAAAGGGTTATTATTGAACACATACTGGTCCTCAAGAAAACCAAGATAGAGATTGGCATAGTCAGGGGCCATGGTGGCACCCATGGCTGTGCCACTGGTCTGGAGGTAGTATTGCTGTTCAAACCTGAAATAATTCTTTATCAGTACCAGCTCAGCCATTTTCACAATGAAGTCGGTTGTTAGTCCATCATCATCAGTGCGGAGGTCAAGAAAGTGTTTCAGGGCAGACAAGCCATCAGTGTGAGGGATATTCGTGTATAGTGAGGTTACATCCATTGTGGCAAGCAATACATTTTGACTTAAATGGCCAATCTGAGATAGGCATTCTAGGAAGTCAGACGTATCTCGGAGGTAGCTCGGAAGCTTTGTGACTAAAGGTCTTAATATAAAATCTACAAAATTTGATAGTGGTTCAGTCAGACTATTGTTGCCTGCGACAATTGGTCGGCCTGGTGGATTGGATAAGCTTTTATGGACCTTAGGCAGAATATAAAAGACTGGTTTTGTTGGGGTACGATTGAATAAGTACTTGAATTCTTGTTCAGAGATAATGGAGGAAGAATAAGCATGCTGAAGAAAAGACTCAATTTCTTTTTGGAATTTACTGGTGGGATCTGAGGGCAAAGGTTTGTAGTATGTCAAGTCCTGCAGCTGTCTTAAGGCCTCTTGGTCATAGAGAGTTTTTGGCATAATCACTAGACCACCTCCCTTGTCTGCTGGCTTCACAGCAATGTTTTTGTCACGACAGTTTGTCAAGAGCCTGTCTTTCAGATGATGTCAGGTTATTGGTGCCTTTACTAGGATGAGAACTATTGAAGAGCTGTTCGACATCACGTTCAACAAGTTGACAAAACGTGTCCAGTGAGGAATTAAAGGCAGAAATCTCAAATTTCTGAAAAATTTGAACAGTTCAATTTTTGTTACCAAAGAGTCAGCAGGCTTACATGGAACAAAACTCAGTCCCTTATTCAAAAGACTTACTTCATCTGTTTGTAGGGGGCTGTTTGTAAGATTGAAGATCAGGTTGCCCGTTTCCGGTTCTGCTTTTTTGGCGTTGGTTTGGCCTGGGCTGGTCTTGGCACCACGTCGACCCCGGCGCGTGTTCTTGTGGGGTAGAACATAGCACTTTGAGAGTTGTCTGTGTCGCTGGAGATTCCTCCTGTATGTGGGCAAGACTACTAGGGCCTTACGTACAAGATTTCTGGAACACATGAGTGCTGTGAGGAGATCCGATGAGGCGTCACCGGTGGCCAGACACTTCCAAACAGCCGGACACTCAGCTGCTGACCTCAGGTTTTTGGGGATGGAAAGAGTCTTGCCCAAAAGGCGAGGTGGGGACCTGGGCAGAACTCTGCTACAGAGAGAATGTTATTGGATTTATGAACTTGGTTGCCTTTCCCCAAAAGGGATGAACGAGGACTTTAATCTTGCATGCTTTTTGTGAATCATCTTTTGTGAAAATATGTATTTGTACTTTGCAGAGAATATGTATGTAAATATTTAGCTTTGGACAGTTTGTTTGCATAATTGTAATTCACTCTAGTGCTAGCTCCTCCCACTACACCTGTCTCTTGTTACCCTGATGGGACACTTCTTAATTGCTGCTCAGTAGTTGGACTCATTGTGAGCACAGAGAGCACTGATGAAGGCAGAACCCTGAAACGTCTGCTCTACTCTGCTCTCAGAAAAAATAATATCTAGCTTTGACTTTAACCCGATTAGACTTTCACCTGTGCACTTAGTAATATGAGACCACACTCTGGTGTCCATATTGGCATCCAACCATTGTGTTCAGCTCACATCACATCCTTCTCAAAACAAACAGCAAGCCGCGACCTAGCGGGTGTGGAATAGTGATGATGATTACGTCCTGCAGCCCATGTAGTTGCATGTGCAAAAACTTGTGTTCATTGCGGTCACAACACAGGCTTAGCACCTCGGGAGGTGGTTTGGCCAGCGAGATTACAATCTGCCTTTAATGCGTCCTAGGTGCATGTAGACCAGTGCTTTCATGTGATCAACACATTTTAAGGCCAGCTGCAAACTTAGTAAATTTGTAAATGTAAATTTGATTCATAAATTTGATTCAATTTCCAACGTGTTAACAGCAGTTTGTATCTCTACACAGAGTATTTGCAGGCCTAACAAAGTATTAGTCTTATATGCAACAAAACAAAGCAAACAGCACCCAGTGTCATTGTGATTACACACCACACCACACAGTGTACACAACTAACTTGACTCTGCATTTAACTCATCATACAAGTGAGCAGGGGGCAGCCATGACAGTGGTGCCCAAAGAGCAGTGTGTGAGGATGGTAGTATGTTCAGGGTACCTTAGTGCTACTACTGGAAGTTGGTGGATTTGAACCTGCGATGCTGCGGTCACCAGTCCGATACTGCCCTGCACTGGTGCACTGACGCATAGAGCATTGATGGGGCTCAATTTCTGTACATCAGACTGTTTGGCACCCTTCACCATTAACATACTCTTTCTGTACAGACCTAATATTAAACATTGTCATTCTAAATGTTTGATGTTACGGACAGTTGTGGCAGGATGTTGTTATTTAAAATCTAAATGTGTTCACTTTGAACTTATTAGAGCTTTTCCATGCAGCAGTCTTTAACTTCCCTGTTGAGGTAAAAGCCTTCTATGCAAACGAAGTGAAGCTAGTATTATGGTTCAGATGAATCAGCCCCGGAACTTGAGAGTGTGACAGTTGGATTTTTTACATTCCCGAGAGTACATATAGCTCAAGCAAAGAACAGAAGACAGAGAGAGAGAAAAAAAACGCTGTCACTTATAAAGCCCTGTTTTTCATTTTCAGTGTGCGCCTGAGATACACTTTTTGTGGTTTATCTTTGTTTGATCAGATTAAGAAGCGTCCTCCAGAGCTGCCACTCCACAATGGTGTTTTTTCGCTGCAACGTGTGCTGAAGGCTTCTGCTGCTGCAGGATGTGTGGTCTGTTAGACCACAGGAGAGTTTCAGAGCAGGCCAGCGTTTTCTCAGTGGCCTGGCTTTCCGCCGCTGTCACACACGCCCAGCGTACCTCCCTCTCTCCCCACCAACCCCACTTCCCCCCCAACACCACACACACATACTCTTTGGGGCACATGTTAACCTACAGGATGACAAATACCCTCATTATGTGCCACCACTACACCCCCCCTCAAAATAAAAAGATGGAGAAAAAAATCAGTAGGGTGCATGTTTACATATGTATATGTTGATGTATACGTTGTGTCAAATCATGGTTTTTACTGTGAAAATCATGGTCTTTACTGTAAAACATACAGGCTGCATTGTACAGTGTGCAGTTATGTCTTAACCGACAGTAAGTTTCAGTCATGGGCCCATGTATAGTGCATGGATGGCTATTTCCACAAAAGAGGAAGAAAAGTGCAGAAAGCAAGGAGGAGAATGTGCATTAGATTAACGAGAAGGGCTTGTGAGATTCATCTGGGATTCATATTGTGCCAAACTGTTTATGTTATCAGCTTCTCAACACATGTCTGGATTCTTTGGAATAGTTTCTAAATTTTTACTGTCAAATAAATGGCCTGAAATCACATTATTGTTGCAACACACATCTATGGGTTACTAGGGAACTAGTCTGGAGAAATAACAGTAAAGTGGAATTATACCGTTGTATTTAAATACAGCATTTTATGTGATAGCAAATGATAGCAATGCTTAAATCCGAAGTTCAAAAACTTCACACAAGAGAGGTTCACTGCTTTCACTCTCTATTTCTGAGCCATGCAGAGTAATGTGATATAGTTTAGGCAGCTTTCGGCAGCCAGAAAAGACCTTTGTGTGACTAAATGCTCGAGTTAATAGAAGTGGCCACAGGTGATACTTTTGCCAAATTCCTGCACAACAGGCGATGGAGTGCACATGACTGCACACTAAAAAGCAAAGGTGGAAACGTTTAGACTTCAAAGTCAATCTTTGAGAGACACTCTATGCATTTTTTAAAAGAGCACGTGGCTGGGTAGTGCAGAAGTGTGTGCATAGAGGGGAAGTGGTGGTGGTGAATGCCTTGCGCCTTGCAGGCAGACCTGCCTAGGCACACGCAGCTCTCACACCCACCCACACACACACACACACACACACACACACACACACAAACACACACGAGTGTGTAAACTGTCAGGTCGGGTGTTCCAGTCGTGTCGGGAGTCGGGTGTTCCAGTCGTGGAACACTGCAACCTACACACACACACACACACACACTCCTTTCAACCCAGTTTGGTAGACAGGAGCTGGTTTATTAGTGGCGTAATTACACCACAGCGTGATGGGGGGTCGGCCAGCGACAGCAGCAACAACAGAGGGACCTCAGCTTTCAGCAGCCCACTTATTACAGCCCCAAATCTCAACGTCTCAATTTAATCACTTCAAACAGTCGACGTGGTCTTTCCTTAGGTCCCCTCCCCCCTCCTTCTTCCTTTGTTGTCTTTGATAGCGCAGCTCTCCTCTTTTATCTTACGTTTGTCAACCCCTTCCTGTACGGGTCTGTCTGTGCCAAATCACTGACTAGGGTGTAATGTTGAGTCTGGGTGACACTACGCAGTGCAGGCAAATCATTGTCTTAATATGCTAAGTGCTGCTAAGTGACGCCGAAGTGGTAGTTTGCCCTCGCATGATTTGGTTTAGTCCAAAACAAGTTTGATGAAAGCGTGTCTGCTTCCTCCACCTGTGTTATGACTGTGAGAAACTGTATTTGCCCTAAAACTGTATAGCTGTCACTTTAAAGTACAGACAGACTCTTAAAGAATATCAACAACCGGACATGCAGGTCTGAAGAAGTCAGCATTGTCGAGATGCTGTGTCCTCAGACCTCTGGTCACATAAGCAATTGTTTAAAAAAGTCGTCTTCAGGTTCTAATTACATTTAGTGCGAAAACCGATGTTGCAGCTTCATATGCACAGCACAGATGTTTACTGATGGAGGGAGGTCACAGTAATAAGGGGAAATTACTCATCTTCACTGCATGGGACGGCGTTTTGCAGTGTATACTGAATATTCTTACAAAGGCGACTTAGTATGAGAAAGTTTACATAGAGGGGCCAGTTGCCAATATGAGACTGTTTTAAAAAAAACACAGAATCTTCCTTCCTGTTTGCCTGGTTGAAACAGCTCAAGCCACATTTCTGTGTACGTTACTTCTCTTCTCTGCTGTGGGAAGTTTTCGTGGATCAATGCTCTGCAGATGGTCTTGCTTTGTCCACTATTGATCTCATAGAGTTAAAATGTTTGGCACTAGGCCCCAGTGTTTATACAGCATCAGATGTCTTTCACAGGGGAGTTATGACATCATGGCCAGCATCTGAGGTCTAAGACTGTTCTCTATTGTCTTCATATGTCAACACTGAAGCACAGGGATGACATAAGGCCATGGTGCTAGACCAGAGGGAAAGGCATGTCTTTTATAAAACCTGAGGCACGAGAGGGATGCTTAGTAACAACAGATATTCCATTTATATAGCATTCATATGTTACGATGCACACTTTTACATTTTAATTTAGTATCATATTGGTGAAGAGTCACACCTTCAGCAGCCAAATAGTACAGATCATGATTTGAAACATGTTTTAAGTGTCCAAAAAAAAATTCTATTTGCATCCTGGCTTTTACCATTACTTTCACATTCTCACTTTGGCTATTAAGGAATACATAGCCTACCATTTGGATTTCATTATGGTTTTAAAAACGTTGATAGCATTAATATGGACAATTCTATCCCACTTGGGTCTCTATGACCAAGAGAGTTGGTACCAGTGGATTTGCTTCGTGGGTGATATTTCATTCATTCAAGAGTGCGCTGTACAGCTATAAGGTCATGTGTAGTAGCCTGGGCCTGCCCATACTGCCTGTGACGCTGCATTGAATTTTGAGTTTAGTCTGGCCAACTAACCTGTTCCTGTCCTGTTCCTTTGCCTCCAAAATAGGGAACCAATGAAAAATGAGCTTTTGCATACGTCGTCGGAATTAGTGGTCTAATTGGTTGTAGCTCTGTCCAGTGGTATACAGAGGCATTTGACTGACACCTGTGATGCCACCTCTGAGAAGTTCCTGTCTATGGGATCTTTGCCAGACCAAGCTCTGTAAATGAGCTGTTCTATATTTATGGTCTAAACACAAAACCTAATGATAATGTGAAAACAGATTTACAGCAAGATATGTCCAGACATACGTCAAACTCATCAGCCAATAAGCTAACTAGCCTTAATCAGTGCTAGCTGGCTTTTGTTGGTGGCTGTGTTTCTTCTGCTACTTTCTAGCATACTTTCTGTAGCTGTCGTTTAAAAAAGGCCTGTGTTATTTCATTTCAGGATTTTTCTCAACTGACATCTGAAATGGGGAATTTGGAAGACCTCTCATGCTTTTTGTGCTCACACTGTTTTCAAGAGAGATACATCTAGAATGTTCTTAATGTAAGCGCAATCGTTTACCTCAGGAAATTCCACAGGAGTTTGAACCATCAAACTAACCATACCTGTCAGGAAGATTGACTTTACTTTTTTCGCTTCAATCTGCAAGTACTTTACATTCTAGACTAATAATGCATGATTGTGACATTTATGAGAGACGAGGTAAGACTCGTCCACTTAACACTGCCAAAAGAAAGGAGTCCAATTCCAACTGTCAGCTATTTCGTGTGAATAGCGAGATACAGGCCACCAAAAAATCACACAGACTTTAGGAAAAATATCTGCATTTGACATTTCTATGTGCTTTTGACAAGTCAAGTATTACAGATATGAAAGGTGGTACGACATGTTGAAAGTAAGGTCAAGTGAGTGTTTGTAGAAAGAGGAATGTGCATTCATTGTTCATTCTGGTTGTCAATACCAGTCATTTTTTTCACCTCGTGTCTCTGTAAAGTGTATCTGTGCACACCTGGCCCCTTGACTTTTGGACTTTGTTTTTTCTCTTCTCTTTTCTTTTCTCTTTCTTTCTTTACACAGATGTGCTGAACAACAGTTGAGAATCTCGACCTGTACCTCCTCCTGTGACAAAGTGATGTGGTTTTTAAACACAGGTCAGTTCCCTGCTGTGAATATGATCAGAGGAAGCTGGTAGGAGGCTGGCTGCTATAGCATTTTTCCTCCAACCTCGTTGGTCTCTCACATTTTCTGAACAATGTTATTATGGAAGGAAGTGAAGTCTAGTTAGGCAGAGGACTTATTTCACTGTGGTGGCGCTCAGAAACAACTGTGGTGAAGTCTCCGTCCACAGCAATGCAGCAAAACAAGCATGTTTCGGCGTGGTTCTTTTTTAGCTTTGTCCCAAGGGCTTTTCACCGCTAATTCATTGTTGTGCTCTTGCTCACTGTCCTCAGTCATACCACACAATGTGTTGCTGCGTCCCAAGTCATTAGCACGGTCATCATCACATTGTAATCTCACGGTGTCACTCTATCCGGTGATTTAAAAGAGAGATGGGAGTGAGGAACAGACAACAAGCAAAACAATCAACAGACACATTGACAAAAGAAAGGAGTTGTGCAAGATTACATTCTTTTTTCTCTTCTCTCCCTACTCAGGAGCGAAAAGACAGCTGTCACTGCAAAGGCCCTGTGCTCTGGCCACTGTTGACAGAGCGACCACACCAAAACTGCACAACGGAACAGGGCCTTTTATATGAGTCAACGTGGTCGCTGGTTAAGGAGAAGTGGAACATATTTTATTGCAAAGTGCTGATTAGTGGTTTCAGTCTTGCCAGGAGCACCTGCTGGTGTGATTGGTGCTCCTCTTAAGTGGATGTTCAAACAATCCAGACCTCCAAAACCCCTCGGAGCTGCCATTACGCTCTCTTGTTGGTCTGGGCTAGAGACAAAGTGATTTCCCCCCCATTTCTGGACGTTTATTTGTTGATTTTTGTATGTGAATATTTTGAGTGGACATCACATGTGCTAAAAAAATGATCCTGTTTTTAGATCAGTCTTGTGGTCTCTGATGAATGTTGCCCCTGCGGTGGTTTCTGTCTGATTGTACACCGTTTATAAAGGCAAAGCATTTCTGCTGAAAAACACATCTAAATTCACCCATCTAATTCTGTCCTCGGCCTCCTCAAACTGAAACAAACTGCAAGAAGAATCACAACCGTCCGTGACCACCGCCAAACGGCATTTGTTTGTTTTCCTTTAGTTGGTAGTCAGTCACAGCACCACAGTCAGTGCACAGTTATTTGCACGGTGGGCTTCTGTCTTTGAGTTTTGCCAGTAGTGCACACAGCTTCAGGCAGCTGGAGGGTTGAGAGGTTGTGCAATCCCAGCAAAAGATGAAGAGGCCTCCACCAACTGGCACCAAGGGATGCTGCTCTGGCTGTGTTGTTTCAGCCCCGTTTGAGGCATTCCATATGGGCTGGTATGCTTCAAAATATTTATCTCTCATTCTTTTTTTTCAGCCCCCCTCAAACTGAATATACAGCATCTGAGTAATAGAGTGAAGAATGTCCAGGTGATAAGGTTTTGAGGGAAAGATTATTGCCCAGAATAGGTGAACTGAAGAGAACTTAATGGGAAGGACTCCAAGTGTGACTTGCATAGGTGTGGACTCTGTATGAAAAGAATTACAGGTTTTGTTCAAACTGGCTCATGACACTAGCGTCGCTCACATCACACAAGTGACACAAGCTGCCCACAGATGAAAAAACTCATGGCACCAGTGCTGGCTGCCAGCGCCATTTTACAGTGAAAGTTGAAAACAACAGCAGAATCCCTAGTCATGGCCTCAGCGTTTTCCTTGCGCAGAGCCATATTGGCAGCAGTCGTGTAGGCATGTGTAGGAGACGGGAGAGGGACTTTCCGAAGAAGAGGAGGAGGTAAGCATGGGGAAATAGTACGAAGGAGGGAGTGAGGAGGAGAAACGGGGGAGTGGGAAGGGGCTGCTGGGGTGCGGGTGGGTGGACGGGCAGGGGGATGGGGTGAGAGATTACTCCTCCTCCTCCTCGTCCTCCTCCTCATCCTCCTCTTCCTCCCAACTCCTCCGGTCCTGTCAGTGGGCTGGCAGCTCCTGTTGGCTGCACATCTGCAGTGCATTAGGGCCTCCGTGGTGATGAAACCCAGCCTGGCTCCCCGAGAGCCGCTCAGATTGGCCCGCTAGCGCCGGGGCGACCGTGGAGCCAGGCAGCTCCACGAGGACGCCGCTCTGAAACAGCTGTGTGGGTTTCCCCCTCTGTTGCCCCGGCAACGCGTGTCTTTCGTAAACAAAAAGCTTTATTCGTTTGGCAAGTTCTCCCCTTTTAGTGTTTTTTTCTTCCTTCCCTCCCTCCCTCCCTCTTTTTCTTTCTCTTTCTCTTCCCCTGCTGCCTCTGCCTAGCGCATGTTACATCACATCTCTGCGAAAGTCGTTTGTGTTGAGGTCATTTGATGGCCTTATCACGCAGCTGGGGTCTGCTTTATTCCATCTCATAATTTCATCAGTAAAATCCCCAGATTGTGTTTCGCACTCACGTACGTAATGACCTTCTCCCTTCTATGTACGCACACGAATACAACTTACGTTTGTCTTTACACCGTTCGTTCATTCGTGTGCATACATTCCAGTGTGAACAGCTCAGGCTTTGCTTGTTAATTCCTGCACTGTAACAGTGGCAGCTCATAGATTGGATTCAGGGAACTGTGAGGTAATAATATTGAGTTTACCAGAGCAGCTGCAGGTGTGATGACATGGCTGTCTGGTCCCCTTTCTGCCAGGACAATGGACAGAGTTATCTACATAAGGCTGTGGGTTGTAGGATAGACTTTACACATCCCATCAGTATGGACAAGTGTTAAGTGATATAAAACAAACATGGTGTTTTTACTACACTTCAGCAGAATCAAGGGCATTTGATCAAGGGCATTTGCCATCTTCCCTTTCATGGAGGACATGTCTTTTGCCATTTTCTTATAATCTTCTTGTGCGCTTTAGGCCTATTTGTTGTTATTGTGGTTGCGTAGGTGGCCATATCATTTCTAAGAAATGGGGAGGGCGCTGTGAAACTGGTGTCTACTGCGTGGCAGGGCAGCTGCACACACCACACTGGTAGCCCACACCTGCCACAGCTCACAAAAGGAGGTCACCCTCAGATTTTTCCACTGTGGTTGCAGTGAGAGAAAGAGAGAAAGAGAGAGAGAAAAAAAACAACAACTGAACAACAGCACTGAACTATACGCATCTGTGACAGATCAAACCCCAAGTGCAAGCTCTAGGGAGAGTGTGGCTTGGTTTTAACCGAGCGTTATCTCTCTTCTCGAGCAATAGCATTAGGTATTTGTTGCATAAAGATGAACTCTGGCCTGAAAAGGTCACAGTCACACATTATGCTTGTGTGGTTTTTGAGCGTTTGCGGCGTTTAAGTGACCAGTGACTAAGTGTTTACACTATTTCCCTCATCACATCCTCCATCAGGGCTTTTCTTGAAACTTTCCTTGTTGGACAATGTGTACTTTTGCTTTCTGATGAACTGTCAGTGACAGTGCATATCTTGTTGCTATGAATGGTTTGGCAAGCATCTTTTTATGCTCTTCTCTATGAAATGTGTTGGACATGTCTATGAAACACATGTCGAAACGTTTCCAGTAATGTGCCAATTTCATCTACAAAAAGCCACGCATCATAAACGTATGTATGATATGTGTTATCTATTGGCAAGAAAGTAAGAGTTGAGGCTGAATCAGTCACTGTTTGCTACACGATCAGATGTAGGTAGACCTGGGACTTTTTGTAAGAGAGGATCAACAAAATGGGGCTTTATATGGTGCTATGGCCATGTTTCCTGACCAGGGGCATATCTAGGGACTGAATCTGAGGGCCCAGCTTTGAGCTCTTTGAGGACACCATTGATATTTTTATTTATAAGAACAGGGCTTTTTCATAGAGCAAAATAGGGTTAGGCCGGGTAATAGGGTTTTTTCATTGAGCAAAATATTTCTGGCTGTGCCCCTGTGTATCTGACTATATTTTTGTAGATAAAGTGTGTTGTGAACAGTACTCTGACAAAATACTGGCATTGGCACACAGCAGACAAACACCTGACTGTGTCCAGGGATGAGGCCCGGTGTTTTACACATTTAACCGCCACGCCAGACACAGATACTGCATTTACGTAGGTTCAGGAGGGATGGCAAAGATCAGTTGGACGCAGTAAAAATTCTTGGGTCCAGGTGTATGCTAGTAAATCCGTGGGCTAGGCTCGTTAGCCGGCCATACTTTCCACTGAACCAAGGCACCCATCATGGCACTCTGACCCCACACATATCTTAGGGGATGCCACGAGGGCCCCAAATTTGGATACAGCCAGCAGTGAACATTTGGTGCCAAAATATTTGCAGCCTGTGCAAAAGTGTTATCCCAGCCAGCTAGAAGAGGTTTACAAGTGTTGAGGATAACATGCAATACGATTTTAAGGGATGTGTCACTCTTCAGCAGAAGCCTGGACCTGTTTCCTCAGTTGAAAGCATATTTGCAAATTTAGATTTCAGCTTCAAGAATTTTACAAGGGTTAATATATATATGACATATATGTAAGTACAATATATTTGGTGTAAACTGAAAATGAAGAAAATAAAATAAAATGAAGAAACACTCCTCATCCTATTATTTGTTTTAAGGCCCTGCGAACAGTGCACACTGAAACACACACACAAAAAAGCAAATACATGAAGAAACAAAATGAAAAAAGAAATCTGCAGATAACAGAAATGAAAGTGATTAAAAAGGCCCTTCAACTGTATTTTGAGTGTGTGGTACAAGCATGGTAAATGTTGTGGCCTGTGTTTCTCAAGATAAGTGGCGACTGCAAATCTCTAAGCCCATTATCATGGGGAAGTAAGCCCAACCTCCAGAACGGAAGCCTTCGCTGATTGTTTTTGAAAAGTGCTTGTCTTGGAATGTGTACAGATTGGAGAATGTTGTACTTTTCCATATTTAATGTTCGTTTTATCTGCTAATTAGGGGCCTTCATCCTTGCCACTGCAGCACCCTGTTGCTCTGCTCCATATCTATCTCTGACAGACCCAGCTCCTGCAGGAGGGGGGGCGAGCACAGCATGACATGGGAGCTTCGCAGTCGCACTCAAACCAACAAGGGACTTCCCTCCACTGATAACAGTGCTACTGTTCTACTGCTAGTTCAAGGTATTGCTGACTTTTTTTTGGGCAGATTTGTAATCGTAGAACTCTTGTACGCTGACAGGTTTGTGTATGCACACTTTACTTTGGCGCCTGGTGAGGATTCTTTTTTTTTTTCTTTTTTTAAAAAAGCGACAGATCAAATGTCCATCCTTAACAATCAGCAATCACACATACAGTATGATAGAATTTGAAGAGACTAATATGTGAAAGGATTGGAGTTTGACATCAATAATTTAACAAATTAAGTCAAGACATATAATGGTGTGATTGCAAATTTGGCCCCATTTTCCCTCATGCTTTCCATGACAAACAAATGATCATTACAGAAGACCAATTTTTGACAAATGGGTTTGCATACCAGGGATGTGAATCCATCTCCTTCTTGGGAAATACATGTAGTTCTATTTCTCTGAGATTCCAAAGATTTTAAGACTTGTCTAGATTTTTTATTTAACTATTTCAGAGTGAAACATGTAAATGTTATAGAAATGTTAACTGAAATATCTTCTGTGAACTGTATTAAGTACGGCCTGTATGACCCATCAGATGCACGGCCTCAGGCACATCCCTCAGATTCTCTTGCTCTCCAATAGCTGGAGTACTGAGGCGATGCAGCTTTTATACCTGCTCCTAAAAATAACCGTGCTGCCATTGGTTCTTCCTGAATCATGGCGGGCCAATTAGAGAACAGCACTTCCTGTTCTGTGAAAGATGTTTCCTGTTGATAGTTGAACGCCGAGGGACAACGCACAGAGTTGGCAATGTTTTCCTGACCTTTGTGGCCTTCGCAGGAAACGTCGAAGGCGATAGCGGCCGCGCAATCTGTGTGTGGCTCCGGCAGACGTGGCCATGCTCTCCGCGTGAGAATCAGTGTTTTGGTCCGAAAGTAAACACTGGCAGGAATGTGCAGCACATAAGCGCACGTGGACAGAGAGAGGGCCCCCTTTCTCTCGCACAGACCGAACAGAGTCAGCCTCTTCCTCCAGCCTCTTCCTTCGCTCACAGGATGGACAGGCTGTGCTGTGCACGACTGCCGCCATGATTCCTCTGATTCACTCAAGCATCACTCATGAATGAGTCAACAAGGGGAGAACACACATCCCTGAGGAAACACATATCACATCCCAACAACCATACAAGGCCTTCTGCTGATGTTGCTTTATATTCAGGGATTAATGACAATAACGATTGATAGCTTAGGATTCATGTTTCCCTTAGTGCTCACCATTAAGCCACTACTGATCTTAGCGAGTGTCTTGAGGTGAACTTCTTCTGACTTGACATTTTGACATGGTTTTTTACAAGCTGACTTTATAGGCCCTAGCAGGTGTCTCTGAGGAGGGATGGGGTTGGTACTCTGACTATCTCTTTCCACTGGAGGAACAAAGAGAATCTCATTCCACAGCCGCCGAGCCAGGCTGAGCTCACTGGGCTAAGGAGGCCAACCACTTCCATGACTCCATTCACCAAGGAAGGTGTTTTGGAAAACAATAACACTCCACAGATGATGAATACAACAGCAAGAAATTACTTTAGAAGATGTTACCATAACAGAAGAACTGAACTGGCCACACTTAAAAACTTAAAAAACATCTGGACACCATAAGATAAACAGTACGTAGAATCCTATGAGCATTGAACATTGTCTTTAAAAAATTAAAAGTTTTTAAAAAAGTAATATAAAAGTAATATTAAAATTATTTAGTATTAATTAAAAGTATTTAAAAATTCTCAAAATTGCCCTCTAATTAATAATAGTAAAGCAGCAAAAATATCAAAAACAAAAGTTTTACACTTTTCAATGTCCTTATTAAGCATTTCTAAAGACAGACCGGTATTGGACATGATCGTCATGTATTACGGTAAAATGTCAGCTGTATCCTCAGAGAATAGTATATTCATATGTTCCTCCAATTAGACGAAGAATGTTTCCTGTAGTCATACATTAGCTTCTCATTCACCAAAAGTGTGTAACGGTTACTAAAGGGTTTTTGGATGGGTTGGGTGTTTGGACACTTTACACACTCATAGTGAAAGCTAGTGATGGCTTGCTCTGCACTCAGGCAGCAGCACAAGGGATGTCTTGGGTGTGCTGGAGGAAAGCATTTTTACTTCCCTCACTCAACATACTATTTGCTGCCAAATCATACTGAAAAAAAAGAAACATTTCACAGGAAACAGTTGAGATCTCCTCCTTTGCCCGCACACACACACACACACACACACATACTGTACACACACACACACACACACACACACACACACACACACACACACACACACACACACACACACACACACATACACAAGCACGCACGCACACACACACACACACACACACACACACACAAATAATCACACATGCACACACGCACCAGCAGGGTACTCATTCAGTTATGAGGCCCAACGCAACTCCAGACTTCAGACTGATAAATACAGACAGACAGTTGTTGCTGAGCTGCTGTGGCTATTTGTTGTCCTAATGATGCTCTTGTTTAGGTGCTTAGAAAATAATGTCATGGAAATATCACCTCTGAGCATCTGAGCAAGATCACAGGTGTGAGAGGGACAGGTAGACAGGTAGACAGGCAGACAACACAAGAGTGGTTCAGTTGACGATGCTAGAAAATCACTACCCCCCACTATTAATAACAATATTAACACTATATACAATATTCACACTATTAATAACAATATTAATAATGTCTTTAGATGGCCCTTCTAAGGGCCCTTAGAATCACCCCTACACAACCACCCCCTCCCCTCCACCCCCACCCCTCTCAGCTGTGCCCCTGGGTTAGGGTAAAATATGCAGTCACCAGGCCAGCGCAGGCTAATCACAGCATTTATTTGCTGAATCAGGACAGAATATGGCCTGCAGGCTTTTTGGGTGCCGTGATACAGTCACTCGTGTTGGGTTCGAAACAGACTCTACCTTGACTGTTTTACGTCACTTCTCATTCGCCGAGGCTGATATGTGAACTGGCTAACAGGTGGTATCTGCTGATATCTAATTTACTCCCACTGACTCACTGCATCTCCTTCCAGTCAGTGTGTCTGTACATCACTTGTACTTACTCGTCATAGTCATTTCCAGTCAAAAGATAAAATGGTGGAAATATGCTGGCATGCCACCAGCAGATTGGCCATTGGCCAGTAGTTTTCATGCCCAGAGGAAAGAGGAACTCAAAAGAAGTGTTACCTTTGTCTGAACCATTTCTCATAGATAAAATTGAGATATATTTAAGGTCAGTATGAGATTGAAATGATTTTCTTAAAAGTCATTATTTCAGCTTCTATGAAATTGCTGCCTTGCTATCTCCACCGAGTCCCAATTCAAGACTTCAACTTTACATCAAAATGCCCTTGTTCATCTTTCACAGCACTAAACTTTGTTTGTCTGAAAGTATCCACTTTTGAGACAACAGTAAAATCTGACAGAGAACTTGAGCGGCTTAAAAAATGAGCCTGTCCAACATTGTGACCAAATTCAAGTTTCCTTGCCTGCTTTTAGTGTTTTCCCCATTATTCTTAAACTGTTCTTGTGTTGATCTGGGCTTTTGTGCTCCTTTCTTTTTCCCAAAAGGGGATTTTGGAGAAGCATCTCAGAAATCAGTGAGATCCAAATAAAAAGCTGATTTATTTCTGATGAGGCAAGGATAAGAAGCAATATTTTCCTCCGGGTATAAACAACTTCCTTTTTTAAGCAACATGCTATGAGTGAGGGTGGCGTTCGTAAAGGACATTCCCACGATTGCGATTTGACGCAGGGTATGAGGACGGGGATCTCACACTATAGGTTAATGCAGCTGTGAGGATATCCATCACAACATATAGCATCCTATAGCTTTTATACAGCTTTAATTCAACAGTTACACACTACCAGCTAGTTTAGAGTTTAATGACCCCAGATTGAGGGATTTTGGACTGCATTACCCTGCAGTAAGATTCAGTGACATCCAATATATTGCAAGATGCATTGCCAGACTGTGTTTGAGCAGATCTGTGTTTCGGAGCCGTTACTTGCCAGTCTCACGATAGGCTTCTAGCTTTTATTGAGGTAATTGGTTTTCCATGCATTGAAATAACAAATGTCCAACTATTGATCAATCTCCTATTGTACCCAATGACTGTGCAAAAACAATGTTAGTCTTGGGGGTATATTGAAAGAGGTTTTTTGGCCAGTATGCCAAAAAAAAGGACAGAAGATTAATGAAAGAATTCTGCTTCTGCTGGATCACAATGCACACACAGGTTCGCAACTGGTGCATGAGGATGACGTCTTCCCTCTTTGTGTGCTCAGAACAGTGGTGATCTCAAGCCAAAATTATGCTTGCCATTTGCAGGAGTAGATTAATACAAAAAAAGTTTGGCTGGTAGCACAATGGGTCTTCCGTCTATGGATTATATAGAGGGGCCTTTCCTTTGTTCTGACACAGCAGTTGATTACCTTACCAAGGTCCTGACAGAGAAGAGCCCCCCCCCCCTTCAACCTTCAGGCCTTTCTTTTCTACGAATTCTCGAACAAAGAAAGTGAAGTAATATCCGCCTGTGCTCTGAAAAAAAACTTCACATATGTTTATACACTCTGACAGCGTCTACACACCACGGTGGGTTAGCTTTGTGGCTAACGTTGCCCTGTACAGATTAATAATGAAAGATGACCAATCAAACACTTTTTTTTGCTGAGAGATAGATGTCTTGCTCACACAAGGAGATGTTAGCAACATACATACGCAGAAAATAAGTGTAAAATAGTTAGCAGTCTAGGATTGTTTTTGTGTCTTCCAGAAAGCCAATTAATGTCTGGGTGACTGTCCAGCTTCTTTACACTACTTCTTCACACTCTCGTTCACGACACACAGTAGTACTTAATGTGACTGATGAGCACCTTCTGTTGTACAATGCCACTTGGTTCCTTTCAGAGGGAAGAATTACGCTTGGGTAAACATGCCATAAATATTGACTATTGAACAGCTTCAAAAAAGATTCTTTAGATTAGGATGTTGGTCTTGGCAACGGCGACTAAATGACTCCTTTGTGAGACGGGAGGTTGGACTTTACGGCTGGGTTAAGGTCTTTCGCTCTAACTGAGGCACAGAACGGGATAATGTCCTCGCCATGACAACTCAGGCAAGCTTGATGTGGTCGCTGTTTCACTGAGAGTGTGCTGCATAATGGCTGCCATTGTTCTGTGATTGCATCAAGTGGCTTCCATGAGACAATTTGTGAGGCTGCATAGCGCCACTCTGTTTAGTGTAATTTAGTCACTTGGACGACACAACAGCCCCACGATAATAAAACGAACAGTGTGGAGTACAGACTTTCTCCTCACATAAACGCAATTTCTTTCTTTTTTTACTGAAGACTGTTGTGTTTTCTATGGCAACACGCTGTGTAGAGCACAGAGGAGCTGCTCTAAACTTAGACTGTGCTCTTGTTCATGATAAAAACAGAGTGCCGACTCTTGTGGGCAGCCCCGTCAGACGTTGACATGCTTCCAAATGTAGAGTATGCTGTTTTGCCAGAGGCAACTCATGTAATTTCAAAGATGCCATACTTTGATGTCAGGCGAGCTATGCAGATATTCCCTTTGAGATGGAGACATAATCTGGTTTTGTCATACACTAACTGTATAATTATCAGGTACAATCTAACTGCACTGTGTAGGAGTTTTTCCTCATGCATCACATACTACATTGGTATTTTCTACCATAAAGGTTTCATTGTAGGGCATGTTTTATGATTGGAGCATGTGTTTTAGGGTGCCACTGGATTCCCTATGCTGTGTGAGCACTGCTGAAGGCTATGGATGTGAATCCAATTTTTTTTCAGTTCAACTCAGCTTAAAAGCCCTTGTGCTGGTGTTTCACAACAAAGTAGCTACAGTCTCTTACCTTTGTTCTACTGACACAGGAGGCATCTATGATGATTTATTGGTTTGCCTCAACCACAGTGTTTATGCAGTAGTCTACATGGGTTTCATGTTAATACTGTACTGAGAATTCTTTACCGTTCACAATTCTCGCTGGTGAACAACTGCGCACATGACGCAACTCTCTTGACCATGTTGCAAAATGTTCATAACAGTGTCAGTAAATAAATAAACAAACAAAATATACAGCCTAAGCAACGTACAGATAAAGTGTGGAATCTGCTGTAAACAGAACACCAGCATAACTCGAAAAAAAAAATCGTGACAACAGCCTCTGTTTTTAAATGACTATTATTACAAGTCAACGCAGTGTGGCATTTTTTTAGTGTGGTATTTTGTCATTTATAAAACGTAACACCAAAGATTCTTTTTTTTTATGCCACAGATTTTTTAATGAACATTAAAATGTAAATCAAAAGTTAAAAACGTTGCATAATTGCGTTGTTTTGCCTTTGCCAAAGTGGTTGGACTCAGGAGTTCCAACACATGTTTTATGGGAACATAAAATCATGAAGGCCTGTCTAATAGCAGAACAACTCCTATGCAAGCAACACTGGCCCTCCTCTCCAGTGCTTAATGTGTTACCAATTGCTTGGTTACGAGTGGTTTGTTTTGGTTTTTATTTGAAGGGCAATCAATACTGAATGTAAGGAAACCGAGGCAAACGCAAGTCGCTGCCACAGGGGCATATTTCACCCGGCGCTGGCACATTCCTGATAGGGATTTGATGAGGGCTTTCTTGGAGAATGGCTTGGAGAAAAAAAAAAGAAAAAACGACCCAACCTCCATAGTGTTTACAGAGTGACTCACTTGTATCGTGTGTGTGTACATATTTGCGGAGGGCTCCTAATCACAACAACGTAGGGTGACATTGCTGAGCAGGAAGCCGAGCAGGAACTCGTGCACATAGTGTGTGTGGGGGGGCCTGACAGTGTGCCCTGTGCAAACATTAACTGGAGGGTTGCACCATATATGAGGGAAGAGGGCATCCAGTCTGCCCTTTCATCTCGCTGCGTCTCGCTGGGTGGTGAGGAGAGGGGAAAAAAAACTGTCAACCTGTTTACAAGTTTCACAGAGAAGAAGACAGCTGCTTTGTTTGGGAGGAATTCAGAGAGTTCGCTCTCATTTTCTTTTCTTTTTTTAAAACTCCAGTGTGGGAATAGCTCAACATGCAAGATTAATCCTAACAGTATTCAGAAAACCACAAACAGCTGTAGATAATGGAGGAATTCAAAGAGTTTGCTTGTTGTCATTTTTGAGAATGCAGTGTGGGAATCGGTAAAGGAGTGAGATTAATTCTTACGGTATTCAGAAGCCACAAACAGCTGTATGGTGGCCTAAATCTTGGCCCTAGGCCTTAGTTCCTTGTATGCAGTAGCTTTTATCATGGAGCAAACAATGAATTATTTAGGGATTTTGGACTCGATAAACTTCATTCATCCTTGTCCAACCATAACATGAGCGATATTGTCTGCTCATTTTAAATGTGTGAATAGTGTCACAAAAGAGTGCTGTTTGCTTTAGTCCACTGTTCCTATCTTGGCTGCGAAGTTCAGATGTAGCTTCTCTCTCTCTCTCTCTCTCTCTCTCTCTCTCTCTCTCTCTCTCTCTCAACTCATCTTGCTTTATTGGCATACCAAAAAGGGCATTCATACTGCCAAAGCACTGAGATTTACAATTACATATACATATGCATACAGACATCTATATACATGTATGCATCCGAGGAGTAACTTAACACAGAAGAATGGATCTCTCTATCACTCTCTCTCTCTCTTTTGCTCTCTCTCTGTCTCTGTCCGTCCGTCCATCCATCTGTCTGTCTGTCTCTCTCTCACACACACGCATACACACACACACACACACACACTGTCTCTCTTTGTCATCTTGTGTGTCCTGGTGTACGAGTGGGGGTCTGATTTCCCATCCTTAAGCAGGTCTTTCATTAGTCTCTCCTTGAGTATGTCTGTCTGACGGTGTGAGGGGGATGATGGGGGCGTAGGGGTCACCGTGGGGACTCACACACAGCCTGATGACGCTGCTCCGGCGGTGTCCTCACTCATCAGTAGTGGAGAAGATGTTAGAGGAGCTTAAGTGTCCACCACGCACCAGAGCTCATCTTAATGAGGTGCAAAGGCTGCTTTTGTGGAGCTGCTACCATCATTAACTTTAAACTGTGTTTCCAGCCTAATTACAGTGGAGGCATGTGCCGAGACATCATTTTCCCAACTGCAGTAAATGTGTGGTATTCCGGTCTTCAGACAGGCAGCTCCATGACACAATAGATTGCAGCAATTAAAACCTTTGCTTGAAAAACGGTCTGAATGTTTTTTTGTTCTATTCCGTTTGCTTATCTACGCATCTTCTAAGAAAGGTTCAAAGAATATGACAGACATCAGAGAGAAGTATTGTTGACAGTCATATCAGTAGAGGTTATTTTTGGAAGCACGATCTGCTCATGACATCAGAACTAATGAATGAAAACATAGAATGACGCCTGCATTCTTTGTCACATCCAGGTATTGTTTTGTTGGCAGTACCATGCTCAGGGCTTAATTCTCAAAATAACACCTCAGCATGAAAGTGCAGTATATACAACAAAAATCAGATATAGCATAATCTTGGTTAAATGTTCTGGAGCTGGCTGTGTAGCTATTTTTTAATATGCTGTCTTTGTATCAGTGGATAAGACATGGAAAGACACACCCAAGTTAGTTTAAGTGAGCAATCCACTTTGGGCTTGTCTCTGTATTTTTACAGATAAGACAACAAGCACCACAATATCGAAAATGCTTTGTTGGCTTCCTTTTCACCTGTCTTAACCTTTTGTCTGGCATTTTATCAGTCCTGTGAGAGCAGTAACTCTGAAGGTTCTCATTTGACGTGTGTGGTTCATATCACTGAGCAAGGGCTCTTTTTTTTGTAGGCCTTCAGTAACTTTTGACAACTACCGCCGAGCACTGAGACCCTTTTGTTGGGGAAACAGTTCGATTTGCTTTCTGCCTATGAACCTCAATCAGTCATGTTTTTTACTGTTGTCAAGTTGGGCTCTAATCTGTCATTGACATTCACCAAAGCACTCATTGCAGTCTACTCCACTGCAAGGTCAACACCTTTATGTACTATGGGCTGAGTTGTAGGCTTGTATTCCCCAGTGGCATATTTAAGTTTACTTTTAAACCGACATGAAAGGGTTTGCTCAGTGTGGAGCAGAACGAAGGAATGGGAAAAATCCTCCTGGTCGTGTGTTTTTCCTCCCACCCCCCCGCTTCCTTTCTTTTTTTTCAGCCACTTTTGCAGGCTAGTTAAGTTATATTTCTTACTGCTAACATAAAGTGCAATTTACGAAAAACACACTGGCATGCTCTTGAAAAAGAAAGGGGGGGAAAAGAGCACTGGTTTTTGTTCCGTGGCTCGGCGTCTGGCAGGTTTGTAAATGATGTGGAGGATTACCTGACATCTGTGCCTGTCCCCGACTCCCGAGTCTGCATTAGTCCTCTGAGACACGGGCGCTGAGGCACATCCTGTGTAAACACAAGTATGCTAATCCGCGTACATCTAGCTGATTGTGTGCTTTCAAGGATGACTGCAGGCACACTGTGCATGTTCGGCTCCCTGAGTTGGGCACACTTGGGAGTGGGGTGGCGGTGGGGGTGGGGGATTTTTTGGATGAGAAAGCGAAATGGTGAGGTTCAACGGTGTGGTTGGTAGGCATTGCCGATGCACAGCATGCATGTCCTGTTGCTTAGTCTCATCTCACCAATGACTCTCTGCAGCGATACGCAGAAGATTGTTCTAGAAGTTTATATGCTTGTGTGTGGGGGTTCATTCAGTCTTTGTGGGACTGGTTCATTTTGGCAGTTCTGAGATCAGGGTTCCTGTGCCACCTTTACTGTGGATGTTGGACTCCTTGAGTTGGGCACACTAGGGATTTTATTCACTGTAGCTGAATCTGAAACATTGACTAATCTACTATATATGGCACTATAAAGTTGTTTTCTACTTAGTGCACTGTATACTGAACAAGCGAACATTTCTGATTTAGCTTCTGTGTGGGTCTGGCTCGTCTCTGGCAGTTTTGAGATAAGGTTCCTCAGCCACCTTAATTGTGATTTTTATTTTGTCTGCCTGGCTCCATGGTGTCCTGCGTGGTCGGCCTTTAACTTTAATTAAGTTTCACTCGACATGCCCAATCACACACAAGATGACAGACCTGCAGTAGACACATGCGTAAACACATACACATGCATGGCAGACATGCAAACACACACACACACACAAACACACACACACACACACACACACACACACACACACACACACACACACACACACACACACACACACAAACATATACATTTAGCAAACACAGAATTTACCTATGCTAACAAACATACATGTATACACACTTTTTACACACACACACAAGCTTACTCACGCGAGCACATACACACACTCACACACACAAGCACACATGCATGCACGCACACACAAACAAACGCGCACACACACACACACACACACACACACGCACACACACACACACACAGGTGTATTTCTATAGACTAAAAGTAAAAAATAATATGTTTTTCTTTGCCTGCACCTTGCCCTGAATTGAAGGTTATCGGTATCATAGCCTCATGTTCTCATTTAGTGGGAAGCAGACACTTCATAACAAAGAGCCAGGCCGCTGCCTTCAGATAAATGAAGTAGCCTCTGGGGCATACTGTAACTCTGCTGCCCACTAAAGTGGGGCAGAGGAGAGGAAAGGCGATAGGGAGAGAAAGGACTCTGTTTGCTTTCAATATTGGCCACAGTGCCTGAGCCCTTTGTTTGCGCAGACAAAGACTTACCTTTGGTTTCACCTGCCAACTTACACCATAAGTGATCTCTCTCGCTCTCTTTTCTTCATCGAGTCATTTGTGCGGCCTCAATCAAATGTCACGTCATGGAATTTCATACGCCGTACCTCTGGGACCAGTAAACAGAAATTACTGACAGAGATCCCTTTTGCGCAAACACCATTATTGTCACATAGCATGAAAGCAGTGGTACATCAGACACTTGAGAGTTGGAGGATAGGATGGCTGAGGATGTCTCAGCTTGAGGTGGGACATGTAGATGTCGTGAATGGTAACAAAATGTGCCGAGACCCTGGCTTTAGTGCAGGAGAACAATGACTTTAGTTGTTTTTTTATGGTCCTTGAAAAAAGAATTATTAAAGGGTTCTTGAGCTTGATTAGGTCATGTTTTGTCAAGGACAATGTATGCTGGATGCATGGAAAAATGTTTAACAAGCCTTTCAAAGCCAGTGGATTTTAAGAGTTACACGGATTTTCTCCACGGCAAAATTTCAGAGTAAATCAAACCACAGACTGTACAGACTGTGTTCTTGGTTCCTCGTAGGGCACAAATGAAATAAATACTAAATACAAGGTTAGCCTCTTTGGTGGAGAATTGCCCTATTATAATTACTTTTCTGACAGTTTTAAATCCTTTTTCCCATCACCTCACTTAAGAAAGGTTCACTTTTTTGACATTTGACAGAGCACTGACTGCCGCTCTCAGCTATCCTGCCTGTCTTCGGCTCATTTAAGGGGTCTGATTGTGTGGCAGTGAATTGGGCTTGCAACAAGTGCTGGCCTGCTGGGAGCTCCAGAAGGCTCCAGACGGCTAACAATGGGAGCCTCACACTCACAGAATGGACGCCCGGTGGCCGAGGGTCTGGGGGAATAACCCCTCGGTTAGAAGCGGGCGGCTCAGTGTGTGCCTTGCATTGAAAGAAATATAGAGCATCTTGTCTTAGTGGATGTGAAATACGGTGTGTGGGAATATGGAAGGAAATGAGGGAATGAAGGCCTAGTCTTGCATGTTTAGCTTTTATGAACGTGGGAGGACATTTATGGTGAACTAACCCAGTCAGGGGAAAAGCATGCCTGTAGAAAGGAAGCATCTTTTGGAAAATATGCGCTTGCCTGGTTGTGGTAGACCCAGGCACCTAGGCCACCTCATAGATATGTGTGTGGGTGGTGTGTCTAAGTTTGTGTGTGTGTGTGTGTGTGTGTATGTGCGTGTGTGCATGTGCCTGTCTGGTTCTGTGTGTGTGTGTGTGAGTATATATATGCATGGTTCTTTGTGTGTGTGTGTGTGTGTGTGTGTGTGTGTGTGTGTGTGTGTGTGTGTGTGTGTGTGTGTGTGTGTGTGTGTGTGTGTGTGTGTGTGTGTGTGTATGCATGTGCATGTGTGTTTGCCTGCCTGGTTGCGTATATGTGTATGTGTGTGTCGCAATTCTCTGAGCGGATAGAGAAGATGGATGGGCTCTCTGTGAGCCGCTGCTGTCCTGTCTAGCCACTTGTGCCTTAAACGCTGCTTAAATGGCCCCAGTGCACAGTAACACGGATAATTACAGTAATGCCTCACACTGAGACACTGTATTTTAAAAGAAGGGGAGAGCAAACATTTTTGCACAGTTGATCTGTTGTGGTTGAGACATAGACATTTGAGCCTGAAAGAGCCTGAATTTCTTTCTCCCTTGATATTTCTATCTCTCTCTCTCTCTCTCTCTCTCTCTCTCTCTCTCTCTCTCTCTCTCTCTCTCTCTCTTTCTCTCTCTCTTTCTCTCTCTCTCTCTCTCTCTCCATCAACCTAGGTGGGCTCTGGAAACAATTCCTTCCCCCATCTCCCCCTTTTTCTTTTTCAAGTCAGGTGTAGACACGTAATTATGTACTTCTTTCGGTTTAAAGTTACAGGCCCTAATGTAGTCTCTTTAAAGTGTGTCCAAGTTTGGGGGGGAAAATGGAGTTCCAGTGGCTATTGGTGCCTTTTTTCTCTCTCTCTCCTCCGCATCTAAATAATAATAAAAGGGGATGAAAGGCGGCTAAAACCGCAGGCAGAGACAGGATGTAGTGGCTAAAATGACAAGCATTCATCTCACAACAAAGAGGTGCGCCTTTGCGCACAATGTGCCGTGATTGAATTCTTAATTGCGCATCTGTCTAATTGCTTTTGTTTTCTTTTTTTGAGAGGGGGGGGGGGGGGGGGGGGGGGGGCTGGTTGGTTTTAATTCCAAGAGTCAGACAATAGTATGTTTCTTTGATTAATTAGTCTTATTATTGTGTGCCTCCGTGAAGCGATATGAAACTTTAATGGACTGTGTATAAAACACACAGTCCATCAATTGACATCAGACATCATGTTGAAAGCCACAGACCACCTACTTTGCAATTCTTGATCTTAAGTTATGCACACTGGCCTGAAAAGAAGGGAAAAACGTCTGTAGAGTATTACATAACAGTCTGGGGAAAATGGCTATGGAACTGCTTTTTATCGCTTAAAATTATAAGAGTTTTCAAGCTGCATTAATGACCAACTGAATAGCAACTCCAGTTGAAAGCAGCCACCAAGATATTTTTCAGTTTTTTTCCTCAAAGGCAGATGTCTATCTTGGACAGTTACACTATGTGCCATGTCTCTGGGTGTCTTGTCTGGGTAACAGTAGACACAGTTTACAAGGTAAATCATATTCCACAAGCCGATGGTTCTGACTTCATGTTTTCTTTTTCTTCCTGGTATTCATCAGAAGCAGTTTTGTTCTTAATGGTAAGTAGACGAATTTGAGCATAACCATAGCCACTGGGGAACCTTCCTCCATTCTATCCCTTTTCATTTCTCAAATGAATCTGAAGAGACCTGATATTTCCTTTAGTGTGAGACTGAAACTGTGGCAGCTACTGTGCAGATTGTATAATCTATTCAGCTGATGGTATACCTAACACCGAAGCAGCTGAAGTACTCTCTGCACATGAAACCAAAACAGGAGTCGGTCAGGATAATGAATGTGGGTGAATGAAGGTCATTTATGGAGGAACTTGTATTACATGGGAATGGGGACACAAGAAAACATATCCGAAGATGACAGCCACAGAAGAGCTCCCATTCCCATCCGGCCAAAGCCATGCAGTCACCATGACTGACTATGTTTTTAAAAAGAAGTCATAAACTATTAAAGCTAAAAAAAAGAAGAAGAAGATTTTTAACCATTCATATTTTGTGGTATTCATTATTTATTGTACTTGTTATACTTTTTATGTGGTTTTAGATACAAGCATCTGCTAAGTAAAAATAAACATAATCATAACAATATTTAAAATTGCATATAGAGGATTCTAGTGGTAAATAAGGTGCACTTAAATAAGGTGCACTTAACCCTGTGCGTGCCAGCATCTTATGCAAGAGCTCGGATGGGCATGTGCAGTCTAGCCTTCGCGTTCGGAACACCATTTAGCAGTTGAAAGAGCTCAGCTTAATAACCTAGCGCTGTAGGACATCAACACAAATAGGACATCAAGCACTATCATGTCACTCATCATCACAGCAGTCATACTTGGGAAAAGACCCCGGGGCAACCACAGAAGCAGAGGCAGGGTGAAGGTGAGTTGGGTTCGTGTCGTGTCGTGAGGCTTTTGTGGTTGTAATGGCTCTGTCCGCTTTGGAATGAGGCTGTGTGTAGGCCTTCGGCAGCTAGACAGAATGAGAGAGAGAGAGAGAGCGGCGCTGATGCGTAATGGGCCGTTGTAATTATGTTAATTAGCCTCACACATGATACAGCGGTCATGTCAAGCACTGTCAGTAGGAACTGGAATATTCCGGTGTGCTCTTTACTTGCTTTGAAGTATTTGGGGGCCAACTGCTGCAGTTTCCCATGTCATCCTGAGCAAATCTTGCAAGCAGGAAAGAAACAGGATACACTTCATATTTTTGTCTTAGAGTGCCTAGGGTCACAGAGATTAGCGATGAGATGTGAAATTTGTCTGTATGTGTTCATTTACAAACATTGTCATTTGCAAATGTTAGTGCAAGTTTAATGCAAGCAAACATCCCAGCTTTGAGCTAAATCAGATCATGTGCTTCTGAAGTGTCTACACACAGAGTCTCTAAACTAAATTCTTTGCACATTATCAGGCTGTATGAAGAGAGTGTGGTTTTCATGTCTATGTATCCCCTGAAAACAGTTCAGTCCGAGAAACCACAGGTGGGGTCAGAGATTCCCGTCTACAGTCAGTTGGAAGTCAGATATTTAGCCGAGGGCGTAAGCAGGCCGTTTGGCGTGACTGAGTATGCCACTAGCATACACACAAGGTCATGTGACCTCAGTTAGTGGGTCTGCTGCCATCCACCTGCACTCACACAGGGAAGTGTTTCTGTTGATGGGGTGTTGAGAGGGTGGGGGACGGGGATTGGGAGGTGGGGGCAGTCATTCTCCTTAGTTTCAGTCCTGTTGATTCTGGCTCTGTCGCAGCGCAATGAGCAAACGAGATGTGAATGCTAATGCAGTGGTGGAGGAGAGTGGTGAGAAAGAAAGAGAGCGTGAGAGAGAGAAAAAGGAGAGAGAAAGGGAGAGAGGGAAAGAGAGAGAAGGTATTGTTAAGGAGCTCAGGTTAAGACAATAAACAGTCAGGAGAGCAAGGAGCAGACAGTGCATTTCTGGTGCTTTGAGTTCAGTCTCTTTCCCACAGGCTCCTGCTGGAAACCTGCGGAGGCAAAATATTTGGTTTGGAGGTTCAGATGGCAGCGCTGCAGTCCAAGCCTGAACCGCACGCAGGATGAGCGCGATGTACGAGGGCGGAGGCAGGCACGGCCGCAGACACTAGCTCGAGCCCGTGACACCACATGGCCTGCCAGGCTCAGCCAACCAGCGGCCAGCCCGCCCCGCTGAGAATGCCTGCCCTCGGCCACAAGAAAATACGCAAGTCGCCGTAAAAAAAGGAGATGTGAAAACTATTTGCTCCAAAGTTTGTCAAAAACGTCACCAGTTTTATAGTTGTCAAAAAATGTTGCCACCTCGAACAGCTGAGAGTCATTTTCCTCCTCTGGGAGAAGGTGGTGTGTGGTGAGTCACCTGTTGACGAGGATTCTGTGTTGGAGAGACACTGTGGGAGTGCTGAGCGCTGCTGAGCAGTTGAAACCTCAGTCAGATTTAGTCCCTGTTCCTGACCCCCGGCAAAAAAAAAAAAAAAAAAATGAACATGAGGCATTTTTGCAAATCCTCAGGAACCACCACTTTAGCATGATGTGTTGGGGCTTCTTCGGCTTCTTCTTCGGCTGGTGTTTTTTTTCTATGCCCTGCCAACCTTACTTTCCATGTCATCAAGTAAGAAAATAGGTCAGGGAGCCCCTTGACCACAGAGAGCTGCTACTACTACTACTACTACTACTACTACTTCAAAGTGACACAGGGCTGGATTTGTGATTAGTGACCAGGAGTCAGGCTGGTCCGGGATGGCCTCTTTAATTAGGCCCGTAGCAACCAGTTGGTAAATACTAGCCCATCAGCAAGTCCCCAACCTCCCCCTGCCCCCCTTGCCTTCATGTCCTCCTTCTTTTGGGCACTGATAACATCTCCACAGAGCCAAGAATCCCCCCTATCACAGTCACAGATACAAATTACCTCACTGTAATGCTGTGAGATTGGGGCCACTAAGAGCTTTTTTCTTCAGGAAAGCTTTCAGACAGACTGGAGTCGTGGTTCACAAAAAAGGTCTGAAAACCGCAGAAGCCCTCTTTTATTAGGCAAAGTAGCCGAATATGACTCTGAAAGCTATTGTTAGCGGCACAAAGTGTGCACAAATGTTACAGGTTCAGCCTTTTCTCTCCTAAACTCCCTACGTGTATGTAGGAAAACATAACACGACCCAACGCTTAACTTGATGTTTGTTGCTTATTTTAGGGGTATTTTGAGAATAATAGTTTTTAAGGAATGTTTCGCTTAATCATTTGTTAATCATTTGTAAGGAATGTGTCGCTTAATCATTTGTAATGCTATTCTTTAGGGACAACATTCTTCTCAGTTGGCCTTCAGTGCACACAGTGTTCCTTCTCCCTCGGGGCTGGCGCGAAAGCTTGACTGTACAATTGCAACCAGGAAAGGACTATGCATTCCTATTGTATGCATTTTGGATCATGTGCAAGAGTGTGAGCTCAGAGGAAGCTGTGAGAGACAGGTGTTCAGCAGAAGCAGCGTGTTGACGCTCCAGCTGCTTTGACAATAAGTGACTTTGAAGAGAGGCGAATGTTGGTGAATTTTTAGAAATGACCTGCGGAGTCAAACATTCCGCTGTTGGCTCGTCCTAGGCTGTGGGAACACATGTAGCCAACATCTCAAACAAAGAGAAGGCAACAACGTCAGTCAACAGGGCATGTCTATACTGCATGCTAGCTATTTGATTTGCTGTGTGTGTGTATGTGTGTGTGTGTGTGTTTGTGTTTGTGTTCCTGTTTATAGCACACATATGTATGTAAAATATTAATATTAATTCAATACATATGAATTAATTTAAAAGCCTTTTTTTCTCTTCCATGTTTGTGATAGCTATTAAAGACAGTGATGTAATATTTGATGAGAAGTTTTAAAAATCAAGAGACTACTGATGAAAGTGACTTTGCATACAAACCTGTTTACAAACCTGTTGCCCACATAGTTTGCATAAGTGAAAGTGTAAACAAAAGGCTTTACACCTGCTTTCTACAAAAGAGGAGGTAAGTGTCAGCTAACAAAATTAGCCACTTACAACTTCATGCTAGATACATAGCCTACTACATACTACATCAGAGTCTGCCATTCAATTCATACTAGGGAAGACTACATCTATTGCAGTGGCTATCAAATCGTAACTAGAGCCATTTTACTCTTAGCTGAGTCCTTGCTGAATAATAAAAAAAAAAAAGATCAATCTGGACTGACCACTCGCCAATGTTTCAACCACTTATGCAGTGTTTATGAAACAGTTGAAGAGAGTGACAGATTTTAAAACACAGAAGACATGTTTTTGGAGTGGAAACATTCTAACAGTGTACCTTACCAAAAAAATTCAAATCAAAATCCTTTCAAAATGTCTGTGCTCTGTAAAAGCAGCTAAACTGCCTTGTACTTGCACCACCTATCAGCTGAAAGTATCGACAGAACAAATTAAGGCAAAACTTGTCAACACAGAGGCAGTAATAATGGCTCAGGCGCAATTTAGAAAAACAGAGTCGATCCAGAGTGGAGAGGGTAGGAAAGCTCTGTGGAAGTGTTGGTCACTGAGTGACGACTGGAGGATTGAGAGGGGGGTTGGGTGGGGTGGTTTGGGGGTGGAAGAGGGTGTCTCAGTGCAAAGCCACTCACACTCTGCAAATGCCAGAGTGAAACATTTCACCATGGGTGACGTCACTGATGAGAGCTCACATCATATGGCAAGTATTGAGGGACTTTTCTAACACGACCAAAAAAAAAGAAAAGACAAGAAAAACAGAGCTGTTAAATCACCCAGATTTGTTTCAGGGGGGTTGGAGTGAGCTAAAATCAAATCCACATGAGCTGCACACATGCAAGCACGTGACCACGAAAATAACCAGCTATTAATTATTATCAGGAAATGTATAGAGTGTATATCCCTCCCTCTCTCGCCCTCATTTATGGAGAGTATCTTGAACAGCTTAGTTTGAGGAAAGAGTGAGAGTGAGAGTGAGAGCGAGGGAGAGAGAAAAAAAATGCCATGTTTCTTAGTTGCCAAGGAGAGCTAGTCCCAAACAGAGGAATGATATTCGATACGCAGTTCATTTCTCTCAATAACAGGGGCGCCCTCTCTGGCAGAATCTCCCGGGAGTCCAGGCGTGTCCAAAAGCATTTCCAGTGAGAAAAAGGGTATTTTCCAACACTCAGTATTAAACTGGCAACCCCACAAAGGGGTCGACTGTAAATTCATTTAGCTCTTGTTATGCCGCAATAATTGTGGAATGCAAGCTTTGGTGCCTTCCAAGCCACAGCAAATGAGAATTTGAACAACCCAACGAAACAACAGAGAGAAGGGGAGTCCAAACGCTATGCAGTGCAGACGTCATCGGCGGCAGCGGAGTCTGACTTGTGCTGCTCTACACAAATGTGTGTGTGTGTGTGTGTGTGTGTGTGTGGTGGCGTCGAATCCCTCTTGTCTGATGCCCAGACACTCGCTCTGACGCATGACGCCTCGACGGTGGGAAAACGGCGGCATGGGCCGGGACCGGCGCTGATTGGAGTGTGCTGGTGACTCAGCGCGAGGGGAACACTTGAGGAGGCTGTTTACCGCGGCGAGGAGGCCCCGGGGTCGGCCCCAGCCAGGGCCCTGCTGTCGTCTCCTGACAGTGACCACACTCGGGAAAATTACCCAGGGGGGTCATAACAGAGGGGAGCAGGGGTGGGGTGGGGTGGAGGTTTTGTGTGTGTGTGTGTGTGTGCGTGTGTGTGTGTGTGTGTGTGTGTGTGTTTGTGTGTGTGTGTGTGTGTGTGTGTGTCTGTTGAGAGGAGGTAGGGGTGGAAGTGGTAGTAGAGTGTGTGTGTGTGTGTGTGTGTGTGTGTGTGTGTGTGTGTGTGTGTGCATGTGTGTGTGGAGAGGAGGTAGGGGTGGAAGTGGTAGTAGAGTGTGTGTGTGTATTTGTGCGTGTTGGGTGGGGATTGGTGTCTGTGTGTGTGTGTGTGTGTGTGTGTGCGCGTATGTGTGTGCATGTGCATGTGTATGTGTGTTGGGTGGATGGGGGTGCATATTTGTGTATGTGGGTGTGTGCTGGGAGGATAGAGGTTATGTATGTGTGTGTGTGTATATGTGTGTGCATATGTGCGTGTCTGTGTGTGCCTGTGCATATATTGTAAGGACGGTATAGGCTTAGAGAAGGCAGTGAGGATCCCCTCCTCCCCTCCTCCTCCAGCTGAGGAGCGGGA
>CM050212.1:19521285-19526285 GCA_027475355.1 Coilia nasus
TATAACAGCGCTGCTAAGATAGGTGTGTTGACACCTCTGACCAACTAATTTACTGTGAGAATCTATTGAAGCCTCCTAGGTCGTTGTCAAATGCTTTTCATTTAATGAGGATTATTTCAAATAACTCTAATTAACAAAACATAAATATTTCTTACTAAATACAGCCTGCACTGTTCCCATGCAGTAGTCATAAAGTAAAACTGCAGTTTGAGAAAATGTTGCTTCAAGAACTTGTGAAATGTTAAAGTCTCCTTCTGAGATTGTTTTTAAAGTTATAAGTGGTCTGCAATGTAAGTGTCCAGCCTTTTTGAGAGTGTAATTTATTTTCTCACAGGAGGCTGGCTAAGTGACATTGTTAAAGTCCCAGTGGGGTGGCCCTGTACCATTAGAAACCAATGACTGTATTCCCAGCAGGGGTGACCTGGAAGAGGTCTCCTTCTCTCACACAGCTCACCTGAAATAAGAGAAGCCACACAGACACAGACAAACACACACACACTCACACACACTCACACACACACACACACACACCCACACACACACACACACACACACAGACACACACACATCCACACACACACACACACACACACACACACACACACACACACACACAGACACACACTCTTTTTTTCTCCTTGCACTCCCTCTCTCTGTCACACACACAAACACACACACAAACACACACACACACACACACACACACACACACACACACACACACACACACACACACACACACACACACACACACACACACACACACACAACACAATACATTCCCTCCATTCTGACTTTATTATTCCGCCTGCAGCAGGAGGTCCTGTGGGTCCTGTATAGATGCATTCAGGTGCAGGCTGGCAGGGAGACAGAGCGCAAGAGCCGTTGTGTGGCGTCTGGTCAGGGGGGTGGTGGAGGGGGAGGACCCCTGGTGTGAACCTGTCTCAGGTGTTTGTTTGGGGGTAAACAAACACAGCCTTTGTCTGCGCAGGCATGTTTATCAGGCCAAATCAAAGCCCCGCTCATTTGTTGCTTGCATGACAATGGCTGCATAATGAAGTCGGGGATTGAGTCCCATTCTTCGGTCCTGTTTGGCTTGTTTAGTTTAATGGCCTGACCTCTCTAAAGCCAGGGAGCGGGAAAAGCCTGTCAGGTAAAGAGAGAGACAGGGGGGGGGTAAAAATAAGAGACCCTGAGTTATTTATTTCACTGTGTAATTTGTAATTCAAATGGAAACCCGCATGGCCCAGAGTCATATTATTATGCATGAGACCATATAACCTTCAGCCTGAGGTTAAAGTCGAAGTCATAGTCTAGCTACCCACACTTAATAACCAGAGCTATTAGTCAGAGTCTAGCCATTGCAGCCATTTTAATAACTGAGCCCATGATGTCTTTGTGGGGACGTTTGTTTCTTTAAGGCATCTCTTGAAGATAATGAATAATGGCCAGTTAAAGAATTAGTCAGATTCATTTAATTTAGATCAAAGCTAGGATGACATTGCTACGACATTACTAGTCTTCAAATATATGTCTCATGTTCAACATGTATTATGTAGTTAAAAGATTAAAAGCAATAAATTATTACTTATAGGGCTTTATGGTGGAAGTTGACATGAAACTCAAATCAGTTCATTGTATGTGTGTGTGTGTGTGTGTGTGTGTGTGTGTGTGTGTGTGTATATATATATATATATACATACATACATACATACATACCATAACCTGATTTTGAGATATATAATAAATGAAAAAAGTTTATGCGGTTATTATGCGATTATACATATTATGCAATTATTCATTATTATTTTTTACTGTCAGGACACACTATAGCAGTCACAAAAAATATGAGGGAGCCAAAGGAGAGAGTAACAAGATACGCTGGTGTTTTTATACTTCCTTTGAGCGTTATGATTTGCTGCAGTCTTTTTCATTTCAGCTGAGCTACCCAAAATTCAAATGACAGCAACAGCACGGAGTGTATATGAGACTTTGGAAAATTGCACAGTCGGTCAGCACTTCAATAGTTAGTTACCAACCTGAAATGACATGTTTCTAGCGAGATTGTATAATTACACGATTGGGGGCTTGCCTGCGTGTGTAATGTGAGGTCTTTGTGTGTTTGGGGAGGGAAAGAGTTCAAATGGCAGAGAGGGAGGTGTGACATAGAATAAATAAAAGAGGGACCCCCCCCCAACCCCCAGCTTCCTACCCCGATCCCCCCCCCCCCCCCCCATCCGGGGACCGCTTGTTATTTCTCCTCCAGCCCAAACAGTGACGAGACGCGGGGAGAAGAGGGCCTGTGCTTGGGCACGCATGGCTTCATCTCGGCCCACGTGTCTTGCACAAGAGGGTGTCTGCTAAGCTGTTTGGTATGAGTAACCGCCGGAAGAATTCAGGTACGTCCGTCTAGACGGTGCGTCCGGCTGATCCTCTGTCTGCTCTCATGGTTAGCTCTCAGCGATTCCCATGGCTCCCTCACCGGCACTGTGTGGCATGACCCCCCCATGCCCACCCCCCCACCCCTACTCCTGCCCCCCACCTCCCACCTCACCTCACCACCTGCTCTGCTCTGGCTGGTGTACACACAGGTAATCCAAGGGCCAACCACTAAAGGGCTCAACAGCGTCATCCCACATGGCGTTTATTAATGTTTTGAGTCTGTCTGTCTGTTGGCTGGTTGGTTAAGGGGGGTTAACGCTGAGGTGATTTCTCAATCAAAATACTTGCCTCCGGCAGACAGCTGATATGTTTGGTATGTTCACAGTTGATTACAGTTCATGGCTGCCAAAGCTGGATGGCACAGCGTTTCATAACCAGTTGCTTCACTGTGGTTGTTGTTTAGTTGTCTCACACTTCAGTTCAGTTTTTTTGTTTTACTTTTATTTGTTTTTCACACACAATCCGGAGTAGCCGGATTAGTAGTATCAGTGCGTTTTGTTGCAAATATCACCAAGGGCTGAGTGATTGAGTGAAGAAAAACAAGAGATAGCACAGTTGTTACGCCAACAAGAAGACACAGTAGTGACAAAAACAAGGTATGACAAATATGCAGAGCAAAGACAACAAGGGGCAGCCCTGTCAAACCCACGCTGGCCTCTACGCCAGGTCCTGGTGTGGCACAAGCAGAGGAACAAAAGAGAAAACGGTCCTTTCCCATGAGAATAAACGGTAGGAATGCGTGCGCCTTCTCCACCAGTCCTGCAAGTTCTTTAAAAAACGATCCACTCTGCGTTGAACTATTGAGCTTGTGAATATTTCCTGTATTCTGGGAAGGGATCCAACATACTTCTTTCCCTCTCTCTTTCTCTCCCTCTCTGTTTCCCTCTGGAAACTAAATACAGTGTTCAACTACCATGTTGAATAGAGTCGTAATGGGCATATTCACACATATCGGAGGAATAATATTATTTTTTCTCGTGCAGAAATGGCAGAGCGGGGAGCGGGAGTTGAGTTTCCCAGGACTTTTTACAGGTGATGTGGGGCCTCTGAGTTTGTGGAAACTGAGACGCTCAAAGGGGCCATCTCGCCAAAGCTTATCCACTGTGCCCTGCGCCGAGGTGCCTTTTGAAGATGACGACTATTTGAAGTCAAATCAAACATCTGTGGAATGCCTCTCTCCAGGGTGTGTTATCTTACTGGGCTTTCGGACAAAGAAACTATACGCAGATCAAAACTGGCCGAAAAAGCTCACCGTCATGCAGATCCCAGCCGCACGTATATAAAAGGAAAACAAACAGATTTTTCCTACTGAGACGCTACTCTTTTTCATGCTTGACACACTGAAAAATGCCCACCCTGTGATGCGTGTATGGACCTCTCTGGCGGTGTCCAGCCGAGTTTGTAACTGAAAGCATTCGGCGTTTGCGAGTCATGTGGTTAACCGCCCACAGCTCTGGCGGGCCGACTGCGGCTTTCGGGCTATGAAGTCTGGGTAATAGCATAATTATACCGAGAGCACCTTGTGTCTGAGCGGAGGGGGTACCAAGCCCCCGGTGGCTTTAAACACACATCTTTCATGTCTAGTAAAGCACTCCTCTGCAAATCCCCCCTTGTCAGATTAGGGCCCATGTGGACAATGCAGACTGGCTGCCGAGCGAGTGAGCGAGTGAGCGGTTGGAGTGTTTCCACACTCGCTTGCAAAACACACAGAGGGCACGTGATAGAGTGAAGAAGAGTCGAAAGAGAGAGAGAAAGAGAGAGAGAGAGAAAGAGAGGGACAGAGAGACAGATTTCATCAATGATGTCTGAGGTCGATAGTGCCAACGACAAAAAAAAGGTATTCACCCACAAAGTAGTCAGGTAAGTCACCATCTGTCAGCGCAGACAAAGCCCTGGCTTTTCAGATCTCTGGGAATGTAGTAGGCCTGCAAGGAGTTGATGCCAAATTTAGCTATGCTGGAATGTACTGAGGTGATTTGTGGACATGTGGATATGTGTCGACTGGGCTGTGAGTTTTAAGCCCAACATAAATGTTGGAGACTGATAACTTTGGCCCAAATGCAAACAGCAAGTGACAACGGTGGCCGTTTCGTGTCCCACAACTCTTTCTGTGCGTATGAGTGCTGATGTAGCATACTTGTCATGGCTTAGGCCTACTTGGGGAGAGGGTAAGACAGACAGACAGACAGACAGACAGACAGACAGACAGACAGACAGACAGGAAGACAGGCAGACAGGCAGACACAGTGAGAAAGAGACTTTTGACTTAAAAGTCTTTATTAGAATTAACATTTGGGAACTAAACTAAAGAACCCAATGCAGTTTATCAGCTTAGCAGTTGAGGAAAAATCTCCCGTCTGCATGAATGGAATCCATTTACTTCCCCAAACATGCCTTTCTCATAATCTGGGCCACATTTTTTATTAGATAAAATGTATACTCAACAACAACTCAACAACACTTTTATGTTTCATTTAATTTATGTTCATTTAAAATTTCCACCACATCAGCAGAGCAAAAGAGGACGAGGGCGGAAAGAGAGAGAGAGAGAGAGAGAG
>CM050212.1:19531285-19713785 GCA_027475355.1 Coilia nasus
GGAGGTTACTATGACCAAGACCCAGTTGTTAGTTCCATGCCTTTGGTTGTCAAGCTAGCTATTCCAAAGTTAAGCATTGCTTAGCAAAATCACATTAGTAGAGTCCAAATGCAGCGTCACAGCACTAAAAGACCATCTCAGAGGCATGTACCATGTTGCAACTCTGTTCTGCCATCTACTCGTCATTTGCTAAAGCTGTCACATCTTTACTGTTTATTTACAGTTCACCACAAACTTGGTGCATTGATACATAAACGTGATACGGTCAAGTAGGGACTACTTCATAGGTGTGCATATATAGAAAATTAATCACTGTTCTAAAGAAGGCATCACAATGTTAAATTCAAGGAAACCATGGTATAAACAAACATATCAACTTGGAAAATACACCTATTGACCTACTAATTTTGAGCAAAATGTAGCAATGACAACAGCCAAGTGTTTTTGCCTTATCCACTCACATGCTGAAAATATACAACCAACAGCACACTCTTTAAATGTAAAATCATTCAAGCCCCAAAATGATGTATACTATGTGGAGAAAGATCCATAAACTATCTCTACATCATTCAACCAGTCCACTAAGAAGCAGCTCCCAGAGGATCCTTTGACACACTATTGATTTAGCACTTACTGAAATTGCTTGTATTTAAGGAATGAGTCACTTGTCATGATTAACAGTTAAAAGCCCACACTGTGTCAATATGCTCAGCAGTTTTTGACTCAAACGTCCGATAAACCTGCCTGGAATGATAGATCTGTTTCTTCGCACATTCATAATGTGTGTGCTCTTAAAGCCATTTATTTGATGTTCTGTCATCTGCCTTGTGGGTATCTCAGGGTAGTGAAGGGGAGGAAGGTTCTTTATGTGCTTTAGTGAAGGCATGGATCTTTAGAGGGAATGGCCTATCTGTTTTTTTTGTTCTTTACAGTCATATTTCCAGCCACTTTCATTTTCTCTGAACTTAGTAATGGACTTGAAGTGATACCTCTTGAAAATTAATACATAGAACTAAGGAAAAAGTTATAAAATAGAAATAGTGAACCAGATTGACCCTCTCCCATACGTGCTTCAGGCTCCTTCACACCTTACATGGTTGCTGTGAAACGTTAGGACGCTTTCTCTGAGACATCGGTTGAGTCACTGTCAGCTGTGCTTTCACTCACACACACTGTGAGTTTCTCCTCCAGAGTGAGTGGCTCATAGACTTCTGATGAACCCTTCTCCACATGTGACTAAGGCCAGAGGGCTCACGTAGTCTCAGGACGCGTGGACCGGAACCGGCCCTAATCAGGCAGAGGCTTGTTAACTCCCCTGACCTTATCTTTAGAGTTCACTGTCAGAGTTAAGGTAACAGAAGCCAACGGTATGATTTCCTGTAATGTGAGGTCTTTCCGCAAGTATTCTCCACGAGATACAGTCTGTCATTGTGGTTCTATTGCTTCCTGGTCAACAATGAGCTGTGCTGTGTGTGTGTGTGTGTATGTGTGTGTGTGTGTGTGTGTGTGTTTGTGTGTTTGTGTGTATGTGTGTGTGTGTGTGTGTGTGTGTGCGTGCGTGTTTGTGTGTGTGTGTTTATGTGTGTGTGGTGGCAGTGGTAGGGGTTGTCTGTGTGTGTTAGCGGTCAAGAGTGGGATGTGTTTAAATATGTGTGTGTGTCTGTGTGTATGTCTGCATGGGATGTGTAGGAGTGTGTGTAGCTGTGTGTCTGTGTGTGTATGTGTGTGCAGGTGTCACACATGACAATAACACATTTGAGAAACATGCATCCCTGCACTGATGTGGCTGATTTGGTTAAGCATGAGGAAATGTGTCAAATCCTAAATGTACAAGGGGTGTCCCATAAGTTTCCAGCCTAACACAGAAGAAAGTCAGTTTCAAACACAGTGCTTTATTATTTTGCCACCTGTGAGGTGTGAGCTGGGGCATTGTCCTGCAGGAGCCCCACACCATGATGCAGCTTTCCACGCCGCTTCTTCTTGATTTCCGCACGCAACTGTCTCAGTTCATTGGCATAATATTCGCCATTTATTGTGCTGCCTTTCTCCAAGTAGTCAATCATTACCACTCCTTCAGAGTCCCAGAAAACAGATGCCATGACTTTACCACTGGATGGCACAGTCTTAAATTTCTTGGGGGGGTGGAGAGCCATGATGTTTCCCACTGCTTGCTCTGGGATTTGGTCTCAGGATCAAAGTCATGAACCCATGTTTCATCTTGGGTGACCACATGCCGAAGAAATCCCTCCTGGTCTTTGCGATATTCATCCAACAACTCCTGGCACACGTGGAGTCCCCTGAGAATTTGCTCCTCTCTGAGCATTCTGGGTACCCACCTGGCCGACACCTTGTTGAGATTGAACTTTTCTTGAGATTGAACTTTTTTTTTAAAACTGTTGTTTTACTAATGCCATGGGTATTGGCTATCTGGCGGACCGTCATTCTCCTGTCTTTCATGACTGTATCGAGAACAGCGTCAACATGTTCCTGGGTGGTCACCTCACATGGCCGACCTGTGCGGTGTTCATCTTCTGTGCTGCTTCTACCATGTTTAAAAGCTGCACACCACTCTTTCACTGTGCTAAATGAAGGAGCATGGTCCTCTAATGTCTCTGACATTTCATTGTGGATTTGCTTTGGAGTTAATTTCTTGATGTGGAAGTATTTGATGACAGCTCGTATCTCGTTTTTCTCCATTTTTCCGCACTGCCAGGGGGTCCCCTGTTTCAAGAATGAATGTATCAAACCAGCAGGGTGATGGGCAGGTGTTTCACGTTTCACTGATCATGCAAAAGGTTGGTCAGTTGTACATCAAGGTTGGATGCGGGTAGCCAGTAGCCTTCTATTGGAGGCCGGAGACTGATGGGACACCCGTCATATGTTCTTTTCAGTGGATGCCATAATCCTAAATACTTTTGTGTGTGTGTCTGTGTGGTGGCGGTGGTGGGGGTTGTCTGTGTGTGTTAGCGGTCGAGAATGAGATGTGTTTAAGTATGTGTCTGTGTGTATGTCTGCATGGGATATGTAGGAGTGTGTGCAGCTGTGTGTGTGTATGTGTGTGCAGGAGTCACACATGAGTCATGACAATAACACATTTGGTTAAGCATGAGGAAATGTGTCAAATCCTAAATGTATGTTCTTATCAGTGGATTCCATAATCTTAAATACTTTTCTAGATAGCAGACAGGATTATCAGAATAGATAAGAAAGGGAGGGTAAATATATTTTCTGTAAAATATATTGTGCAATTTCCCAAATGATGTGGGATGTGGATAAAGCGTGTGAATAATCATTCTGCTTTAACTGTATTAGACTCTAGGCAGTGAACATTCAGTACAGTACATTAAATACACACAGTACAAACTTCAACAAACCTCAGTTTACACTTCAGAGAACAAACTTAAGAATTAGCAGCAAGCCCTTGGCCACAAAAAATCTGGAGCACAGAGAGTATCTTCTAGAGTTGTAATCGATGCAGCAAACGACTAACGTTTCAATGCATAGCGTTGTCCTCAGAGTCAAACAGTGATGGCAAGAGTGTACACATAATAAATGCCTTGGTTCTTTCCCTCATTCTTACTGATTGGGTTGTGCTAACAGCAGGGGGCAGTAAGGGGGTACACGTAAAGCAACAATAAGTCGTTTTTTCAGCCTTAAAATAATGTTTCCAAAATCGTTTCAGTTGTTCATCAGCTTGTAACGAAAGGCAAAAGGCACTTTGCCGGCATCCACTTTGCCGCCTTCCATGGGCTATAACCGCACTAAGTAAGTTTGGAGGAGTGGTTCTCTATGAGAGACAATTCCGCTTCCAACCTGTAGGGCAACTAAAGATGAAAACTACTTCATACTGGTTTAAGAATTAGTATAATTCACCTCTAAACACCTGACGTAGACCCTAGTGTGTCTATATCTACATAATTTCACTCAGAACCATGACATTTGCTTACAAGAGAAAATTAAGAGCATCATCTTTTAACTCCTTACTGATGGTTATATGTCTAATCCCTAATGTATTACATAACTATCATTACTGCATCAAATAACCCCATCCATATTTGCCACATCACACCAGAAATGCAGTTGATGCTTTTTGACTGCAGGGATACCAACCTTTTTCCTGGTGGTGAGGTGACATTTCCCCAGTGTGATGTAGGACCACCGAGCTGGAATAGGAATGGAATTGCTGTCTAGGGGCCCCAGCCAACTGGTGCTCTGTCAGTGTTTTACCCCATGTACGTCAATATGAAAGATATGTGAATTCCTGCAGTCAGTAGATCTGAGTTGTGCCCACGCACCATACAGAATCTTGTGCGGAATTACATGCTTCATCAGTGACAGTAATCGCTACTAGCTTTGTAGGTTACAGTGTCCTTGGTTTTGTGCTTTGATTGCCATTTCCACGCATGGCAGGAATATATTTCTCCAGAGGCGTGAGAGACTGCTAAATCATAACATTTCTAGATCATGTTAGGATTATCCCATAGGTAATGGACAGTTGAATTATACTGTATAGCCGCTAGTGATAACAATGGATTAAATGGCTTCATAGCCTCTGTAATTACTTGAAAAATGATGGTACCAGTATCTGTGTTGATTAAATAAAGCCTATATTTCAACTGACAATTTGCTTATGTGTTCAGGTCATGAAAGGAACCTCAACATGCTAACTTTGTAAATGGTTTCTGCGGTCAGCAAGCACACAGAAAAGCTGGCCCCATAACGTCCTCAAGTTCGAGTGGTGGAAAAGCCCCATAGCATTCCCTACTTATGCTACAGTAATTAGCTTTAGTCTGGTACTAAAGAAACTGAAACCTTCACATTTGTTGCCTGAAGGAGAATACACATTGTGAAACTGTTGTGAAGATTCTGTTGCGTTTGCTTTGTCTGTGGTTGTTTTGGTACAACATTGTTGCCATAACGTCATAAGCTCAGTGGATTTTAAAATGTATTATTGTTGTTTTTATTGTATTATTATCAAATATTCTGCCATGAGCAAGCATCACAGTCTCTGTTGGATGTCATTTTTAAGGACATCTGGTTGTCTCCTGAAGACAACCGGTGGGCAAACTTCATTGTATGCTATTCCTAGATATCATCATGTGGTTTGAGGAGTCTATTTTCGAATTACTTTAAAACAAAAAAAAAAACAGCAAGCCCCCCTCCACTTCTGAGCTTATTAGTCTTCATCTGCCATGCACACCCTCTTATTTGAAGGAAATAATCTGTAAATTGCATGCTGCTTCGTGCCTAATCATAACAACTCAGAGTAAATAGGTCACAATGAGTGCCCCCTTTCTATTTTTCCCCTGGAGTCAAATGAGAAGCACATGTGTTCCCGGGGGTTTATTTTTACTCGCTTTTTAAAGCGGCCCTGGCACTGCACCGCTGGTGGCTGTTATGGCGAGTGGTCCCGGTGGAGAAGGGACCAAATTATGGGGGACGAGTGAGAGAGAGAGAGAGAGAGAAAGAGAGAGAGAGAGAGAGAGAGAGAGAGAGAGAGAAGCGGCGAAGAGGCACATGTCACCGCAAGGCTTTTCTTCCAACCACACGGGGGGGGGACTTTCATTTAGGGGTCTAGATGGGGACAGGAGGACCACTATGCGGCAGGATGCACAGCTGTTTCATGGGCCTGAGTTCCGTATGCATGGGAAGTGCGTGGAGTGAAAGTTAGCCAAAGGCTGTGTGTGTGTGTGTATGCGTGTGTGTGTGTGTTTGTGTGTGTGTGTGTGTGTGTATGCGTGTGTGCATTTGTGTGGTGTGTGTCTGTGTGTGTGTGTGTGTGGTTGTTTGTGCTTGGGTGTGTATCGAATGCTGTGATTATGTGAAATTGTGTGTGTGAGTGGCCCGAAGCACGAGAGAGGAACCAATTTCATGGCTGTACGACAGGAGACGGCAGATTACGGAATTGAATTTAGGATCCCGCAGTACAAAATGGACTCCTCAGATAAATAGCCGGTCAGCACACAGGTTCTCCAGGACATCGGATGTTTGGAGAAGGACAAAGAGCTGAATAAACTACATTTGCCTAATTCTATGCTCGACACTGATCTCAAACACATGTAATGCATTTGCCGAAGCCGTACAGAAATAGACCTGCTTATTTGGAGTGGTGGTAGTTTGTGTACCACTTTCAAGCGCGGATGTTTGCAATCTTGAAGCCGCAGTGGGCTTTTACATGATCAGTAATTCACAAAAAAGTGGTTCATGGAAGATTTCATCTGCTTTCTTTCTTGTGCCCTTGTGTGGCCACATGTTAAATTATCACCTTGGGTTCCTCAGGACATGTATCATTAGGGGAGACAGTGATACATGCTATCTTTACAGGGAAAGGGCTGGTGCTGAAGGATCCTTATAGGGGAAAAAACAGATGCTGAAGGATTGACGTTAAAGGATCCTTCAAAATACTTTCAGTTTAAGTTGTCAAATCCCCCCCCAAAAAAGAAAGCATAATTCTTGTCACTTGTGTGAGGATGAATAGCGTCTCTCATGTAGTTAAGGAAAGTGAAATAACTCTTTCCACTTTTCCACTTCCACAGTCTGAACTTTGTTTTTTATCCTATCTTATTTATCTTTAAGAATAAAGTCTCAGGAAGTTGCAGGACTGAAGTGTCAATATCCATAAATAAAGCCGTTGTTGCCATGACACTTTGTCAAAGATCCACAGGAACAGGCAGTCTCGTCCCGTCCCGTGCGGCATGCCTGCCCGCTCTATTATGATTTGTCAGCGCGTCTCTGCGAGACTCCTTATTCAAACATCACATTTTCCATAATAGTGAAACCACAGCAGAAAACACTCTGGGCATGTACAGGCACCGCTGGCATGCCTATGGAGTTCCAGGCCCAATTTGGGAAATCCGGAAGCCGTGTACATATCCAGACTTAAGCTCTGCTTCGTGTATTGGATTTTGAAATCAGTGGTTCATTGGCATGTGTTGTTGTTTTTTTTTAATTTTATGTAGTTCCAGTCCACAAAGAACTGGAAGAGATAGTAACCAAGATGGTCCACTGGTGCACAGTCCTTTGATGTGCTTTGTTTTTTAGCTCAATAGCTGAAATATACAGTGTCATTGTGCAAAAGATAAAACTGTCTTTAAAGTCTAAATACTACACGTGCCTGAATGGTATGCAGGAGTGGACTTGGTTGCCATCTTGGTTACTATCACGTCTACTATCCAGTTCTTTGTGCCCCAGCAACGCAGAGTGTGAGAACCTGTCCTGGCTGATTGGTGGTGTGGCTGTACGTATTTCCCTGATAAAATGCAGCGTCCCTGTGACGGAACGACTCCCTGCTGATGTCACAAACCAGGTGCACTCACGCAAGGCTTCCCCACAGCCAGAATGACGGTTGCTCGGCAACGGGCTTGTCAGACAGAAACAAACACTGAAGGGGTTTCCGTGCGGTGTACCTGTGTCTGAGTCTAGAAGCTCAGGTCCGTGGCAATATGATACCCGTTCCTCAGTCCTACTGTAATTGCACCACATCAAAGACAAACACAGACGCAGAACCTATGCCAACATTTCATGACCGATGCCAGTTATTGCAAACAATTACGCTGTCAAGCACGCCAATAAGAACAAAAAATGAGAAGAGAGATACGTGCTGTAAATTGTAATCACTTAGGACAACAGTTACCATAAGGACTTATGAGGCATATTCGAAGCAGGATTTACCAATCAGTCATTCAAGTGATACAGCTTTCTTTGGCAATTTAAGACACTTTTTTTTTTTCAAAGCCATGCTGCTTTGTGATTTCTTAGTAAAATTAGTCGTTTTCATTTCACTCCCTATCTGTCGTCTTTATTATTGTCTCTGTTTGTTTGTCTGGGTCATTCCTGGCTGTGTGTTAGGTCTGTGAGGTATCCGTCTCTGTGGCGTAACTCTCACCCGGTCACATGTGTCTCTAGGTGACAGCTCTGCAGGTTACCTGACAGGTGTATGGCTGGGTGAAAAAACATTCAACTATCTTTCTCTCTCTCTCTCTCTCTCTCTCTCTCTCTCTCTCTCTCTCTCTCTCTCTCTCTCTCACTCTCTCTTTCTCGGTTTCTCAGAGGTATTTTTCCATGCATACACAAGCACGCAGGAAAGCGAGAGAGGCCTCTTCCCTGTTGACTGAGCTGCTGATCCGTTAGTCCTCTATGAGCTTGTATGTCAGCGTCGTCCCCAGTCCCCACTGAGTGACTACAGAATGCTGGTGGATACAAACTCTGCAAACATTTGAAGGCAAACGTTGACAAACCGCAAGTTTTTTCGACTCATGTCACTGGGCTTCCTGAAGTAATTGCTTGTCATTTTTCTGAAGAGAATAGAGAACTGTCCTCTGGGGTTTAAAGAGCTTGTTTGCCCACTGGTGATGGATCTGTACTATGAATTATCAGTATGATATTCTAGGAAGAGAGTCATTTGTCACAGATTTTGCTAGCAGAGAGAGCTTTTGTCAGGCCTAAGCAAATAAATGGAGAGAGGGCTATTATGAAACCTGCAGAACTGTTGTGGGTAAACATACCAGAATTCTCAGTCTAACTGTTAATAAATAGACTTCCAGAAGAACACAAGACACCGACTGTGGGAAGTGTTTTGCTTCAATTATGGGAATAAGCCTGAAGTGTTTCCACAAACCAGCAAGAGCCAAAAGTGTCCCATTTTGGCATATGAAGTTACATCGCTTTTTCGTCACTTCATAATAGCACAGCACAAAGAATTTTGGTGTCAAAGTAAGCACTGAACTTCAAAATACCATATATAACCTTACTATGCAAACATAAATATTTATTTCTGGTTTTGTCGAACCTCAGTCAGCTTTATAACTTCCCAAACATTTCATAACATAAAGCAACATCAAGCAGACGAAGATGAAGTTGACTGGCAGCGCCCTCTATCTTTGCTGAGATGTACTACAACCACGACAGGTTGGCCCACAGAAATTCTGCATGCTGCACCAAGACCCTTATCCACAGATAATATCCCACGTTAATACCAGGCAGACAAACCAGTAGCAGTCCACATGAATGGAATATCTCTTAGTTATGACTTGTACTCATAACTATGTAATAATACTCTTACATATGCCAGGCCATTTTGTTTGTTTTTCTTTGTCCATATCTGCACACAGACCCTATCAAACCACATATCCAAATTTTACTAAATGTAATTTCCAGTATTTCTGTTAAAACTATTGTACTGTGTACAGACAGATAGTAATTCTAAATGATCACCTGATTTAGTTATGTTTTCACAAAAACATGTTGAATTTTATAAAAGTTGGATTTTGTTTTTTAATCATTTAAATCCCTCAACATGAGGTGTGTTTATATACATAAGATAAAAGAGTTTTTCTGGCAACTCATAGTCATTCAATGAGGCCCAGGTGTTGAGGGAGTGCATTGATCCCTATAGATAGCCTAACTACATAGATGTCTACATTATAATTCAATGAGAGGTTATAAGCACAGGTGCATACAGGTTTGCTGACCCAGTTAACATCTGTGTTATCAATACCAACTTTGCTGAAGGTGATAAATTGGGCTTTTAATAGTTTAATCAGGAGTTGCGTGCAAGCCACATTCTCAAGATAAGACCAGGGAAACATTACGCCAACATTTCAAACAACAGAGACCTCTCATCAATTGTGTAGCAGCTCTATTGATCCCTCACACTTTGACAGGGTGTCAAATCAAATGATGACGTACGTGTAAGTTAACTTTAGTCATGCCCCCGCACTGTTGATTAGGTGAACCTGAAATCTGGTCTGGCTCACATTCAGAGATCAGATGGAGAGATAGCATCATTGACTGTTGCACAAGCTCACCTCAGGTATCAAGCAGAACCATAACAAAGGGTAAAACATGAATAGCTAACGCCCCTTCTTTTACAAGTGGACTGAAGAAACTGTAGCTCATGTCAGGTCAAGCCACCCACACGCCTAGAGCCAAAGCCAGGATTGTAACCTAGGCAACCAGAAACATGTTTACTTGTTAATGCACATTGAAATGTTAAAGTATGGTTGTGATTATAGCGCATGCAAGCACACTGCGTGGATTGTTGTTGTTTTTTTCTATATTTTGGCATATTGCTTAGAAATCATTTTGAGGTTTGTTGACCTAAATAAAGGATAATGTTGAAAATACATTCTTTGTTGTTGTTTTAGACTCTTGACAATAGAATTCCGTCTCATGTCATGACTTCATCCATGAATAAAATGTTTGGTAAAGTTACTACATCATAGCAAGTTGAAAATACACATTTGCAACACAAAGACAGGGTTTTGCAACAGTATGACAGCAGGCTATTCTTAATTATATAACATCACTTCCAACCATTTGGGTAGAGTGAAAGTAATACAGCAAGCATAGCTAGAATTTCTTCAGATGGTTCCTGTAATACGCTTTTTAAAAGACAACTGGCAAGCTATGAATTACACATCTAAGACTTAAACGTTCCACATGAAATACAAACAAAACTGTGTATGATCCATTTACATATATTCGAAAATAATTTATAACCAGCAAGAATGTCATCAAATAATAAAACTGTAACAAATGGGAACGATAAAACAGAGACCTCTTTAGTGATAAATTAAAGTTGTAATAATGTGCTAATTGGTCTCAGCTCATTGTTAAATTAATGTTTGCTCTGTAAACAGTATGAGGGTTATCCTTAGCTCTTTATCAGAGGCTTTCCATCACTCTAGACACACGCAATCTGTTATTAGTCTTATCTGACTATCAGTTCACAGTGACACACAGTCTCTAACCTGAACCAGAAATCTTTGCCATTCATCAGAATGCTTTCACCCTGTTTTACCTGGGCAGCAAGAGGATGATACAGAGCAATGCACACTTCCACAGACACATACCAGGGGCACCACGCATACCGAGTGGTGTACCAGAGATTAGATAACATGCATGTGTACACACAGACAAAACACACACACACACACACACACACACACACACACACACACACACACACACACACACACACACACACACACACACACACACACAGATGCACACAGACATAGGCACCCATAGACACAGACAGACAAACACAGACACACACACACACACATACACACACACACATACACACACAAACACAGATGCACATACACACATGCACCCATAGACACAGACAGATATACACACACACACACACACACACACACACACACACACACACACACACACACACACACACACACACACACACACAGGCACCCACAGACACAGTCAGACAAGCACGCACACACAGAGACACACAGTCACAGACAGACAGTATAGCCAGTGATGGCTAGGACACAAATATCTCGTCAAACATGTTTGGTGGGCAAACTTCAGGCCTGAAGGGGTTCACCTTTGTTTTGCCATGTCGTCCATGATGCTGAACTCTGCTGAATGAAATGTTGTCACACCACTAAAAGTATATCTCCTGTGTCTCCAACATCAGTTCTCAGAACTGAAGAAGCCTTTTGGATGAAAGGTAAAACATCATCAAGTTACAAATAGAAGTCCAGTTGCCTACAGCTTTAGCACTTTACACCTACATTTGAGCAGATTTGTAAGAGTTTCTATTTGTTTTTAGGTAAATCGCTTTTCTTTGTCTATTTTAACCTATTTTGGTGCAGGTGAACTGTAATAAGAAGTCAGCAGACCCCTTAACGTCAAACAGATGTGCCTTCTTCCCTCACTCCTTTGTAAGGCCGAGAATGAGAGAATGTTCCAGCTATGACAATAAATACTGTTGCGAGGTGATGAGCAGTGTGCTGGCTGGCATCATGTACACTGTGTTTTCAATAATAGCCAAGGCACCGCCATGACAGGTTTTAACACCACTGAAAATGTAAACATAAACATACCTCCAATATCTGATTTGGTGGGCTGAGTTTGAATTTTCCTGCCAACATCCATCTCTTCCATCTGCTATTGAAAAGCCAAATGACTTGAGGCCTGTTTTTTTTTTCTTTCCCCCTCCATTGAATGACTTCCTGCATGACATTCCAGAGTTCAGCTCCTGAATGGCGGCACTCCAGTACGCAGGAGCTGAATTCACCTTTTCCGACCCGACCACCCGACCGAGAAACGTGGCATTCAAGGACCCCGGCCCCGGCCCCGGCTCCGGCTCCTAAAAATAGCGCTTCAAGGGCAGACGGAGCGGGCTTGCTGTGGGGGAAGCCAGCCACACTGTGGTCAATTTTCCCCCCATTCATGCCCCCAAGCTGTGATGGCATGGTCAGCGCTTCCTGATTACAGGCTCCTGACATTAGTCTATTTTTACATAATGTATGGCCTTAAGAGTGTCTCAGACGCCATGCCAGCTGCTGTGGCAGGGACGCTTTGCAGTTTTAAGCGTAAAAGGCAAAGTGGTGAATGTAGAAAAATGGCAGTTGTTCCTTACATGAATGTGATGAATGTACTGCAGAGAATAATAGCTGTTCTTATTAGGAAAATCTTGGCCTGTTATATCAAGATATACAAGTCAATATTTATTTAAGATATATACTGTGCTTGTATATCATTCAACTATTGATGACAATTTGAAAAAAAGAAAGAAGAATATTTGTCGCTAGGCATTTGTAATGTATTTCCATCGATAAATATATAGGCACAAATTGTTAAATATATAAATTAATGCCATTAAGCCATGAGAAACAAAGTAAGTATTAACCTGAGCAGACCTGAACCCAACTGCATTCTTTGATTAGAGCTTAGATAGGACTTCTGACTTCAGATTTAGTTAACTGCAAGTGATGTGTGCACATGTTTTCTTTAGTTTGTCTTAGCGTTTAGGAACTTGTCTCCCCTCATATGAAATATATCAGCAAAGCTGTGCTGTGCTGTGTGTGGGCGTGTGTGAGAGTTATGGGCCCCAAAATTATAAACACATGTTTGTCCGATCCTCTAATATGGATGGAGCAAGAAAATAAACAAAGCCAATCATGTGAAACAGATTTACAGACGAGGACATGTTCAAGTGCAGCCATCTTCAAGCTCTCCAAAGGTCTCCTGACCCCGTGGCTGCATCTCCAGTGACAAATCACAGCGGACAGAGAGAGCAAGTGAGCGTCCGTCCTAATGCTAATTTACTTCGCCCATCTGCTGCTGATACTTGAATGGCCAGAAAAACACTTATTTATGATGCATGCTCCACCAGGGTAACGCCGCGTTCTATCAGAAAGCCACAATCAGTTCATGTAAACCAGCAAATCACGAGGCAGATGAGGGGATGAGTCCAGCGACAGTGTCGAGGGCCCTCGGCCGATGTTGCTTACGGGGGCCTTGATGAAGAGCGCAGCTGTGTTAGGTTTGGGCCCCACTTGCGGGCCAAGTCATTACTGCTATCTAGCGTGGAGATCTGCGCGGTCAGAGGAGAGGTGAGCCCCACATCCGTACTCTGTTAAAACAATGGGACGTGCGCTACAGGCTTGTTTGTTGTTGAATTTGTCAAAGCGAGAGAAAGGGGGGGCAGGGATCGGTTTCAGCTGTTTGGAGAAACCCCTCCAACCGCTATCTCCGCTAGCCCATGGAGTGCTGTCTTCACTGTCGAACAATAACATTAAAAGGAGGGAAGGCATCAAAAAAATGTTTGTTATGGAAACAGTGTGCTGTGGAACATTACACCCTCTGCTGATTAAGCAATTGCCCCAATAGGCTACGCATATCTGGAATTCATTTACCTTTAAAACATATTTATTCCAAGAAGCAATTTTGCGCACAGCCCATAGGGCACACAATGTTAAATCTGGTGTGTTGCTACATCTGGTGTGTGGCATTAAACATACTAGAGAAGCAACTATTTATAACATTATTGTGCAAGAAATATTACTTGTGTTTATGCTGTGCGTAGATCCTCTTTTGTGGTTTCAGTTAACTTCCATAGGTTGCCACAGGCAATGGTTTTGCTTGAAAGTTTAAGTATGACTTGAGGAATTGGATTAGTAGTCATTTTATATAGGGTCAAGAATTGGAATGATACAACCCAGGCCTTTTTCCATACAGAACCACGTAGGTCCTCTAAGTCTAGACAATGGGCTTAAATTGATGTCTCCGAAGTCTAAAAACGACTTTAAAATGAATGTCCTTCAAACCATCAAACACTTCCCGGGTTTCCTATGAGACCAGAGAGACGTGATCATTAAAGGGGGGAGTAAGACAGCTTAACTTTTCAGGACTTCAAGTTCCTGTAATTGATGGGAAGAGCTCATGGGTGGTTTCTAATTTAACGGTGCACCCCCTACCCCCCACATTTCTTAACCACACGCAGACATACTAATGTGCTTGAGGATGCATACACATACACATACACGCTTACACTCAAGCAAACACCGACTCACAAACACACACACACACACACACATACACACACACACAATGCAGCTTGGCACAAAATGAAAAACTCCCACCTTGTACCTCTTAATATACACACACATACACAAACAAACACACAGAGACACACACACACAGTCACACACACACACACACACACACACACACACGCAGATGCATGCACATGTACGCAGCCACGCACATGCACACATGCACAAACGCACGCACACATGCACAAATGACATACAGCAGCCATGTGCAACTGTCCACAACAAAGGCAGCAAAGCCACAGGTCCCTAATGTCGGCGTCGTCACCCTGCCACACGGATCCCCTCTCCCCCACTGCCTCTCCGCACTCGCTGCCCTCACTGACCACAGAACAGCCGCCACCACCAGCTCCACAATCAGGGCCAAAAGGCCACATCAAGACATCCCCAGCCACTCTGCAAATCCGCCAAAGCTTCCCAATCAACATAAGTCAACCAACTGCGCTGCCGTGTTCAGGGGGCCGTTGTTATTTTTAGACGTAAATTGAAATGTTCAGCTTTCTTCTTTTAGAACACTTGCACCAGATTGTAAAATGATCTGTCTTGAAGGTTTGAAATTATGACTTACAAAGGCTCAGTGCTCAGCACAATGTGGACCACTAGGATGACCTGAAGAGGGGCCATGACAAGCCTGCCATCGTATTTTTTTTTTCTTCAGCCCAGTGAAGTGTTGTAGCTTAAGACCATTGATCAAATTCCAACCTTGGTTTGTCCTTTTAGCTCCTGTTTAATCAGAGACGGCAGTCAAACATATTGGTGGGAATATCAGTAAAGAAGTTTGGACGGTTACTGGGACAAAATGGAAGAGTAGGTTAGTCTGAAATACGGGACAAGACTTTGCAAAACAGTAGAGTTGGCAGCTATGATTAGAACCATGGATATTGACCTTATTCTTGAACAGACCATGGGCGGCGTGACGCTCTTCCATTTTGTAACGGTACTTCCGGTTACTATCCGCCCTAATGCAACTTAACTGATGTTACTTGAACATAACTAAAACATCGGTCCATACATCTAGTATCAGAGTAAGCTAAGCAATTAGACTACTGCTCCGTGCTTGTAGGTTGTAGGTTTGGTGATGTCCAGGTCTCAGTAAACATATACATGTCTAACACGTATGCACAGCGCATAACAGTTTTAACATTCACATCTTTCATAATCTCTCTGACCTGTAACTGTTGTCATTTCACTGAAAAAAATTAACACGTATTTAAACCGTAGTGACCCCTTTGTCCTTTGCTATTGAGACATCATGTTAGATTGCAGCATAGTGCTCTGAGGTATCATTGGCGATGACCTTGAGTGTACGTCCCGCTGGACTCAGGCATCTGCTGCATGATCAGATGGGAATGTAAACAGTGCGGGTGATGCAATCACTCTTAGCTGAAGGAGATTCGGTCCAGAGTGAAACGCAGCAGTTTGAACCGCGACAGGCGAGGGCCTGCCAATTTACAGATGAGAGAAACACTCTCTGCTGAACACTATCCTCTCACTGCTCTGGCCATCTCCAGTCTCATCACCTCTCCTCTGCTGTGCGTTTCTTAATGTATATTACTTACATCTTAATGTATATACTTACACTGTACATACCTAAGACTAACCTTAATCATAAACCCTAAAGTACAGTGTAAGTACATTATGTTACATATTATTACAAACCTTGTTACACTGTACTTCAGAATGTAGATTTAAGTGAGCTTTTAAATGTACAAAGCTGCTGAAAGAAGACAGAGACAGTAGAAACTAATCACAACTTCAACATCAAGTAAGAAGGAGGTTTTAATTGTCTATGCGACAGTAATCCAGCCTAATAGAATTATGACATTAATTCAAATATTAGCAATTTTGCAGGCCAACAATTGCTGCTTCAGTTGCATTATTCCACAGATAAACGAAATAGAGTGAGCTGTTAAAAAAATGTAACACACAGTTAAAAGCGCAGCCTTAAATCTGTTTTTTGTGCTCTGGTAATGACCGCCCAGAGACGCGAGTTAAAGCAAACATTTTTTGAGCGAGGGCGTACATTTACGGTCCCTCTGGGAAGGGTGCATTCGTCACCGGCTAACCCCCGACTGCACAGTTCAGAATCTCTGGCAGCCACCCCAAGTCAGTCTCTGTTCTTTGGGAGGGAGAAAAAAAAACAGAAAAAAGGGACTTATGTTCCTCCCTCCCACTTTTCTCCTCTATTGTTTTCTTTCGTTTCTGTCTGTGCTAATGTGTTTGAAATGGAACAAGGCCTATCCCTGAAATCTTATCAAGTATCATTGTCATTCTTTTGAGTGATTGCTGGTAAGACTCTTAACAGGTACACTTTTTGAGGTGAGAATGTGAGCACTAACAGGCATTTCTAGGTTGATCATGAAATGGTTCATGGACCTTTGACAGTTCTCATAGTGGTCTATGCTAGTACTAGCGATACACTCACATTCCCAGACAAAAGAGAAAGATAAAGTAGTGTAACCCATCCAAGGGTGTAAAACAGACTTCAAAACAGACTTTCAACACAGCAGAAGAATTAAAACTTTCTCCCAGCACTTGTTAATGAAGATAAATGGTTCTCCTTTGTTCTGCATTAATTTATGTTTTTGTTGAGCCAGCACTGGCCTACCTTTTATTAATCAAACGCATGAGTTAGCAGACTCTGGTCTGGGTGTGCAACTGTTAGTAGCCGCCAAGAACAACGGTATAGCTCGTCTGTTTCCTTCCTCACAATCATCTGGAGGTTATACTCTGCCATCCACCAGCACACCATTGTCCAAAGGTGGTGAAAAAAAAATGGTGATCCTTGACCTCCAGAGCACATGTGAGAATCAGTGTCTGTATTACAAGACCAGGGCAGCTTGGATATGTTGTGTACAGAATGTTTTAATGTGCCATATCACCAAGCATGAATATTAAATTATTCCTGGTCTTGATCTGAGCCTCTTGTTTTGAAATAATTTCAATGCGGTCTTGTCATCTTGGGTCTTAGTTCCCTCAGAGCTGTACACTTATGCTGATCTGTTTTATAAAGTCATTATTTAGGCCTTTAGCCTTTAGTCAGATAGGTCAGTCTATGGGACTGACAAGAAAAGAGTGGGAGAGGGAGAGATGTAATGGGATTGGCTAATGACCTCGGGCCAGAATCGAACCTGGGTCACTGGAACATGGTATGGATGCCTTAGCCAACTGCACTTAGCCTTTCTTGCTAAGTGGTCGGTTACTGTCCATCAAGACTCCCATATCTACATGTGTCATTATGACTAATGTTTTACAGCTGTTTTTTGGACTGCACTGTACTGTATTTCTGACAGAAATTTGACAAATAGGACATGTCTCAGTGTGGAATTTACAGTGCTGAACTGCTTTACATTTCAATGGATCTCCTGCAAATCTATACATTCTTTTTGTATGAGCATTTTCTCTGGCTCAAATCCCAATTCATTTCACCTAGACTGAATTCCAAATGCATGGACATACATGGAATGATAAGCTGGTATTTCGCCTGTGCTGGATCATTCTCAGGCCAACACTGCATTGCTCTCCTGCACAGTTGGATGCCTGAGCTCAGCAATTATAAAATCAATCATCATAATCACTGGTTTCAATAATGACAATCAGGGTTCCTGTGGAAAACAGAGTTCAGAGTTGGAAAGACTGCTTGACTAGAGATAAATAAATCAGTTAATGTACATTTAGACAAGAGTGCATGCCAGAGCAGTCACAGTTATTTGTGCAAGGGTAGTTTTTTCCAGCACTTGTCTCTGGGTTTATCAATCCGTACACACCATAGAAACAGAACATCCAGACCAACAGCACTATATATGATTCTGCTCTATCAGATTCTGCATGGTGTTGTGTGTTCTGGCATAAGAATGCAGCAATGGTAACATTATACTATTTAGGGTTAGGGTTAACAATAGAACACATATGCCTATCAGAGGTCAACTGCTTGAGTGGAATGAAATGTTAATATTACATCATACACGGTTGGACATAAGAACAGTTGGAGCAAACCACATTGTCTGTAAATATACAAACTACAGTTTTGAAACTGCTTATTGAAAAATATAAATCAACTGGTAATTCATATTTTCAGTCAGCAACATGTGAAGCACACCTGCACTGATAAAATCGAATTACAAAAGGTTGTCAAGACACATCATGATTTAACAGCGTCTTTAGTACTTGAAAAGTAAAAAAAATACACAGAACCTATGTTAGCGACAGGATTGAAAGGTCAAGTTACCAGCACAAATGTTTTCAGTTCGCAACACACTATGAATGCGCTCACTGTCATCCTCAAGTAGATGTGGGGTCTAAGTAAACACATATATCTTCTCTATGAGCACTGAATGATTATGACCTTAATTTCACATGATGCATGGCTTTATCGAATGAGAGGCAGAGCGCTTCCTAAATCTTACAGATAAAATGAAAGCAATATCTGTTTGAGAGTTACAGGCAGTGACATCTGACACAGTCCCATTTGTTTCGCCGTTTGGCTAAAGCCCCGACCGGGATCCCATTAATATGGAGGCTTTTTTATAAGGACCATATGGGAATATGACAGTGAGGCCGAGAGGGGAGTGAACACATTACATTAAGAGCGCATAACTCACAAGTGTCTCATACTGAGTAAGCCTGCAGGGCTGAGAGGAAGAGAGAGATGGAGAGAGAGAGAGAGAGAGGGAGAGAGAGAGACAGAAAGTGAGAGAGAATTCTCCAGGAACTTCTCTGGCATTCGACCAGGGGAATTCTGGCCTCACCTTACCCACGTCTGGAAAAGTTTACTTTTTATGTCGAAGGCCATTTTCCCCCTGACATGTTCAAGTAGGCCGCAAGATGGAAGGCTTTCTAATTGCCTCACTCCGTAGTTATGATCACTGATGATGATGACGATGACAACGACGATGATGATGACGACAATGACGACTACAGGGACAGCAGCGATGATAAATTAAAACCAGACCGAGCCAGAGAAATGGGAATGACATTAGTCTGCTCTGCCATACGTCTACTACACAGCCAAGCTGTGAGCAAACATGATGTTTTTCCAACCAGAGTTTTTTCTCTCTCCTTACACCCTCCAAAAAAAAAAAAAGTATGACCTCTCCTTCAGCACATCTCCTTGCCAACCTGTACTTAGAGAGATTCTCGTTTTCTGCAAGAGTCATCACTTGGGGCAGCGCCCTAGGCTTAACCCTATCTAAATCCACTGGCAATAAAATGTGACATGAAAAGTGGGAAATCACTGTGATTTGGTGCTTTATTTGGGGGGGGACAGCACCAGATGAGCAGTAAGCAAATTTTATACAATGACAGCTAGTGACCTTGAGTGCCCTCTGTAACACTAATTCACCATTTCTGAGACAGCGAGTACTGTCAGTGTAGAGCCTGTGAACTACACATTCCCTCTCCCTCCCTAATCTGCAACCAGCAGGTTCCAGAACCCTCTCTCTCTCTATGAACCTCTTGAGCTTGAACTGCTTTAAAGCAACACTAAGTAGTTTTTTTCAATCTTAAAATAATGTTTCTAAAATCATTTTAGTGGTTTATCGACTTGTAACTTCTGAGTTCGCTTTGCCGTCTTCTACGGGCTATAACCACACTAAGTATGAAGTATGTAGTTTGGAGGAGTGTCACTGTAGTTGTCTATGAGAAACAATTCCGCTTCCAATCCGTAGGGTGACCAAAGACCGGAGACCGAAAACTACTTAGTATTGCTTTAATTCTGATGGTTACTGATGACTGTCCCAAGGTCAAATCTAAGGTAATTTCCTGGTCCTATCTTGTCTCATTTTCTGTCTGTCTGTTTCAAATCTAACTAAAGGTATGAAACTAAAGGTAAAAGGTAAGGTAAAGGTAAAGGCTGACCAACTTGACAGTTCAATCCAGCTTCAAAAGCTCTCATCTCACTTGACTAAATGGGTGGGCCAGTGGAACAAGGAGATTTTCCATGATCCATCTCCTCCTTCTCAAGACATAAAGCTCCCTGATTTCCAAAGGGCAGGAGCAGAGCCAGGGATTGAGGGCAGCATGGCGGACATGATTAATATTATTATTAATAATAATGGGCAAAAGTGGTATTCCTTCAGAGGACCCAAAAGGGCATCCTGTTTGAAGGACATGAGGTGCCACTAGGAATGTCATCACACTTCTGGGCTTCTCACTTGTGATGTTCCTGGACATGATTTCAACATGATGGATTGATCTGTGTTGATGTTGAATGAGCCAATACGTTAGCTTAATTTCCCTCCAGCAACTGTGTCAGGGAGCATGAACCTAAGTTTCGGTTCACTCCGTCTCTGAATGTGGAATGTGGTTTCATACACTTTGCACGAAGTGAAACGATGTGAAAGCGACTGAGGCATCAGGCTACCAGTACGTAGCTATGCATGGCACACATTAAACAATCAGTTAGGCTATATACAATTTCCATTGCCTTAAGATTGATTTGGATTGTAGCCACATAAGGCTGGAAGCACGCACACTGTTTGTCATATGAGGTCAGCTTAGAATTGCATGAATCCTAGAATGACTTCTTGCGCTGGCTCAGTGGTACACTGTGACCCTATAGAAACTGAAAAAATAAAGTGAACAACAGCTGAAATGAATGTACAATCTGGCTGTATTATTGTTTGTGATGTATGGTGGGGGTCAGCAAATTCATTTTAAGTTACTTTTATTTAGAGGCACACATAAGGAGCCCATATTCAAAACTGTACAGAATGGCTTAAAGCCTGAAATGTTAACTTGTGCGAGAGGTACACTTATACACAACCACATCGAAGAGTCGAAAGAGTTGCTGTGATTGTATATGCCTTTGAGGTGAAGGGTTATAGAAAACAAAGCTATAATTATGGAGGAAAAGTGCGTATAATTTATTGAAACTCAACAGATAAAGGATACAGCCAGAGGGGTTGAGCCACAGAGGAGGTCAATCATTGCATTGGTAGGGGTGGAAGAGGTGAACTTACACAGTGCATCTGAGATAATCAGCCTTGTCAGATAATGCTGCTTAGGTCTGACGAAACCTAACCCCAATCAACTGTGGCATCATGACTTCCTTCGATATCATGCTAACCATCAAAAGAATGGTTTTTGACATTTTGTCAGCGCAATAGCTCATGCACATCTGCCCTGGCCCTGTTAGGTGCTGGTGCTGTGTGTGTGTGGTGGGGCGGGGGAGGGGGAGGTAAAAATAAATAAATAAATAGGGACTAGATGCAGAAAGCAGCACTTTGATTTCCTGTAATGTGTGACCCCTATCTAATTAAGAGCCTGATTATGTGGTTCCCCCCACCCCCACCCCCTTCCCATGTGTGCACACCACATGAGGGTGATCAGGGAGGCTGTGGCGGCCGCGTGTGCACCGTGTAAGTGGCACGCTCCCTGTAATAAGTGTGAAAGCTTCAATGGGGGCCTCTGGCACTAACAAGAGGACGCACACGGTGGCATGTGGCGAACTCGGTGGGAGAGGTCAGAGGAGCGAGAAACAGCTGAGGAGCATCGTGAACTCCACCGAGGCGCCACGTGGGGGACCAGTCAAGCGACACAAATCTCACCGTATGCCCCCTTAATGGTAGCCTTCAGTCACTAATTGCAACTTTCACATTCCCTTAAAAGAGCCCATGACAGCACACTTGAGTTTAAAGTGTTTCAGAGCAATGTGACATTTAAGTTTACTTGATCACTAGAACATGTTGATTCTCTCCTCCACTCTGTCATTTGAGTAGCCAACATGTGAATAATTGGCAGTTGCATTAATTGTTCTCAGATACCATCTCGGCATCTACTGTAGTTTTATGGATTTCTGGTTCTGGGAGGGATGTTAAGGTGTAATTAAACTCTGGAAAACAACCAACTTTAAAACTTACAAGCTTCTAGGAGAAACTATCTGATACTTTTTTTTCATTTTGAAAGAGTCATTTACAGTTATACTGTAGGCTACTGTGCAAGTGTACTCGTTTTTTCCCAAACTGAAATATGTAAGTAATAACAATGTGATTTTAAAAAATATTTTACTGAAAGCTATTCTGCCAGTGTGGAAATTACAAGACAAAATATTTATGTAAAGCAAAGGTTTTATAATAATGTAATGTCGCTCTGGTAATTAAAATCACTTTGAATCACCCGTATTGCTGTCACTTACCGCCGTCAAACTACCACTGGTAAACATTCAGGCCTGCCTAAGAAATCAGCTATTCAACTGGATGAGAGTGATCGGGACCAGAGTGAACTCAAACCGCTGTGTAATGGATTAACAGCCAAAAGAAATTCCTAGGATACAGGAGGAAATGGATTAGACACACTGTGTTGTGATGCACACAGAAAAGAGATTCTAGCACAGGCCCAGTACTCTCTGACCCAGAACAGTGATGAAAATAATGAGAAAATCGTCAGAAATCCCCTATTTACCCCTAGACTTTATTAGAAACAGTCCCCCTTTTCTGATCAGGGTGAAAACATCAGTCTACTCTAGTAAGTGTTCTTATAGGTGCAATACTGCCATCCTGTGGTAAATGTTGTAACTACTGTTGTAACTACTAGGGGTATGACTTCTAGGGGTATGAAGCAGTACTGCACATGACTCATGACTCATAAATGCATCAAGTTCCGAAGTGTTTGCTGTCATTGCTTCCTGCACTTCTGCTGACAAGAATGAAACACTACTCCTCGTAGCATAAACAATGCACATAATATTATATATAGTTATAAAAGCAAACGAAAAGTGTTGAATGTTTTATTGAAGAAAACACATCTACTGATGTACCTTAGTGTAGGCATTTGCAAAATGTTATAATAAATGAGTTTGCTTAAATTACATACAGTCTGTGAGATTACCATGTCTTCAAATTATTGCCTATGAGGCCATGGCCTTGTTGTAACATGACCATGTTTGTGGCCATAGTTAGACCTGTTACTGCCATGCTGCATCCTGTCTGATCTGGCCATCCTAAGCTACACTGATGGTTAAGACATTCTATAAAGGGGCAGGTTAGAGATGTAAGGTTGGAGTCACATCTTAGGTTAGCCTGGGCACACATCTTGCTCCACCATGAACATCTGGAAAAACACCATTGATCTAACACACTTTTATGTCATAGTGATTTTTGCCACCTCTGACAACATTTTTGTCAGCAATTTTTCCCATGTCATCTGTGGGACACAGTAAACAGTGATAGGTTCATTTTAACTTCTTAGGAAGAACAGGAAAAATATCAATGCCATTGTGATTTTGACCATCTCTGTCCCTGCCCTGGGAAACTTAGCTAAGGCACATGTTAAAGCTAAGGCACATGTATCTTCTTGTGTGTAGGTGTGTAGTTTGTCTACTCTGTGTTCCTCTACACCTCTGTTAGTTTATTATGTCCTCCTTTTGTAAGTTGCTTTGGATAAAAGCATCTGCTAAGTGTAATGTAACATAATGTAATCTCTGACTATCTGAAACTATGCAGCATACAATAACAAAAAACATTTTTGAAGAGTGATCTTTTGGACATAACACTGAATTATAGAGTAAATAACTGAGTAAAAAGAACAATCACAACAGTTAACTTCTGCGGTGAGACAGTACTTTTATGACTGCATCTCATATCTGGCCTGTTAAATGAGAACTTCGGTGTAAAATGAAGATTGGCATGTTAAAACATCATACCGAGTTGGTATGTGTACTGAGGAGCAAAATTGATTTAGCCTGTTGCATTCAGAGTTTAACTATTTTTTATAGTTTGACCCAGAAGGCTAACAATGGAAGTGGTAGGTGCCCTTAGACGAAGCATGACGACTACGCTATTTTTAAACCATTAAAACAGCTCGAAGAAACTCCACATTCCATTGGTAGTACAACAAAGGCTCTGGCATTCAAAACGAACCACTGAGAATATTGTAAATGTACACAACGTTTATTTAAAAAGCTGTTCTTACATGCAGTCGTTTGCAGTTGTTTCTCGTTGCCGCCACGATGGAAGTCCAAACAAGTTGATTGTACTACCTCTCCACCTATTCTTCCTGCTGGTTCGTGTTCGTCAATCGACCTGTGCAGACTTTCATCATGGCGGCGACGAGAAACTACAGCAAGGTACTGCTGGTCAAAACTGTTTTATTAATAAATGTTGTGTACACTTACAAAGTTTTCAGTGCCTCGTTTTTAATGTCAGGGCCTTTGTTGTACTACCGATGGAGTGTGGAGTTTCTTCGAGCTGTTTTAATGGTTTAAAAATAGCGTAGCCGTCATGCTTCGTCTAAGGGCACCTACCTCTTCCATTGTTAGCCTTCTGGGACAAACGATAAAAAATAGTTAAACTCTGAATGCAACAGGCTAAATCTATTTTGCTCCTCCGTACACATACCAACTCCAGCCAATTTTCATTTTACACCAAAGTTCTCCTTTAAGTTGCATATGCTGATGTGCTGATGTCCGTATGCACATCTTGCCTGAGATGAGATCCAATCTAAACTGATCACTCAAACCAGTGTACGAGGAATGGAAAGCTTTCCATGGCACTAGTTTATTGTTGCTATAATTTGTGACCATGTCATCCAACAATACAGAAACAACCAAACAAGCTTAATCTTCTTATAACATGGTAATCATAATTGCAACATTAACACCATAATAAAACATATTAAAAAGAAAGCTGGTGGTAACAAAAAACTGTTTGAATGCATGAAATGGCTCATTAATGACAGCCAAAAAGCCAAAAAAAAAAAAAAAAGGTTGATTTTACTGAGGCTGTTTTAATAAGACTAGTCACAACAAAAGGACAGGGAAATGAATCAATCCTACCAGGCTACAAACACTCAAGAAAATCTTTTGACCTGCAGCATTTCGAAGACTGATTCTAAGAACCAGCAGCACAGTTCCATTCAGATTATGTCAACTACAGCTATAAATAAATAATCTAAAAAAAGTCCAAAAGTTCCACCGCTGCGGCATCATCCTTTTTACTTGGTCCAGCTGACTTTAGGAATGTCATAATGCTCAGTGAGGGTATCCAGGTGTCTGTTGAATTCCTTAAATTCAGAACATATCATAGGTATGTTTTATTAATAATTCCAAATCACATCAGATGTATTCATGTAGTACATTTACAATGAAAAGCCCTTTTATTGCAAATAATAAAAACAATGATAACATAATTATGATTGAACACTAATAGCAATAACATTAGTAATAACAACACTACTAATAAGAATAATAACAAAACAGTCAGGATACATGGTATGTTTTAATAAAAGACAAAGAAACTTTGAATTTACACCGTGTCTAATTTTGTTGGTTTAAAAAAGGAGTGTTAGCACTCCTTTTTCAAACCAACAAAATTAGACACTGTTAGCATTACTTACCTCAACTCTCCTTTTGTGTGTTTTAGAGGCTTTATTCAGAATGCGTTCCATTTGCTGTGGAGATGTCAGAGATAAAACAAAACATCATGGGTTTGTCACAACGCCTTACAGTACAAGATTGTTCAATTTTCTTCAGTTAAACTGTCACTTTCGCGCTGTCTTTCAAGTTTGTAATACTACGCTCGCTACATTAAGCTACTGACGACACCTTCATTTACTGCTTAAACCAAGCGTTCTGAGATACTTACTCGTTTTTCTTGAATTTTATCAAAGGCCTTTTGAGCTGGTGTCCTTTTGTCGACGTATGTTTTTGTCTCTTCTTCCTCGGTGTTTTGAGATGTCCTTATTTGTTGTTCGCTGAGTTTCTTCTTTTCTTTGTCCTTCTTCTTCTTTCTAAAACAAACACATACAAATTCACAAATCAATGTAAAAAAAGACACAAATAAATATTGCAAACTGCTAGCCGAGCTTTATTCGTCACCAGTGAGCATCTAAAGAGCTAATACGTAAACAGAAACAATGGTCGGTTCCTGTTTCTGAAACGTAATATCATCATAATACCACCAACTACGAAATATGTATAATTTCATCTACAATGTCCAAATGCATGAATATTCGAGTTTAAATTCACTGGATAACTTACCAGTCGCTTTTACCTTGGAGGCTAATGTTTGGTTAGTCAGGTGGCTAGCTAACACAGTTAGCTGCTAACTACGCTATCGTTATTTAATTTGAGTTTTCTTTGGGTTGCACGACGGGCCAGATGTATTCAGCTGTATCTGAATACTGTTAAAAGTTAATTACTTACTTTTTAGCGGATGACAGATCCCCTAATCCTTTGAGTTTTAGAGCACCTTTCTGTACGTCCCCGTATTCGGCCATATTTGTAAATGGCAATGCAGGCAGTTGCGTAATTTCTTGTGTTACGTTTATCTCAGCGTTTCCGCCCATCGATGGGACTACATTTGTTACAGTTACGACATTGAAGTTGAGTTTTAATTGAACTTCCGGCTTATATATTTCTATTAAAGATATAAAAAAATATAAAAAATATGATATCAGTGGTTACACATTTATATTTCTTTGACTGAGAGAATAGGATAGGAACCATATTGTTTAGCACCCGGAAGTGTGTGCATATCGGACATTGAACACATGGTGGGCATGTCATGCTGTAGAAATGGCTAATAATGTACTATGGTGTTGTGTAAAGACATTAAACTGTCGAATAGTCGGTGTGTATGCAGAGCGGTTTGTGTCCAGTCCCTTGTCAGTTTGTCAGACACGAGGGTATGCTAAGAAAGTTGGTACGTATTGTATGTGCGTTATAAGCTGTATGTTTACAACAAGCGACCTTGGTAGCTGGCTATGGTTGTCAGTAAACGGATGGTAGCTGAATGAATCGTTTTTAGTGTGTAGTTTGCTTAGGTATGTCTAAACCTCACTTGACACTTCGGATCTCATGTTGCTTTTAACAGATTGAAGAGGTTGGTGTGATTGATGGGCAAACATACATTTTTCTGTTCTCTGCACTCTGCGTATCGCTGTCTTTCATTCTAGCTGCCAAAGCCAAGGGGAAAGGGATGGCTAAAGAAGCATTTAAGGCCCCAGAGGTGTGCAAAGACCCAGTCCGCTTGACCACACATGCTGTTGGAGTTAATGTCTTTAAGCAAGGGGAAGATCCTGCCTTAAAGTCGCCGGAAGAATACCCAGAATGGTATGTTATTTTTCACTGTAGCCCGACATGCAGTGTCCTATTTCCACTCAGCGCTGTAAATGTTCAAACATTGGTATGTCCATTAGACAGACTCTAGTGACTTTGAGTCTATAAACGAGCAAGCCTTCTCTGCAGATACACACGCCTGCTGTGTTTGCTTCATTGGATGCTTATTTTAACTGATTATATTTGGGTTGCACTGAAACAGATTTACATGCTGTAACCCAAAACACCTAGTTTTTCTAATGTTGTGCATCTCTAGGCTATTCAGCCATAGCCTGAAAAACATTGTCACTCATTAGCTTGCCCACTTTGTTCTGATGGGCCAAGAAAGAATAGCCCTCTTGTAAAAAAATGTTTACAATTATAGACTGAAAATAGACATGTACCATCATAGGCATACCATAGGTACTACCATAGACATAGGAGGTAATAAACCCCACACTATATTAGGGCAGTAGCATGAGGTGATGTCTTCATGTATTGGAAGAGATATACAAAGAACACTCTTTTTTAATACAATACAAAAAAGAGGTTGAATTTGCAACACATTTACATAGAGGGAAAAAATGCTATAATGCCTAAGCATGGGATGACCCAGACAAATATACAAGGTCCCCATTGAAGTAATTTGCCCTGTGTAGAGTAGTAGTAGAGTTGAGATTATTTATTTTGAAGGAAATTAAGGTGTCCAGCAGCATATACACATCATTAAATGAAATGTATATCACATAACACATATATCACCTATACATATCATATACACATCTATCCAGATATATCATATACACAACATCTACACATCATACACACATCATACAAACACACACAGTCACACAGACAAAAGACATCCACACACAGTCATACTACAGCAGTACAAAGAATACATCAATTGTGAGCCATTACAACAAAGTGAGGTTGTGACATGTTAAAGGAAAACTCCGGTGTAGAATGAAAATTATGTTAAAAACATCATACTGTGTCAGTATGTTTGCTGAGGATGAAAACTGCTAGCCTGTTTGAACGTAACTATTTTTAGTTAAGTTCAGGTCGAGACAATACTGGTGCTAAGGGCATGAAGAAAGCTTACACATAATGCTATTTTTAAACCATTAAAAAAGCTCGAAGAAACTCCATACTTCATTGCTAGTAGAACAAAGGCCCTGGCATTCAAAACGAGGCATTGAGAACTTTGTAAGTGTTTACATTGTTTATTAAAAAGAGTGTTTTCACAGGTAGTACCTTGACATAGTTTGTAGTCACCGCCATGATGAAAGTCTCCTGCAGACATTAAAGGGCCACAGCCTCCTGAGAAATAGAGTCTGCTCTGCCCTATCAAAGAAGACTTTACATTTTCATGACACTTTGTGGAGGGGTGTGGTATAAGGCAAAAAGAGCCCATTGAGTTCGTAGCCAATCCAAATCACTGCATAAGTGCACAAAGGTGTTCAGCACAGCACTCTCCAGTCAGGTCAAACAGGTTTTATTGTTTTAGCCATATACATAATACAAAGTAAGATGAAACAATGTTTCACCGGGAACAATTGGTGGAAAACTCAACTGTTAAAACACAGTAGAGAAAACACAGATACAGTACAGTACACCCACACACACCATACAGTTCTGACACACACACGCACGCACACACACACACTTTAAGGTACATAGGTTCATACACATGTTTACACAAGGCCCTTTCAGGCCCTATGACCTGGACAGGACTATGACCTGTACCATGTAATTTTCTCTGCTCTCCTCATCGTTTTGGGATAACACTCAAAGGACCACAGGCATGAAAATACGTGTCGTAGATATTCATACCACAGTATGATTTTACAGAGATACAAGTGTCTGAAAGTGAGGACTTCTGTGTGTTGTGGTGGTGGTGGTGGTGATTCTGTCAATTACAGAACAGAATGAATGGTAATTGTGTTTGCAAAAATTTAGAATTTGGTTCTAAATATTTCACAATTTCCTTAAACGTAGTTGAAACTCAAGTTATGAAATTATTTTCTCTGTTGTAGGTTGTTCCAGCTCAGCTTGGGTCCCCCAAAGAAACTCTCAGACCTGGATCCCGATAGTCGTGAATACTGGAAGTTACTGAGGAAAGAACATATGTGGCGCTTCAACAGATTACACAAAGGCAGAAAAATGTAGGGGATGTGATGGTCCTCCTTGGAAGGAAATCAAAGAACTTATTCTTTTCTCTCTTTTTGATATCAAGCAGCGATGTTCTCTGCTCTTCTGAAATGAAGGGAGCCACCCACACAAGCAGCTACATTCAAACGGGATCGCACTGAACTTTGCCATACTGTTAAATTAATTGTCCAGTTATGTTATAGATCAATGAGACATGTAATTGTGTTTTATGCCATCGTGATTAATCTGACATGTCTGGACCATATCTGAGAGTCCCTTGCTCAGCCTTGTGTGGCTATGTACAGACTGAAATTAATGTATCCTCATGACAGTCCTCAACAAACATTGTGAATTATTTTCAATTTGCTTTTGTTATAAATAGTACTAATAACATGCTGCTTCTTGTGTGGTTACTTCCATACAAAATAAAAAGGGGGATGTAGTATAATGTATATGATGTTTATTAGTAATATTTCAGTCAATATCTAAAAAGCATTTCAATTGTATCCACTCAAAATAAATACATTTTCAGACAAAAAACAGTTATCAGAATTGACTGAATGATTAGGTGTGTCCACTAATAGTAAAGTTATGTTAAATTATACACAATGTATGGCTGCGAGATCTTCTGCGTCTACCTAACTTGGTTAGTGATGACAGCCCATCGTTAACACCACAAAGCCCCTAATTTTTTATTGTAATTTTGTTCTAGGTCTTTGGCAAAAGGGAAAAAAAAGAATAGCAAGAATCTCAAATATGTTTCACATATACTCAAGTCATTATTTGAACTGTAGTGAATTTTGGATGCTTTAAATGTAATGCCCAATTGAATATGCGGAAAGAATGTGATACAAGCGTTTGCACGTTCAATAATTGATGGCACTGGGTAGCATGTATTGAAGGCATGCTGACTAACTTCAGACTTTGCCGAAGTTTCTTTTCGTGTCATCTTGTTATGATAATGGCAAGTCAGCTTATGAGTGAACCTATTCTTTGCAACACAAAGCTAAACCTCAACAATAAGATGCCATTTGAACACACGAGGGGCTGGACAGCAAGGGATTTGATTTCGGGAACGCCCTGATTTAGCAAGCGTAATGGCATGGGTGACTGGGGAAACGTGAAAGTAAACCAGACATTTTTAAATGGGGAAATGGTGACTGGTATGCAAATGAACTAAGTGAAGAGGAACCAACCACACAGAACGACTCCTTCTTGACGTTTGCCAGTTGTGGTATGTGACCCACGACTAAAATAAACGGCCTACTGAGATGCAAGTTAAGTTTACCTAACAGTTTGTTTCTTCACTTGATAATTAGACAAGCAAGAGGCACTCATTCAACAGTACCAGTTTCTCTGTTTTTAAGTAGGGAAGAAGATTTGTCAGAGTGAAGAGTTGCGATCACAGTGGGGTAAATTTCCCGGAAGTTCGCCGGTGCACAGGTAAGATTTCGGGCAAGTGGAAGCTCTACATTGATATTAAAAATAGTCCAGTTATATGATAATGAGGAATCTGTAGGGCATATACATCTGTCCTGCGTTTCTTCATAATCAATCCGTGATTGGTATGTAGTTAGCATAATAAGTGAGCTTTAATACGGGTAGCGATAACGGGCAGTGATAACTTTTTAAAGTGAAACCAACCCGGTTTATAGTTATACCATAGACTTTTTTGTTTAGCAGCCTACTGGTTATTATGGTTTCTCTGTGCTACTACATAGTTGACCATAGTCTTGTTGACTGTCATCAATATGATGTCTTGACAAGTCATTTATGAGCCCCAGGCTTGTGATGTAGCGTTGTAAGAGCCTGAGGCTAATAGGCTACAATGTAATGTGGAGTTATTGCCACCATGCCGTAGACAGGGCTTATTAGTACAACGTCATTGTTATAGACCTGAGCCTAATGCTGTGATATAAGAAACCTTTTTAAAAGAACTGACCATACGAAGTTGCTTGCCAGCTTGTAACTACACAGGCAAAGAATTCATAACTCATAGACCAATACGCTATAGGCTAATAATAAAATTATAATAATAAATCACAATCTAATTAATAATGTTCACATCGAGACACATTTTAATTTCCTCTTCATTTCAACTAATTTCCTTAGGCTGTCTGTAAGTTATAATTTATGTCAAAACTTTGGTTGGGCTTTGGTTTACAAGATGTTTTGTAAATATTTGCATAGTTTTGGAAAGAGCAAAGAGCCCATGACCAAGAGACATGGCTGACTGGAACCTGGGTATGGGGACACTGAGCGAGGCGAACCTAAATGGGCTTGCTGTCATGCTGGACAATGCCAAGTGTGGGTGGAAACAGCTGGCTACAGCCGCCAAAGACCAGCCCCGCTTCCGCTGCAGGTAATTGACCTTTAGGCTGTTTGTATTAATTAATTCGGCTGATGTGCTGTTTCTTAAGTGGCTATGACCACATATATAGTCATAGCACAGGTACAGTTTCACTGCCAAAACTTTAGGCTACAACTGTGTTTTGTTCTTGGTCTGTGTTGGCATAATATACATGTGCATACTGAAGCATAAGTATCTTTATCTATAAGTATGTTTGAAGATAGGCATAAATGATTAACAAGAAAACACAGGATGTTTTTTTCTTATAATTCAGTCAGAATGGTAGTGTGTTTTCAGCTGAATAGTCTAATAGTTTTCCTTTGTGCTGATAATACAGTTACATTGAAATGATGTGGGACGATCATTTGTGCCAGGGACACAACACAGCACAGTTTTTTAATGTATAGTAAATGTCTTATAACATGATAGTATGCAGCTAAACACTTCTTAAAATAAGGTAGAAACAATAAGAGTCATCATCTTGAAGCTGAAGTAGCTAAAATTGTAAAAGACAAACATTCTGTCACTGCAAACTATATACAAAAAAATATATTTATATATTGCTTTTATGTATGTATTATATACTTTGATACAAGGATACATTTTGGCATAAACACTGTTATTATCTGTGTTGCTCTTTTTGTTAATACTCTGCACTGATATGGTAAAATGATTAAAAATGTTGATAATGTAACTATGCATTGCTGTCCCTGTAGCGAAAGTGAGCTGACTAACTGCTCACTCCAGGTGCTGAACTGCACAGGCAGCCCTGGCCGCTTTCTCCTGGACATGCTGGCAGAGCGCGGCTGCACCCTGGCCTTTCTCATGCAGTGCCTCCGCAAGATGGAGCATCACCAGGCTGTGGAGTATCTCACCACCGCTGGTACTAAAGGCCGGCTAAAGTCAAAATAATATTGTGTCTAAGTACCTCATGCCATATTGACATACTTGATACTAGTCATTTCATCAATTTTGAGTGAATATAAACTTTGAACTTCAGGATAAAATTAGGTCTTAAAGGGGTGAAAAGATAGGTGGGTGCTTTTTCTGCTCGGACACTGTGGGCATGTAAGCTCCACTGACTTTACTGACTAAATAGTCATCGGTAGGCTCAAAGCATTGTGGTACCACCTGTGCATTGCTGTACTGTGCTAAACCTAATCCTCATAACACAACCAGGATGCACTACTTACACCAACTATGATAAGCTGGGTAATAGCATAACTTCATAGTAAAAGTCTGTAAAACTGTCAGTATCTTGGTTGTCAGTATCTTTTCAGACATAGATTTCTGATATATTTTGCATGTTACCAAACCTAATATGGTTTTTATGTACCCTGCCTTTGAAGATGTATTTAATGTACTGCATGTGGTTTAAACATATGCTAGTATGCTGTGGTAACCCCCTTGCTGGTTTGATGGTTATATTGCTGGGGCTGAGCTTCAAAAGGTGGTTGTGTAGAGATGTTCAGAGGAACTCGTCTAGCCATGACCTTTGACAGAAATGGAAGTAGTTCCTTGTTTCTATTGTGATTTGCTAGACAGCACAGAACAGTTCCTATGGAAGTGTGTCCGGGAAGGTTCTTCTTTTTCAATTATTGATGCATCAATTTGTATCTGTTTATACTTACTATGTCAAATGTAACCACAATGGTAAAGCAACACTAAAGTGTTTTCGTCTTCGGTCGGCCTACAGGTTGGAAATGAAAATGTCTCTCATAGAGAACTAACAGAGAGACAGTCCACACCTCCAAACTTACTCAGTGTGGTCATAGCCCATGGAAGGTGGCAAAGCGAATTCAGAAGTGCCTTTTACCCTGTTACAAGCTGATGAACAACTGAAACAATTTTGGATACATTATTTTAAGGTTGAAAACACAATTTAGTGTTGCTTTGATATGATGGGATAACACCACGTGTCATTATATAATAGTAGACATTTTCTTGGCTTTTGTAACCATCTGCATAATTACATTTTACAGTAACATAAAGGGAGTAAGCAATGCAACAAGAAAGCCAACAAACAAGCAGTTGTGCTATTAATAATTCAAAAATTTCTCACTCACTTCTCTGGCATCCAGTGGAACAGATCCAGATTACAGTGCAGCCTCAGGCACAGCAGGTCCTGGAGGGAAGCAGAGTGGTACTCAGCTGCAGGGCCTCAGGCCCTCCTGCTCTTGGCTACCAGTGGTTCAGAGGCAAAGAGGAGGTGAGAATCAAATATAGTGTTCACACCCAGGGCCAATCACAGCCCAATTTTGATGGGGCTTTACCCCAGGGTGTTTTGTGTCTAGCCCAGGTATCCAAAATAATTGTTTATTTCATTGTGTTTTCTGATACATTTCTAATTTAGACAGTCTACTATGTTTAGTGTTGTCTACTATAACACATTGTGTTGTCTACTACAAAATACTTGGCTTATATTTAAATTCACATCTGGTCTGGGCTACGCCCAGGTATTCTTCTATTCTGACATTGTCTACTGCTCTAAACAAAGATAGCATTCAAACCATTTGAAAACAGATTCAGTATTGCATGAAGACTTAACGTTTCAATCTCAGCAAGTTACGTTAAACAGAAGAGACCAAAAGTATAGCTGACCAAGAAAAACCCCATCAGATTTGAAACTGATTGAATACCTGTGTTGTAGATCTCTGGAGGTAATGCGCCCGACCTAGTGGTGCCTTTCCTTACGGTGGCTGAGCAGGGCCACTATATCTGCCGCGTTAACCACGGTGAAAAATTCATCTTTTCCAAATGGGCACATGTTCGAGTGATCCGATCGGGCAACTCCAGCTCAGGTAATCTGACAGAAAATGGTTTAATCTAAACCAGTCTGTTTATTTTGGTTATTACTATATTATTGTTTCCAAAATACATATACATAAAACTGACATCAAGATTATACTCACTTAAAATTGCTGTCATTGTTTTATTTAAGAGGCCAGTAGCACCTTTTTCTCTGCGACAAGTGGGTTACGAATCACTTACCAGCCCAAGCATCAGACGGTATCTGAGGGCGAGGCTGTGCTCCTTCAGTGCTTTGCTGAGGGAAATCCTCCTCCGCAGTACCAGTGGTACCGTAACAAAGAACCTCTAGCATCAGCAACTCAACACAAACTAAAGGTGAGTGGCATGTGTATGTTTCAGCATTTATTTTTCTGAAGTGGAACGTAGTCATCAAAAAAACAAAAATCCCTCTGCAAAACTAGGTGTTCCTTGTGACCAGGTGCTGGTGGGTTGAAGGATATAGATAATCTGGAGTGACCACCACACATTGGAAGACCTTCTACAGATTTTTCTATTGAGTGAACAATACATTTTGATTCAAGCGCAAAGCAAAAGGTGTTGTTCGCTCAATAAAAAGTTAGTAAAAGGTTTCCCAGTGTGTGGTGGTGGTGGTCACTGCAGGTTATCTATAGAATTCTATCTATTATATCTATAGAAGATTTTCCAATCTTCTGTTCGTACACATTTAGTTTTCTTATAAACTAAAGCAACTGTTGGTTTTCACAGATACCATGTGTAACAACGGCCGATAGAGGAAAGTATTATTGTCGAGTCTACAACCTTTACCATGAGTTCAGGAGCAATGAAGTCAGCATAAACATTGGTGGGCACCATTGATTCAGAATAAGTATAGTCTGCTTAGTTCATAGGGTTTGAAATTTGTTTGAATTAATAATTTATGGTAATGTTTTGCAGGACCAAGTTCCATGTATGATGCCAACTGGAAACCTGATGAGGAAGGCATGTCATTTTATTTGTGTGCAGTGATATGCCAGGCCCTTGAGAAAACTGTTGTACATTAATCAGATGCTGTACATTCATTTAGCTTAAAGACAAACTCTGAAATGGCAAACCATATTGATTTAACAATGCAGTGTTTTAGTGAAATATCTCCTGTAAAAGAAGGCATAAATAATGGTTTTGTCTGTTTTTGACAAAATCTACTATCTAAAAAATCTGCTATCTAATTTAATTTTTGATGCATTACTGTAAAGCTATAAATATGTGACTAAATGACATGGATATTGCACTTCTGTATGATATCACTAAATTAATTGTTATTTTACAGATGGGTCCATAGGCCCTACCAGGCAGCTCAGCAACTTCTATGGTAACGTGTCTCCATGTCTCAAACAATATCATAACGTCTTACGTGTCTTAATATAGTGTAGCCACCAAGCACAATAATGTTTTATGTGTCTTGCCATGAGTCAGCCACCAAGCGTAACTTTGTCCTTGTAATAACATACATTCTGCCCTGTATACAGCCACGGACAAGGTCGCCCTCCTCATCGGTAACATGAACTACCTTCACCACCGCCAGCTCCGCGCCCCTATGGCCGATGTGCACGAATTGACCAACCTGCTTCGGCAGCTGGACTTCAAGGTGGTATCTCTGCTGGATCTCAACCGACAGGAGATGCACAGCGCTGTGACCGAGTTCCTCCTGCTGCTTGATCGGGGTGTCTATGGTAACAGATTTTTTAATGCTCATACTATATACAGTATACTGTACAGTGGTGTGGCAGAGGGTAAACACACGTAAACTCTGTTTACATCCCGTTTAACATTACAAAACAATATTTACTTGCCATTTTATGATCACTGACGTTAAGGATGTGCATAGTTTGTCCATCTTCTTACAGCTGCAAATATAGTTGACCCACCTTTCATTTTATCACTACACCGTAGGTCATATAACAGCTTATACATGTATGGGCAAAGTCTTCTGTTATTACTATATGTTTGTTATTGTCCTAGTTCTCTGTCTAAGAAGTTAGTATGGCTATAAGTAATTAATTTAATAGTGAATTAAGATATGGTGTCTGATCAGACGTGTGTTTGTTTTCATTAATAATTGTAAGCTTTTGTGACATGAACTACTACCATTTCTACTGCATTGATATGTTCAGTCTATATCATTTGCACCTAAAATGCAACAGCACTGCACTGCATCTGAATGTAGATGCAAGGTACACTAGATGTAGAAGGTGTTTTGTTTGGTTTCCCATGTCCTAGGGCTTCTCTACTTTGCTGGCCATGGGTATGAGAACTACGGCAACAGCTTCATGGTGCCCCTCGACGCTCCAGCCTCGTACACGTCAGAGCACTGCCTGTGGGTGCAGTCGGTACTGCAGAGGATGCAGGAGCGGGAAACCGATCTTAATGTCTTTCTGTTAGACATGTGTCGCAAAAGGTACAGTGTCCTGAAGTATATAAGCCCTTCAAGAAAAGGGTAATTTATTAAATTCAACCTTATAAGTGTTTGCATTTACCAGTTGCTGGCAGTACATGTGCATGAAGTCTTCAAAAAGGCTTATTTGTTTTATTTAACCTCATAAGTGCTTGCATTTACTACCAATTGCTGTCAGGATTATACACTCCTTCTATGTTAAATGTCTTTCAAATGCCAAACATGAATGTTGCAATGTGTCTGATCTTTGTGTTTCAAGGAACTTAAATGATGACACCATACCACAACCTGGTCCTTGGAAAGTGACAGCAAACATAGTGTTTGGTTATGCCACGTAAGTCTATGTTGCTGAAGGCCATTCTTCATTAAAATTACTCAAAGTTTGTTTCAGAATAATAGATAAAGTCTGTATGTTAAACCCTCATTAACTGCAGGTGTGTGGATGCTGAAGCTTATGAGGTGAATAAAGATGATCTGTCCAACGGCATTTTCATAAGCTATTTAAAGAAGAGACTCATGGAAGATGAGAAGGTTACCGTAATGCTGGACAGAGTGGGTGAAGGTAAGATATCCTGTTTTCATAAAGACAGTGCCCATATAGGCACAGACCATACCTGTCAACATTTGAGTAGCTAAATCCCTGATATTTGAGTGATGGTGTTGCCTATGTGTTGTATTTTTCATACTCTGGATAGTGGAAATGGGTTTATACATTAAGTCCTGGTAGCAGTTTTTTGTTCAGCACCCAGGATGTTGACTTAACATCAGCAGAACTATTTCACAAGGAGGAGATGCATAAAATAAGCTGGGTTAAGAGATAGTATAGAGTATAGACTTCCAATGTTTTGCATTATGATAAAATATCTTTGTGTGCTTCTTTGTCTGTCTGAGCAGACATGGGCCAGTGTCGGATCACACAAGGGCGACAGGCCCTGGAGCTACGGAGCAATCTGTCAGAGCGGCGAGCTCTGACCGACAAGATCCAGAGCACTGACTGCCCCGTCTCCTCAGCACGCAACCTGCAGTGGGCCATTGCTCACGGTAGGACCTCCAGGAACTACTCTTGTGGAATTAAAGTGCATTGAATGAATTTCATTCAGTTTCATTGAATCTATTTGTAAATTAATGTTTGAGTACGATGCCTTTGAGGTTTCGTCCTTCCAGCCATCATTTAGAAATTACAGATAGGGAGACACTAAAATGGCTGTATGAAAAAAATACTGTTAAAATGCTGATTAATTTGGTACAAACTGAAGCACAAACTGCTTAGATTTCAGTGGTCAAAGGTTGGTTCAGAGTTCAGGGTTCAGTGTCACTGTGACATCATATATCATATCCCCATTCTCAGAAACATGATATCTGTAGAATGTCTCGAAGGTATATATTTTTATAGTTGGTACATAACAGGGGCATTATGTAAATACAATTCAGGTGAGCACATCTTGATTTGATGGAATGACTGACTCCCTAAATATCAAGATCACAGATACATTTGTTAAATATGCATTATTTCAACCCAGTCTAGCCTCAGTGACAATAACAGTATTATCAAAGAACAGTATGAACTGTCTTTTAACACTGGAAGTAGCATACCGACCATTAATGCAAATACTATGAAATGAAACTCAGAAAAAAAGCAGTCATGTTTGTCTGTTGTCATGTGTTACAGAAAAAGTTTGTAAGCTACAGGACGTGGTTTTGGTCTTTAAAAGAGTGATAATCAAAATAGAGCTCAACTCTGTTCCCTTCCTGAAAATTAGGCTTGCACAACACCCCTGGTATGTAGCAAAAATAGTGCATGTAGTGATCTGAAATCTCTGGTATGTACATCATCTTAAACCCACAGATGAAAGGATTTGAATGTTGTGGTGAAATGGCCGGGTTACTGTGTTATTGTCACAAATGTCGTACTATGAACACAGTATTTCACAAACGTGGAGAATATGCTTTAACATTTGGGACAAACATTCACTTTGACTCACAGATGTCCTGAAGTTGTGACAAAGTTCGGTTCTTTGTGTTCCTTTATAAAAATAGTGTGAAGAGAAATGCACTTATTGCATTTAATTAAATGCCTTTAACAATGACAATGCATGAAACTAAACTAAAGCAGTTGAAAAAAGTATGTGGCCAAACATAAGCCTTTAGACTGAAATGGACCTGGCTTGTAGAGGCATACAACTATGGAATGATATGGAAAGTCAAGTCAATATATGTATAAAATACAACTGGGCTGAATTCCACTATTTTTGTACTGGTGAATTTTCCCCATACTTGCAGTCCATTTGAGTTTCAGGTGGGCTTATGGAAACTGTGTAAAGCTTATGAAAACAGAGTCTGTTCTTGGTAGTGAAACTGCATGCACTTGAACTAAATTCAGACGCTTCCTACCTTTTTTCCCAATAGTTCTGCCAGAGAGCCGGACGTTAGAGTTTGAGTGCGGCGTAAAAGTCCAGCTTGGATTTGCCGCTGAGTTCTCTAACATAATGATCATCTACACCCGGATATTAGAGAAGCCCAAGGACATAGAACACTGCACTGCCCAACTGTCCGACTTCTCTGAGGTATCAGATTATATGGATGTCGTAGCAGAAGTTCTCAGTTGCTGTTTTAACGTATAGCTTTACACCAGCCCCATGTAAGAAACCATACTAACTTCTTCAAATTAATCTTTTGTATTAGGATCTCGAGATAGACCTCAAACACACCAATCAGGAGAGTCTTCTGGAGGCTGGAAGTATTCTACCTATAGCTGAGTGTCTACCACAGCCAGAAGTCCCGAAGCTGTACACTCGTCTGAAAGCACTTCAGAGGCTAAAGGTTAGATCTTTTAGGTTTCATATGCTTTATATGGTTAACATTCTTTTACTTTTTTTGTGGTTTTACCTTGATGTTAAGAAAATATGTAATTCAGTAAGTAATTTATTTATAAAGCACATTTAAATACAGTTTGCACTGTCCAAAGTGCTGTACAAAACACAATAAACGGGTTAAGAAAAAAGAGAAAACAGACATAAATTACCACATATGGAGCCAAGATACAGACATAGATAAATTAAAAAATAATAATAGTAACAATAATAAGAATTATTATTATAATCATAAAAAGTAAAATAAAATAAATTAATTAAAATGAATATGTAACCACATCTGTTTTCACTTTCCAGAAAGAGCTGACCTTTACAGTTTGCCTTCACTACCAATACTCAAATCTGGAAGAGGAGCTTCAAGAGAGGCAGACTGTCTCCATCGGCAAACCTCTGGTGTCCAAACTCAATCTCCACGAGCCACGGGTGCCCCATTGCTCTTCATCGTCCTCCTTTGAGTTTAATTCATCAAGCCTAACAACGGAATCGTCCATGATGGCTGAGGGCCTGGGTGAACCCTCTGGGATGTCCTCATCCAGCACGTCAGCAACCACCTGCTGGACTTACTATTCAAACCCAGGGGAGACCTCGGAGGTTCCACCCTCCACTAAAGTCAATTTGCCAGAAGAAAATCTTGACACTGATGAATGTCAGCCACTGTCTGCAGGCAAAAGTCTTCCCTGCACTCGTGTGGATGATATTTCATACCGTTTTAGCAACATGCCCGATTTTCATTCCTTCTAGTGCAGATGCACGAGGACAAACTTAGTTTTCTACATATTGGCCCATAGACCTATATTTTTCTAACAGCGTTTGGTCGTACTGTAGAACTGTATCATTGTTTTAAGAGGATAGAGGAAATGCACACTAGCATATGGATTTATATCAAAAGTATTTCCTGTAGTTTTGTTAAGTTTTTGCAAGAATGGTACCCAATAAAAATATATTGCAAATGTTGTGTGGCTCTGGTTCTGTTTTTTTTCTTGTCATTTGATATACTATATTTCCAGTCAAGTTGCCTGAGGATGGCGGTGTTGTGCGTTTTTGTTTTTTGTCCCCAAGAACGTAATGTCCGCGGTTTCAATTTTAACGCATGCGCATATAGCCCAGTCTGCGCATTTGCAATTGTGCTCGAACGCCATCTTACATCTTCACAGTGTGATTTTGTGTTCTAATTTAGACTTGCGGTGGCGTGTGTAGTAAATAAACTTTCCTGTCAAAGTAATTTTCAAGCATGTCTGAAAATTCTGCGACAGTGGAATCGGGAGCCGGTGAGATTTCCGAGGGCACTGGCGTTCGCAAGCTATCCGAGCTCAGAGTTATTGACCTGAAGGCAGAACTGAAAAGGCGAAGCCTGGATGTGAGCGGCAACAAGAGCGTGCTGTGTGAGCGACTGAAGAAGGTAAGTTTACGTTGTAGGTATGTGCTTACAAGAATAGTTTACTTTTACGAAAACACTAATTTATGTAGTTCTGGAGACAAATCGAAGTGTGGAGATGATACGCGGCCAAGTCAACAAGTCGCCTCATTAGCATGCTAGCGATAACTAGCACACGTTGGGCTTCAAATCAACGTTGTTGGGTTACTTCAGATAGCTAGCGCGCTAGGCAGCTGCAGTGTTGCAGCATGTTAGCGGGATACATTGGGACTGGCGACCTCATTTAATTTCGCAGACTGTAAAGCGTACACAGTAGAAATGTCCATGCTGTACCTTATGGACAGAAGCCACAGACCCTGGTGTTGTTGTTAGAGATTATGTAATACTAGCGTGCAGCCATTCCACAGCTAACTCTGGATGTTGTCCAGAACCAGTGACCGATTCTTGTACAAGTCCAGAGTGCAGGAGAGCGACTGGATGGTTTGCAGGGTTTGCATAGGCAGCAACTACGAGATCCATATTGTAACTAACCATTTAACTGAAATGCAAAAGCGCTGTAGTTCTGCACTCAATCCACTTCTCGGTGCCATAGGCTATCGAAGAAGAAGGTGGCAATCCTGATGAGCTGGTCGTACCGCTGGAAGGGGCGCAGAAGAAAACAAAACGGACGCCTAAAGGTAAAGTACAAAATAACATCTGCAGGGTGACAAATAGCGTTATTTGGGAGAGGAGAATGTTTACCTTACATTCAATCTCTGCAGGTAAATCACAGGAGAATGATGAGCTGGAAGATTGTACCTTAGAAGAGGATTCAGGAGATGGGCAGGTATGGCCTCCATTCAGGTAGATGATAGTATGGCCCAAAGCTGTGTTCCAGGTCAAGGGTGCCGCCTGTATAAGCAAATTAATATTTTTTGTTTGTCAGGATGATACCGACGGAAATATGGATAATTTCCAAGACATGGACCTCATGGACATGAATGTACTGGACGAGGCAGACATAGACAATGGTGGCCCAGGAGGGTATCAGGACAGCGACATGAAGGACGAAAACGGCAATGATGAAGACAATGATGAAGATAAGGACTTTGAAAACTTTGCTCCACCGACTGACAATGATGAGGTGTGTTTTCAATTATTTCCAACACTTTGTTGTGTTAGCCTTTGCCTTTACATGATGTCAGTATGATTTTGCCACAAATTTAAAGCTGCAGTTTTGAAAGGTCAGGGATGGTGCCCAACATGGAATTAACAGCCTGCGATTTAATGTCTGTGACATTCTACGACATCATGACGAGCAGACTAGCTTGTCAGAATTTTATGTGGAATTGTACAACGTGTTCATTGTTAACATTTATGGAACAGTCAGTCTATGGAACCCATACAATTACAACACATTATCTTGTGATGTGGATGTGGCCAGGCTCTTGACAAAGACGCTATAGGAATTTGGGGGTTCTGGGATTGTATAGTATGACACAGTCAGTCTTGGAAAGACAAAAACATTTTGTAGTCAGACCCAGCTGTTTACTTATGTCCTCAGGAGATGGAGGTCAAGGAAGAGGAGGACGCTGAAGAGGAAAGCTCAGAGTTTTTCAAACAGGTACGTGTTTATTGTCCCAAAGCCATATTTTACTTCAGATAAATCGTCATTGATTTTTGCTCACAGGACAACATGCATTGACATAAAAAAAAAATCAAAATTACTCTTTCGTTAAAAGGGCAAATGCAAGTGTTATGTAATGTTTGTAATTGTGTCACTGATATGTCTTTTTTTTTTTTTTCACTCTTAGGAGGAAGACCAGGAGCATGACGATGTGCAGGAAGACATAGGTACTGTGTGAAAGCTTTTGGACATCTGTGTGAATGCAGGCTTTTCCTGCTGCTAGCCAAACCTGTTTGTTACAGTTGCTCCCCAAGCATAGTGTTATGGTCTAGGACCTCTGTAGACAGAGACTGGAAATCCAAAGGTAATTGCTGGCTTTGAGCATGACCATATGACTGATGACCAGTGAAAGTGTCTGATTTCTTGACATACTTTTGGCATATTTGATGTCTGGTTGTGACAATCCTGTTGAAGTAAAGTCATGCCCATGGCCAGCAATTGGTGGTCTAGTTGAGTAAGTAACTTGAGTCAGAGGTCAGCTGGTTGTTGTAGGTACAGTGCAGTGTTTCTAGGTTCCCTCAGGAAGATGAGAAGATGTGGACGTCAATCATCAAGTGAAAATGTGCGATGGAGAAAATAATTATTCAATCCTTATTTGGACACTTTGTATGCATTCGCAAATGATGATAAATGGACTCCTTGCTTTTAAACATCACGGAAAGGAACAAAAAGACCTTACCTGTCAAAAAAGACATTGAAAAAGTTGCATCACGTCATGGACTCATGGACTCAAGTTTGAAACGATATGAAGACCCATCTCAACTCGACTTGTTTCCCTACGCTGGTGTCTTGTGGCTTTTCTGGCCATTTCTTTCTTGGACCAGGTGAACTGTCTTAGGGCGACCTTGTCAGAGAGTTAGTGTGATAATTGTTGTTTCCTTTGGCTTTTCCAGTCTCTTCGTAAAGGTGTGAAAAAATGCATTGCAGATATTGATGTCAAGAGTCCAGGGAAAACAGTACTACCTGTTCCATTCCAGCCTTGCCAGTTCCTCGTTAACCATTGCTGTGTTTCAGAAGTAATTAAACTCTGTGCCATTCTATTCCTGTTACATCCGTAGAAAATGAGAAAGTAGCCGGGTCTTGTAAGTCAGAGCCCCTTAAGGAAGAACACCCATCTGAAGAGGAGGACAGTCAGAACAACGTTCCTGAGGAAGACAATGTGCGCGACCTCAGTCGAGACGATGAAGCCGTCGATACGGAGCAAGAAACCTCCACGGCGTCTCGCGATCTCGAAAAGGACATGGCCGTGTCAAACAAGGCCGAATCGCAAGGCAAGGACGAGCAACCCGCCCGCGAAGAAGACATGGACGCTCAAACAGAAACTGAAAGCACTCAGGCTAGTGCTATTGAGAAAGGTTCAAACCACAATGAGGGCACTGTTGACACAGATACAGGCTCTAAAGCTGAGAGCGAGAAAGAAAGCTCCAAGACAGAAGAGACTGCAGCAGAGGCAACGAAAGGGTCCTCTTCTGTTGAGGGTGATGATCAGAAAAAGAGGTTTGTTGTTTTATGTCTACTAGAACAAAACAAAACAATGGCTATGTCTGTTACATTGGTTCCTTTTGTTAACTCGTTTTTTTTTTCTTTTTGGTGCACTTGGGAGATGTTAGTTGGTCTGCGCATTTTCGTCTCAAAAGCTCTCATTTTTGTTGTCACCCCCTTCCTCTCCTCTACCCTGTTCCCCCCACACTCCCCTCCGTTAAGTAATGCATTGCAAATTTCCTTGGCTGCCTTAAGCCTGTTTGAAAGGCTCTGTTAAATCAATTTGCCTGTCCATCATTGTTAAATCCCACGAGTGAACATTGTTGTAGTTTTTGCTGTACGTCTGTCTGCACAAAGGTGGGTATGAGTTACCAGCTTTGAAGCTTTAAAGTTCAGACGTATCTCTTTATTCAAATGTGTTTTTCTGTCTTTAGTTCTGATGATGAAAAAGCTAGCAAGCCAGAGTCTAAGGATGAAAAAGGTTTGTGTGTTTTGACATTCACCTTTAATGTTGCTGTGTTTCCCGTGGGGAATTTTTTGGGGAAGGGGGAGCTTGTGCGAGATTGTGCGGGCTTGTAATTAAGAAATTGATCACATTAAATGTTTTTATATTACTCCTTTGCATTGAGCATATTCGGGCTTTCCAGCTGGTTTGAATCAAAGGCAATTGTTGAAGTGTGTTGTATGGATTGTCACACGTATTCCTATAAATTCATTACCTAATTTTAAGCCCAAGTCTAAGTTTACAGCTTTTTTGGGATAACTTGGTTAAGGTGGGAAGGAATGTGTTGTCAGAAACATGCGATAGTATTTAGGGAGTACAGGGCACTCGGGTTATAGTGTGTGTGTGTGTGTGTGTGTGTGGTTAGCCCCAGCAGGTAGTGGGAGAAACCTATGGGTCAGCGGCCTCTCGTCTACCACCAGAGCGACAGATCTGAAGAACCTGTTCAGCAAATATGGCAAGGTGGGTTAACATCAATTCATGTTCACAGTGACATTAACCAGTCACATCATACAATTGTTATGACTGTAGGTTAAATTGACTTGGTAATTTTGTATAAGCTTTGGCCTTGACCGGATTTTATTTATGTATTTATTTATTTATTTATTTATTTATTTATCTTAATTTGTTTAAACCATTAGTTTGGTCGTCAGATTTTTTCAAAAGGTCAGTTTTGCCCTACTCGTACTGAGACATTGGGTGCATTTCAGCATTCAACACTGAAAGCCATTTTTACACCCTAAAACTATCAGATCAAGTGACATCCTCTCTCTCTCTGTTTTTCTCATGTCTCTATTCTGGTGTTTATCATCCGTCCAGGTTGTCGGTGCTAAAGTGGTGACTAATGCCAAGAGCCCTGGGGCTCGCTGCTATGGCTTTGTCACCATGAGCTCCACAGACGAGGCCACTAAGTGCATCAGTCACCTGCACCGCACCGAACTGCACGGGAGGATGATCTCCGTGGAGAGAGTGAGTGCATCGGTACTTCCAGTACCCTGACAAGGGACATCTGGTTATTTGCAGGGTTCCCACGGTCATGGAAATCCTGGAAAAGTTGTGAAAATTGAAAATGTAATTTTCCAGGCCTGGAAAAGTCATGGAATTTTGTAAATTCACGGAAGGTTTTGAAAAAAGTCATGAAATTTTACTTTCTCCCTAACGCAACTACAGGTTTCTGTTATTAGGCCTTCAGAGTCGACAATAAATGCATTGACAGTATCTTGAATGTTAAACATTTCATGTTTAGCCCTAAAAGTGTGCTAAATTCTACACACATTAGGTGCTGTGAAGTAATGGAAAATTCATTTTAGGTCATGAAGAAGTCATGGAAAACTTTTGAAATGTTGTCAGTGATAAAGAGTGGGAACCCTGTATTTGGAATTAAGCTAAAAGTCCTTTGAAGCAGTTTACAATTTAGTGATTGACGTTACTGTAGGTGGGTAGTTTAAAGAGGAGTTTTAGACAGCTGTAGCTGTTATAGAGACTTTTTGTTTGTGTTATAATTTCAACACCTCTGAAGAATAGTAACAGAGTAAAAATGTCTCAGGGAAACGTTTTTTTATCCATCATTTATGTTAAATGTGTCTTGCAGGCGAAAAATGAGCCCGCCGGTAAGAAACCTGCTGATAAGGCTGAGGCAAAGAAGTCCGGCAGTGACCGCCGTCATTCTTCAGACTCCAAGTCTGAAAAGTGAGTAGTTCTTCTTCCACTGCTTTTGATTTGTCTGTATTTCTTCCTCATTACTCATGTTTTATTGCATTGCCTCTTAAAGAACTGACAACAAAGAAGAGAAGGCGGAAGGGTCTGAGGAAGGCAAAGATGGAAAAGGTTGGTTGTGTAATTTCATCAACTGCAGCAGTGCACCGTGTTTTGTTTTAATCGAGTTTTGATATAGCACTTGGGTTCAAAAGCAATATATTGTCAGATAAATCAAAAACAGACCATTGGTTGTATAATCTTGTGAGCTACAGCAGCACCTTGTATATTATTGTTTCAAACAAGTCAGCGTTTCTGTAAAGAGTAAAAGACTCGCCGGTCTTGTTTGTACACTGTAAGATACCAGCTCAGAATGTGTGGTTCACATGCATAACATTTTTCTGCATCTTGTCAGGGCGGGATGAAAGGACTGTGGTAATGGACAAGTCTAAAGGAGAGCCTGTCATCAGTGTCAAGACCAAGAGCAAAGAGAGGGTACGTGCCTTCAGACTTACAAAGTTTCAAAGATGGCTCAAGTGTCTGTCTAATATGTGTCTTCAAAGTTGACTAAAACTTTCTAACGGTAGCTTACATCTATGTTTAAGACGTTAAGCAGATGTTGACTCGTAAACATGAAAGTCATTAAAAGTAATGCTCCTCTTTTCCAGAGCACCAAAAGTCGAGACCGCAAGTCGCCCAGCAAGGACCGCAAAGACATCCTGTCGTTCGACCAGATCAAGGAGCAGCGGGAGCGGGAGCGGCAGAGGCAGCGCGAGAGGGAGATGCGGGAGGTGGAGCGCCGCAGGCACTCTGGGTATGACTGACACGCGACACATGACATGACACACAACTCAGGGTCACCTTCACGCTTGAGGTCAGTGTGGAGTTCAGGCGACAAGTATAGTGTCGTTGCCCCAAAAATAAAAAAGTTGTCGACAGATGTCTCGGCTTTGGACATAGTCCACAGTCCTGCCATAGCCCGTCACTGGTGACAGAAAAAAAAACCTCATGGAATCAATAGGCGCTTTCACACTGGCAGAATTACCGGTAATTTCAGCCGAAATTAGTGGGTCGTCTGTTGCGTTCCCACTGCCGACATGGGGTGGCGTGTCCAAACGACACACCAATTCGACCCACCTCGGACCCTACACTTTTTTGCGACCTGGGGCGTGTGGGAACACGAGCCGAGGCGAGACGAGACGGGGCGCAGGGTGTCGTATGGTGTCGTTTCACAACTGCCACCACCCACCGTCGGGGCTTTTAAAACAGCTGAGCAGAACTACAAAAACACCAACAAGGAGTTCAGAGGCAAACTGTCTTTCGAAATATGCTGTTTATTTGGCCTAAATCATATAACTCACCCAACGTGATACCAACGTACCAACCAACGTAATTTGTTTTTAATTTAGATGCTGTACATGTCTGTTGGCCAACAGCTTTATCATGTAGCCTAAATGTGCAAGGAATAATATCCCCCATTTCGGTGTTGTTTGAAAGTACATGATTTTGAGTAAAAAAAATTGCGAGTTCACTTCCTGTTACCCCGGTAGTCGTAGCGTCATTTTAAACTCTGTGGTCGCGGAAAACTTTTTTTTTTTAGAAACACAAAACAATGACATGACAATGGAAACGGTAGGGTAAATGCTATGCCGAACATTTTATGTTAAATAAACAGCATATTTTGAGAGACAAATCATTGTGTTGTGTGCCTTTTAACCAGGAGAGTAAACATATGTCCAGAGCACATCCATCAATATATCTCCATATATTGTAAATATCCCGAATGTGACTGCAAATATCCCCACAAAGACCACTATCGCCCAGTGCATCTTCACCCTAAGTGTTGTGGGCGGAAATGTGTGGATAGAGTAAATTATTTAATGATAGCGCTATAGTTCACCTGATGGTGCCGTGTACAAATAGCTACAGTAAATCGGCATCAAATGTATTCTTTGCATATATTTGCAATCCCATGTAAGCATCCAGGTGCAGTACAGTACCATGTAATTTGCCTTTGAATGGTTGTGCAAAGAGCCAGCAACAACTCTGTGCGTCTTGCCATGATTGTTTTAAAAAACTGAATGAAAACTTTGCAGACAGGTGTATTTACTACGATGCAAGGGTCATTCGCGTCATTGTACACGCGAATGACCCTTGCATCGTTTTCCCCAGGGGCGCCTGCAGGATTTAACTGTAAGGTACGCACTAGCGGTGTGTGACACCCCCCCCCCCCCACCACCACCCAAAAAAAAAAAAAAAAAGCATGCGTGCTGCAGGCTATGCTGTTTTTTTTCTATGGAGGGTCAATCTATATACAACACAACGACTAACTTGAACTTGAAGATGAACAATATGAGCATACGTGATACGTAAACTACACATGAACAATAAACACGGTCTGAACGCTCTCTCCCCTGGAAAAGGGTCCGCGGTAGCCTACCCCAAACAAGAAAAAAATATATATTGCTGCAGTACTAAATGTTTCCAGTTAGCAACATAGCATAGCACAACCCATGCATAACATAGGCATTGAAACAACCAGAGTGTGCTGCTTCGAACATGAATCCATATGAATCAGGCGTCGGTATAGCTTTACAGCTTTCCAGAAGAAGTGTTTGCCTGGCACACTAAGCATAAACTCTGTGTGACCACAGTATGCAACCCAGCAGAAAGACACTGTTAAATTGTCAGCTATACACATTGCCAACAACAAAGTAAATTCAAGGACGTCTACAGAACTACGTTGTAAATTAAGTTGCAATCAAAAACACTACAACCCCCCCTGTTCAACAGATTATAATCTGTATATTCAACAGATTATTAGGCTACTAGCTAAAGGTTTAGGCGCGGTCAAAAGTGCGCCTTTCTTAAGGGGGTGCTAGCTGTCAGATAGCCCGCGATGCTATGGATTTGACGCTAGTAGAAGTCACAATAAATAGACGGTAAATCCTACGTGAAATGACTTAAGATGCAATGAAAATAACATTTATCGTGTTGTGACTGTCTTGGTAACTAGTGCCACGGCGGGCATATTATAAAGGAAACCCGCTGTCATACCTTAAGTTGGGGCAGCTATGATCCACTTGTTTTCTTGCTAGTGATACTGACGTCTTGCTTAGTTTAATTTCACAATTGCTATTGCACTTTAATTACATTAACCTGAGTTCTTTTATTGCAAGCCAAGCATGTTGGTATATTCTGGATGCGAGCAGTCCTCACTGTTTGAGCAACCAGGACCCGGGCCTCATCCAGTTGTGCATGTCTACAGTAGTTGACTGGAGGTAGTCTGCAATGGAATTCTTGACTAATGTATCATTTTTTTCGTGAGAGTGGGGGAGGGGTAGCCGCCGAAAGGATACTGTAAGTGTTTGTATAAACTCGGTGCTTTAAATCGCGCCCAGTTCTCTACTTCTCTCTGTCTCTTTCAAAATCAATTTAAATGTAATGCGCTTTATTCGCATGACATCATATGTTGCATTGCCAAAACATTCGGTGACAATAATAATAATAATAATAATAATAATAATAATAATGAAAAAAAAAAAAAAAACACATCTCTCTCCCCAAGGTACGCCTGGTGCGTACGGCCGTACGCCTGGCGGCGCCACTGGTTTTCCCCAGTTGAGGAATCCACAGGAAACACGGCATGGTCACAAAATGCAGAAACTGAGAAAATATTTATAAATTTGAGTTTTGATTTTAAGTAAATGCTATTTTAAAAGGTTTCTAGCTCAAATTTATGTTCATTTATTCGCAGGATTGCTATTGAAAAAGCTGGGGTTTCAGTGCACCTACCAATGGGGATAGAAGGTCCAAAATGTCATTTGTGACGATGCTCGTTTTTCCCCGTGTGCTCCTCAAATGTAATGACTTGCTGATTGAATGGTACCTAATCTCACTAAGCCTCATCTTCCCCCAGCGATCGGGAACGAGACCGCGACAGCCGGACGGAGCGCGAGCGCATCCGCCTGTTCCGCGAGCGCGAGGAGCGTGAGCGTCTGATGCGCAAGCGCAACTGGCTGGAGGTGGAGAAGCAGCGGCTGGACGCCGACCGCATGGAGCGCGAGTTCCTGGAGCGCGAGCGCCTGCGCGTGGAGTACGAGCGGCGGCGCGAGCAGGAGCGCATCCACCGCGAGCGCGAGGAGCTGCGGCGGCAGCAGGAGCAGCTGCGCTTTGAGCAGGACCGACGCCCCCTCAAGCGACACTACGACATGGACGGCAGGTGAGCAGCCGGGCTGCTTAGGCCTCATTCACACCAAGGACTCTCCGTATACAGCGCGTAGACAACAAGTGCCCGTTTTCTGTCTGAATTTTTGCTCCTCAGCAAACATACCAACTCGGTATGATGTTTTTTAACATGCCAATTTTCATTTTACACCGAATTTCTTCTTTAACATATTAGACTGTTCACAATCAGATCGGTATGTGAAGTATTGCAGAAGCACTTTTTCACCCTCAGCCAGGACCTGTGCCTCTAAACCACAGTCCAGAGGGATGTGTGTAAGACTACACAATATAATACTGTTGGAAAGCATTCGGGCTATAGTTTTTGCAAAACACCAGTAAAGTCATTAAACATTGTAAACGGTACAACTGACATAGTCACATAATATGGTTTTGGGAAACACTCGCATGCCCCACTGCTGGCATGGTTAGCAGCGACGCTTTCGGGGGAAACTCCTCCTTAGTTGTGCTGTGCTCTGGGTGGCTGCTGGTGGTGGGTCACGTGACTATGGCCGTTGTTACTTTAACCAGGATGCCTTCCAGGAAAGACGAGTGGCCTGAGAAACGGATGGCGATGGACGAGCGGTACCGGGGCTCGGACTTCAACCGGCAGGATCGCTACCAGGACTTCGACCACCGGGAACGCGGCGGCCGTTACCAGGACGATGTGCTCATGGACAGGTACACGAGGGATCACAGCCAATCACAGACCTCGGCCTTCACACTTTCACACAACATTGCCTTTCATTGATGTTTTCTCTCTTTTCTCTTTCTCCCCCCTCTCTCCCTCTCTGTTGCTCTTTCTCTCCCTCTCTCTCTATCTCTCTCCCTCCCTCTCTCTCTCTCCTTCTCTCCCCCTCTCTCTCTCTCCCCCTCCTCCCCCCCTCTCCGTTGCTCTCTCTCTATCTCTCTCTCTATCTCTCTCCCTCCCTCTCTCTCTCTCCCTCTCTCTCTCTCCCCCTCTCTCTCTCTCCCCCTCCTCCCCCACTCTCTGTTGCGCTCTCTCTCTCTCTCTCCTCTCTCTCTCTCTCTCTCTCTCTCTGTCTCTCTCTCTCTCTCTCTCTCTCCTCTCTCTCTCTCTCTGTCTCTCTCTCTCTCTCTCTCTCTCTCTCTCTCTCTCTCTCTCTCTCTCTCTCTCTCTCTCTCTCTCTCTCTCTCTCTCTCTCTCTCTAGGAGGGACAACAATCCCCGAAACATGGTGGGTGCTAGGGACGGACAGGTATGAAGTCACTGGCCAGTTATTCAACAACACACCCATGTTATGCCTATGTATTTAAGTTAACCCCATCCCACAGTATGTTGCTTGGGAAGACTAGCAGCTGATTTAAGTGAACATCTTTGAATGAAGGGTAAGACGTGTAAATGACCTGACTGTTTGACTCGTCTACAGCACTTCTCAGACCGCGACAGACACGGCAGAGACTCCCGTGACTCGTGGGGGGGCGGCAGCGGCGGAGGTGGTGGTAGTGGTGGATACGAGAAGCGTGGTGGCGGCATGAACGCAAGGTAAACACCCTCCTCATAACCCAGCCAGATGGGGTCACTGAGTTCTGTGTGCTGCTAACAGAAGCCAAGCAACCAAAAGATGATACTTTTTCCTTGTAGCTTATGAAAAAATATTTGGGCAGCTTTAGCAGACTGACTTACACTTTGGGATACTGTGGGGGCTCTGTTTGACTACTCTGCAGTTATCGCCTCGTAAATGTTTGTGTGTTTTAATTAAATCGTTGATGTTTTTTATATTTCAGCAGGGAAGGCCGAGATTGGGAATCTGGACGCAAAATGGACGGAGACAGAGGCTGGCAAGGTATGCCAACAGTTGGATATGTGTGGCACTCAGAAGAAAAGCCATACTCCTCTCTGTATTTTGCTTCCTACAGTTTAAGTGGAATTAAATTAAATTGGCAAATCAGAATGGTGTGTTGAGCATGTGCTAGTAGGTCAACGATGCTAAATACAGACTCCAGAGCTACACGTAATATGCATTCAAGAGGATGCTGTTCTTGGAGAAGATGCAAACGCAGGCTTACATACTGAACACTTGTCTGTTAAGCGAGTCAGAAAAGGATGTGGCTTCTTATCACCACTGCCACTCAACACAGTTTACATGACCATAGTTTTCAGCGGTTGACCTGGTGTGTTTCAGGTGCAGATCGAGGCATGCCAGGCCAGACGCACATGGGCAGAGGCGGAATGGCCAGGTAAGGAACATTCACACAAGTGTCTTTATTAAGTGTGGCATAGTTTTTTCATTAATTTTGCGGTGGGGTCTAGTATTAATTAATGCCCTGTGAGACGTATTTGGCGAAAAAAAAAATTCCTTAGTCCTCCTGTTTCAGGCTCTTTTCATTTGCTGAAGGAGATGGAGCAGGGAGAATGACAGGTGCTGGGCACTTCTAGTCATGATGATGTGTAGATTCTCATACATCCAGGTCACGGTAGTCACGGTAGTCACAGGAGCTAAGTTGTAAGCAGCAGGACTTTGAAGCTTGAAGACGTTTCACCTTTCATCTGAAAGGCTTCTACAGTTCTAAAGTACTGAAGTGAACTGAAGAAGCCTTTTGCATGAAAGGTGAAACGTCTTCAAGCTCCAGAAAGAAGTCCAGTTGCTTACAACTTAGCTCCGTTGAGAAGTACTAAATGATTTCTCATGCAATGACACCTTTAATCTTTTTTTCCCCAATCTTATTAAAATGACTGAGATTGTCAAAAGCATTAATCTGTTTTGGTTTTTTGTTTTTTTTTTGCTCTGTAGTCGTGGTGGATATATGCAAACAGGAACGTCACAATCGATGTCCGGAGCCCTGAATCGTCCCAATCAGATGATGCAAGGCAGTGGGATGCAGGGCGGAGCTTTCGGTCGTCGATATTAATTGGCATTGTTCCTTTCGGTTATTTCTTTTGTTATCGTGATGCTTGGCTGCTTGTACATTGCTTACACATGCTTTGTAAATTTCAGATCCTTTTTTTAAAAAAAGAAACGTTTTTTTTTTTTTTCTCTCTTAAACAACCACACCCCACAAACACGAATGTCTACCAGAGTTTTTAATGTTGCTGTTTCCCCTCGGATGTATTTAATTTAAAATTTTGTTTAATGTTTTGGGGGGGGGGTGGGAGGGGTAGGAACAACTTTCATTCCAGATGTCTTACTTTGTGTGTTAAGGGGGTTACGTGTGATGTGAAAGTGTGCTATGAGACACTCAGGAATGGTCCAGAACCCTGTTGTCAGCTTTGTGGGTTGTGTGTCACTTATGAATGCGTTTTAATAAATTACAAAAATTGTTAATGTGTTGTTCCTGTTGCATGTTTGCCAGGTTTTTGTAAGTGCTTTAAACTAAAATATGAAATCTAGGAATAGTTTGAGCACAATGGCAGCACATCAGTGTCTTTACAACGCTCCTATGCACTTTAAACACGACAAATTTGAATTATATTTTTGCAGGCTGCATGTCATTGTCGCAGACTATTTTGTCAGAGCATCGGTAACCCTAACTGATAAGATTGAGATGACTTCTTAATTGTTTTAGGCAACATAGGGTTATGGGAAAGAATGTCTGGTTCTGGTCCATCCATTGTGCATAGAGGGTCATATTCAGCTTGCCTTGCAAAAACCATGAACATTCTTCTGACCAAGGCTACACAGTCAAATAACTGCCATATTTGGTGTTTCATGAAACATTGCGTGTTTTATTTTCATTCTGAAAAAAAAAGTCATTGGTAAAGTCTAAATATGTACTCAGTCTAATTTGAGACATGAAAGAGTGAGATTGTGAAAGATAAAGCTTCGTAGTCATTTCAGCTGCTCTAAAAATGCCAGAGGTCAGAGGTTGAGGAGGCAGGAAAGGAAGCAGAGAAGTGAGTGCAAAGGCCAGCAAGAACAAGCAGAGGAAGTAGGCTAAGCACGTGAAGAATGAGATCACCAGAAGGGGGGGGGTGGTTGAAGTCCCTTAAATGACCATTCCTGAGGCTCAGAGACTACCCATTATGTTGATGTGGCCAAGGATCTGGAGATGACTGCAAGCACAAGCATAACTGGTAGCCCAGTGCCACTCGTGACATTTAGCTGACGCTCCTATCCAGAGAAACTTACAGTGAATGAGGTACATGGACAGTTCCCTTGGAGCAATGTGGGGTTAGATGCCTTGCCCAAGGGCACTTCAGCTATGGATGAGGGTGAAGGAGAACACCCTTAGGAAAACACATAGGTTATTTACATCCCCACCCTCATTTGAAACCTGCAATCCTCCGATCCTAAGACTGACTCCCTAACCATTAGGCCACAGCTGCTGCTGATAGTCCCAACATCTGTGGTGCACCCAGTAAAAATGGTAGGCGCTAGCCCAATCAAGGCTCCGATCAAGACAAGGCCAGTGTTTCCTGACTCTGCCTGACTAGCACAAGTACCTGATGAGAGTGTCCGTCAAAGCACTGCTGGTTGTGCAGTCTGAGAAGTGTAGGAGGCTGACTACAGACTCAGCTGGAGAAGAGGAATGCTGTGCGATTACTTGAACTGGAGACAGGCCTGAGAAGAGAGGGCATGTAAGTACCATGTCGTCAGCACCTGCTGTGAGCAAACATGCTCTTCATCTAGGGTTGCCACTTATGTCTGACAAAAAAAACATTTCGGCAACCCAATCAACCTTTTTGCTTCTGAGCAGCAACCCGGTGTCAGTGTCCTGGGAGAATATTTTTTCCCCGGGAGAGACCATTAAAGACCAGGACAATCAGGTAAAACCGGGACAGGTGGCAGCACTATCCTCATCTCCCTCCCTCCTTTCATCCATCCATCCCCTCCTTCCTATTTGTCTTTCTTTTTGCATATTAAGTGTGGTCTTTGTTTATTCCTGTGCTAATGGATTGCTTTCCAGTCAGAGCTGAAGATGCAGAAGACCTGGCTGCCCAAGGGGTGCTGGAGCAGCCGGGGGAGGGGAAGGTATTCCTGCGTGACTGTAAACGGTAGGAGGCCTTGAAAGGCATGGCTATTACTGCAGGTTGTGCTAGTCCAACAACAACAGAGGGCACAGTGCAGCTGCAGCAGCCAACAAGTACGGAGAACAGGGCCATTAGGCCAGTGCAGGCCCAGCCAACATCAGGCAGGGACACGGCTCAAATATCTATTTATATGGCACTTTATGCTAAGGTTAGGGTTAACAAAAAAAAAGTAAATATTGCGTTTTGTTTGGGAATCACACCAAGCAATCATAATTTCTCTCTATGAATCCACAACATTGGTAGCAGAACATCCTAGACAAGTCCCCAAACTACATAACATATGAGAGCCCTAGTTGATCAGAAGGACTTGATTATGCAACTCAAGAGGCCCCATTCCACATGCCACCTTACAGCCCTTACACAGGCCATGACCTATTGCATCAGGCATGACATTGCTATGTCAGGCTTATGTTATAGGCTCAAAGTATTTTAGAATACAAACGTTAAGACCTTAATTCCACTCTGCATATAAGCCTATATGGAGACTGCTAAATTACTGAGCCAGTTTTCTTATGTAATCAATAATGTAGTAAAAATGTAGTCAATAACTTTACCTTTTTCACATATTTTGAAAGAACTGCTGTACTATTAAGTAGTGCTGTCTTTTTTCCCTGTATGACTGTGAGCTGGTCGACATGGTCTTGTTAATATTGGCTTGTATTAACATAGGGCTTGCCTATAGTTATTTAACTTTTGATATCTCTAAGGTTATGGTTATTTGGGCTACTCATCCTTGTCTTGCTAGCCACATCTGCATATCCAACCTCATTACCCATAAAAGCTAAATGATGGCTAGTCATTTGGCAATCTATTATATAGGCTACTAGGAACATGTGATTCTTTGCAGATAATTGCCCCAGATTCCAGTTAAAGTATTGATTTTACATACTTACAGAATTAGAGTTGTTAAATGTTAGAATGACTAACCTTAATGAAAATCACTTTATTGTGCTTCTGAAGGTCAGATCAGTTATGGGTAAAATGACACTCCAAAATCACACAGTCCTCCTCTGGGTGCTGCTTTCAGTGCCCCCAGATAATCAATGCACTAAATAATAACTTGACCTGATGTCAGTTTATGGATTTTATATTTTCATTGTACTCTCCTGTTGCAGTTGCACATTGTATAATGCACATTTGAAATAGATAGCACTGTCCAGCAGAGGGCAACCACATACTATTTTGTTTTAACTGTCATGTTGCCCATCACTCTTAAAATCCAAATGTGAGCGATAAAGTTCATTTCAGTGATTTGCTGTAATGATAAGATGTATATGGTCCCATTATACTATAAATATCATGACTGTTAAATCTACTGACAAATAAGCGTTTCCAAGCTAAGCAGTTGTCTATTTACTGAACATAACACGTTGGGTGAGTTATATATGATTTAGGCCAAATAAACAGCATGTTTCGAAAGACAGTTAGCAGTTTGCCTCTGAACTCCTTGTTGGTGTTTTTGTAGTTCTGCTTTGCTGTTTCCCCTATTTTAAAAGTCCCGACAGTGGGTGGTGGCAGTTGTGAAATGTCACCATACCACACCCTGCGCCACGTCTCGCCTCGGCTCGGGTTCACGCTCGCCCCGTGTCGCAAAAAAGTGTAGGGTCCGAGGTGGGTCGAATTGGCATGTCGTTTGGACACGCCACCACATGTCGGCACTGTGAACGCGACAGACGACCCACTAATTTCGGGTGAAATTACCGGTAAATTGGGCAGTGTGAAAGTGCCTTTAGACAAATGTCCTCAGTGGTGGAAATCCTCATGGCCTCCCCTCATTGTGTAAGTCATTAAGCATTGGTGAGCATGCATATAAATATATCTGTGGACATTATTGATTGGATGCTTTGGTGATTGCGATTGATTGATTGATGTATCCTTAACCAAAGTTTATGGTAAGCCATCTTATTCAAAAAAATGTAGTCAGGTACAGATGGCCACAAATGAAATAAACAAATACTAACACACACAATCAAAATGCAGATTAAATAAGCAAGGATAACTGAAAAATGTGCAGATATGCAGTGAATTGAAGAATGAAGAATAGAAAAAGAATGCCTTTTGTTGTCACTATACACATGCACAATGAGATTAAAGGCAGCTCCTGTGTAGAAATGTTATATGAAATGTTATATGAGTAGTAAGTGGTATGACCAGGAGGACCAGTGGCCTTTTAAAGTGACACCTTTTAAGTGGCCCTCCTAGTGCCTGATATATGGCGAGGTGTCTGTGACAAGACACCAACGAGGCTGTTAAGTTAAGTGGGTCTTGAGGAAGGCATCCTCCTATGTCCTAGAGTAACCTCTGCTTGTTGTGTGGCCCCTTGTGGGAGGGTGGGGTCTTGTGATGATGTCACTATTTCAGATCAGGCTGTTCTCCCTCAGCCAATCAACAGCCAGAGCAGTTGGTGGGCAGGGCCCATTGTGGCATTCCCAGAAATGGGATTGATGGGGGAGACTGCCTCTCATCTTCTGTCGGATACTGTGACACGTGCGTGGCCCCCTCACATAGCCGGTGAAAAACCCTAGTGTGATTTTTATTAATCCACCATCTTTCTGTTTTGTGGTGGGGATACTCAATTCCAGTTTCCAAGTAGGAGTGTTTAGCTTGGCAGTGGTCCACTATTATGGGATGGCCAGACAGCAGATAGAGCCAGCAGGCAGCTCAGGGCATGAGGTGTGGGGGGGGAAGCAGAGCCTTGGCGTTCTGGCCCCTCAGTGCATCTCTTTCTCCCCCACAGACTGGAAATCCCTCCACAGAGCTCACAAAAACTAAAGGCATTTGCTTCGAAGACTTTTCTTTTGCATTTCTGGTGCATGTAGTTCACATTTAATCACATCAGCATGACTTTGGCCAAGGCTCAGAATGCAGTCACAAACAAAAAAGAAAAACCCAGTTTTTTTGGGCCCTGAAATTAAATCCCACAAATGAAGTGATGGTAGAGATATGCTCTTTGTGAACAATATCAATGGTATCTCTTGTTCACACATGTGGTCTGTTTCATTCAACTCTGGCGTGTCTGAATATGTCAGTGAACGGCAGTGGTATTCGAGCCCGAGCAAGCAGCTAACATTCCTGTGTGGATGTTTCAGGTGAGCTAAGCGAAAGCTAAGCGAAAAAGGAACCATGAGGATACCATGGCGACTAACACTCTCATTACACAGTCCTGGGTCCTTATGTTGTTGATATGCTTCAGTGGACACCACACAGGTAGTATTCTATTCCTCTGTTGTGCTTGTGGGGGTTGGGGGGGTCATGTTGGTTTGTGTGGTTTGTGTTGCTGTTTTGTAACTGTGTAACTGCCTGTGTAGGCTACCAATACTACTAGTGTGTGACCTTGAGGGAGACTGATCCAGAGCCCTCCTCCCTCTGTGATGACCCTTTTTTTGATTAAACTTGATAACCCATGTGATATGTGGAGGTGGACACACAAAAACAAAATCTTCTGTCCACATTTGTTTTGTGAGTCATTTGTGAGTGCACTCTCAACAGTACCCGCGCTGACTGCTCTTAAGCCAAGGCTGGGTAGGCTAGTCAGTCAGCGGGCAGTGGTCACTTAATCAAAATCACTCCCTATCACTTTGCCAATGGATCTCAAGTGCCTGATAAACAGGATAACCTCATGTTCCATATCCAAATGTACACATGGTTTTCATTAAGTGATGTGTTTTCTTATTTTGAGTGTTTTGATTAAACATGCCCTGTGAAGAAAAATATTTGGTATCTTATTGATGCTTGTTGTGAAATATGTAGAACTTTCTGTTCCTTCAGGAGCCTCTGGGCCTCTTGGCCAGTTCATTAAATACTATGAGAGCCTGACTTACGACCAGCAAGCTTTACATCAGAGTCACCAGAGAGTTAAGCGTGATGATGCTGTGTCTCCCAAGCAGCTAAGGCTAAACTTCAGCGCCTTCCAACGGTAACACCCTTCATCCCACTCAATTCAATTCTATTCAATTCAGTAAAGCCTTATTGGCTCAATAAAAGCTAAAAATGGCTTAAAATTTACCTACAAAGTTTAATAAAGCTTTGTACTGCCAACTGTGTTTGTCCCACCACTTTCCAAAATGGTTGACTGATCATGGTGGTTGTTCTCAGAATCCATTTAGTGCTGATGTCTGATTTTGTGGTGGCCTTTCTCAGGGACTTTCACTTGCTGCTGGAGCAAGACTCAGAGGGATTTGCTGATAACTTCAGAATTGATGTAGGGCACGGACAAGGTGCCGTGGATCTTTCTCACGTGTTCTCAGGAAGGCTGGAAGGTATGTTTAAGGTGAAGATAAACCTCACTGCCCTGCTTTTCCTCACCCCTCTACACCACGGATTTCATCTGCAGACCTGCTCTTAGGGGTGTTTGTTCTGTGCTCATGTTTGGCATATTTGACACCATGCCTTCTGTATGTATCATAAAGAAAACATTTCTTTGGTGGCTGTATTAGCTCTGCTCCTTGGTATGACATCTAAGAGATTGCCAGATGGTGAACATCATAGATTATGTGGACCATGTTTGCTTCCTGAATTAGAAATGTCTGTAAGTAATGTCATTCAGGTGACTCATGGCCATCGCTTTCTTCTCCGTGTCTCAGATGAGGACCAGTCCTCCTGCCACGGCTCCATCATCCAGGGCCTGTTCCAGGGCTCCATTGCCACGGCGAACGGAACCTACCACGTGGAGCCCATGCACAGCTACACGACCAACAGCAAGTCTGAGTTCCACTCCATCATCTACCACGAAGACGACATAGGCAAGTGAAGAAAAGACACACATGGTAGCCTACTGACACACACACACACACACACACACACACACACACACACACACACACACACACACACACACACACACAAACACACACACACATACACACATACACATACACACACACACTCCTGCTCCCTTCCATCCCCCTCATAGCCTTAAGCTCTGATTATCCTGTTTGTCATTTGCAGTTTAGTGGGAGATGCTCTTTTCCAGGCAGTTGGCGAGTCAGACCGCCAGGCTGGGGCCGCTATTTAGCTGGGGCAGGTCTTTGATGCCAAGGCGGGCGGTGCCAGGGAAAGAGTACCAGGCAGGGGGTAGTGGATGGGAACAACATGCTTTCAAGGGAAAAGGGGAAAGGGGGGGGGGGGGTTCCGAAACATTTTGTTCCTGAAAAACAACTTTTGAGCAGTCGTTTCCTAGCATTTTTTTTAAGGCTGACTTGAGGGTGTAACTCGTTCTGGGCTATAAGACGGCTAAGCTTGTTGACACAGAAGTAGCCCATAGAACACCCTTACACCAACCCCATAACCGCTACATACACACACGCACACACCCCCACACTGCCCAGGAGCAAGGGAAATATTTTGCTCTTTTTCATGGAATCCCATCGCATCGCAGGGGCCCAGGAGGTGTGAGGGCTTAGCAGGACGGCAGCCAAAGAAAAGAGAGAGATGTGGGGGTTGGATGGGGCACACTGGGGTTTACAAAAGTATTAGGTGACACTGATCCCATTGTTGGGAAGTCTCTAAACCCGTTTTTCAGCTACACGCTTTTAGTATGTGTCTGGCATGGATGCAGAAATAAACACAGGCCAAGCAGATGCTCACTGGCAGCACTGATGTCTGATGTAAGTTACAGTTATTGGAGTGGAGTTCTCTCACCCTACATACCCCTTTCTCAGTGAAGTTAGCCTTTTTGGACAGATTTAAAATTGCGTTTATACATTTAATCAAGAAACCTGTGTTCTGTGGTGAGCTAGTATTAAAGCAGAAGGATTTAGAGGCTTTAAGTATTTGGCAGGTGCATGCAACTTTTGCAGCGCAAAAGGAATGCAAATCTGTACTTTTTCCTGATTAATTAGGTGAGATTAGGCTCCTTTATTAGTCTCCTCCAGAGAGACATTTATCTCGGAGATAGGGCAAGGTGCAGCAACAGGAATGACACAGAGAGGCACAACATACACTGCAACATACAGCACAAACATAACATTGGACATTCTCACTCACTGACCTAAACTATCCAATGGTAATTATTGCATATTAACTTAACTTGTGAAAAGACATTAGTCTGAAGTTAACCTAAGCTGTACAGGCTTAAAATTAGATGGAGTGTTTCATGACCTTGGCTGTACAAAATGTCTGGGTTGGTTTGACCATAGTTTTATCACTGTGTAGTCTCTCTGTGTCTGTCTCTATCTCTCTCACTCTTTCTCTATGTGTGTGTGTGTGTGTGTGTGTGTGTGTGTGTGTGTGTGTGTGTGTGTGTGTGTGTGTGTGTGTGTGTGTGTGTGTGTCACATAGTATGGGGAAGAAAGAGAAGCAGAGGCAATAATCTTTTGTAGCTATAACGTTAGGTAAACAATCCCTGAAGTGCTCTGTGGTTACCCTGGGCCATGTGATCTCCTAGTTGAATTCGGACCACATGCGTATGGCGGGGGAGGGAGGTTACTATAGGGCATTTCCCATACTCTTGGCGGCAACGTTCCCCATTCAACACTTACTACCCGGCTTCCTCCATGAGGCACAAACAACAACACAGAGTAAGGTGTGCCCGCATGTTGTGAAACACATGTAAATAGCTAAACCAATGGAGATTTATATTCTTCACATCATGAGGAGAAAGCCTTTAACTCTGAAAGAATGCCGGGTGATCTCATATTTATTTTCTTACAGTAATAAAGGGATTTGGCCTGAGAATGCCTCAGCCTTGCCATGTCATTAGCTTGGCTTGACTCTAGAAGTAAAACATCAGGCTATGTGAAATGAGGTTGTAAATCAGGCAGTCTTTTAGGACTCATCTTTCACTGCAATAGGCGTTCATTTCCTCTGTGTGTTTCACTCAAACGTTTTTTTTTTCTTTTGCGCGAGGGGGGATACAAAAGCTTGCAACAATACTTCAGAGTGGAGTCGAGCTTTAGAGTGGAGTGAGGCAGAGGGGCCAGTGAGTTTTTTGGGAGCAGTCTGGAAATAATTCCATCAATGGGTCAGTGCCCGTTGATTACCCTATGCACCCCCACCCCACAAACAAAGCTCTGCTCTGCTCGGCTGCCATTGGCTCCTTTTCATTCAGCCGGATCGTCTGACCCAATCGCGCACGGTGCTCTCGAGTGAGCTGTTGGAAAAATGATAGCATGAGAGTTAGCCCTGTCCCAGCCTTGGCCAATGATCAATTTACTCTGTTGAAGTAATCTTATCTGGTCATTGAAGGCAGAACCCCCCTCACTTGGTCTTGCTGCGATAATAAACACAAGCTTTCATTTTCACTGAGCCCGTTGTAATCTATAAAAGAGCGTGTTTGGCAAATTCTTTTATCAGTTTGGTGTGTGTGTGTGTGTGTGTGCAGAAAGATGCTTTGTCATGACCTTTTTAAAGGTGGAGCCAGTAAGGACAATGCAGTTTATACAAATGCAGTTTATTTTGTCTGGCTTTGTTCAGGATGTACTAGGGCACTAGACAAACAACAACGCGTTAGACCTTCCTGTGATGCTCTAGCCACCACATCAAAATGCACACCAACAGCTGTCTTCATATTTAGCAATAATGCCATTTTATACAGTTTTCTTATCAAATTAACTTTGCCTTAATTTATCACACTTCAAGTTGCAACTCATCACCAGTATTCTTGGGGAGTTATTAGCAATATAGTTACTTAATGCACTCAGGAGATCCTCGAGGCAGCTCAAGGGCATCGCAGTGAAGAGTGGAGCCTTTGACATTTGCAGTTTTTGTGCCAGCCTTGATGAAATGTCCCCTGACTGCACTTTCGTAAATGTCTCAACATACTATGTCGGATCATGGTCACTGCGTGTGTCTGTGAAACAAGCCCTGTGGTTTCACTGGGTTTACATAGTGGACACTGGCATTGCTGTGAAGGACTGTTTAGTGTATTAACATATGTAATATATAAATTTTAGAGTAGATACAGTAGGAGCAAATGATAGGTAAATGTCAAAATCAAACAATTCTTAAAACGTGTCTTCAGAATAATGTTTTGTGTCATTGATAGAAGCACTGTTTTCAAACACCAAGTCAAAGTATCTGTGCTTTGTTCTCCTACCAACTTGTTGAGACTTTCTATATGTACTTTTACCAGGCGAATTGTTGCAGCCATCTTGTACTGTATTCCAGAGCACTCCTTCAGAACACCAGAACACATTGTTCGTTTGACTCAGTGTGACAAGTCTGAAAAACTATCCCATGTTCCCACAACTGCATGCCAACCCAACATGCATTTCTGCTTGCAATTTCGAGTGGTCCATTAATGTATGTGTGACAAAGGGTGGGGGGTTGCGGATTCTGTACCATGAGAGAAGAGATTGAGAATGCAAGCTAGCACATCTGGACTGAATAAAGAGTTTGCCCTTTCCCTCCTCGTTTCAGCTATTGTACATGGCTCTCGGTCTGAAGGAGCTGAAGAAAGAGAATTGGTTTCAGATCATTTATTGTCTCTCTTCAAATTTCAGCCGCCCATCTATCCTACGCTCCTCCACTAATTGCCTCTTAAAATACTGTTAACACAGATATTAACAAGTTTTTTTTGCAAGAGTCTGCAGTGCAAAACAGCTCCCACTTCCTGTTATATATCTGTATGTGTGCGTTTTGATTGTAGATGCGTGTGCACATTCCTTCTCACTGACACGTTGTAGAAGTTCAAATGTGTGTGTTTATTGTTTAATTGCAAGTACGTGGTTATTTTTAGCCAGGGTGTGTGCTGGTGTGTGGGTGGTGGGTGTGTGCTCACGTGTGTGTGTGTGTGTGTGTGTGTGTGTGTGTGTGTGTGTGTGTGTGTGTGTGTGTGTGTACGTACACGTCTGTGTGTGTGTCAACGCGAGTGTACACGCGTCTGTCTGTGTGTGTCTCCGTGTCTCTGTGTGTGTCTCCATGTGTGTCTCTGTCTCCACAGACATGTCTGCCCTGGGGAACAGATTTAATGGTCTCTGTGGGTCGGACCTCTTGGCGCAGCTTGCCAGAAGCATAAGACTGAAGGAGGAGGAGGAAGAGCAGGTCAGACTTGACATCATTTCTTACCAGCCTTCAGCATGCTTCCCCCAGTCTTTTCTATACAAAGGCTAGTTGTCCTACTCCACCCCCCACCCCAACCCCACTTTATAAATAAGATTCCCATCTTTATTGTTCCCATGTCCAGAAATACCTTCATATATAAAAAACCCCAGCTTTTGCACAGTTGGGGAGCAAGTGTTCCGGAACAAATGGGTATTTTTGGACTTCATTTCCTGTACCAGTTTCAGATTGTACCCAGTGTTTGTGGTTGTTTTGATAGGCACAAATGGGGGCTAAAAGTCATGTGTGCTAAAGGCCACATATCTGGTCAAATCTACTCAATATGGGCCATTGTGTAAGGAAACATTTGAATTGTCGCCAAATCGTAATCAGTTAACAATAAAGGTAAACAAACAGTTGGCGTAACAAAGCGTGGGACAGCAATATCTCATCGTTACTGTACACAAACAGTATTTTTAAAACACAACGCACCTCACAAGAGCTCCCAAATGATTTACGCACATGTTTATCCTAGAACCACCTTCACGTCCTTGTTTTGGTTCCCACCCCTGCACTGCCAGCAGGACGTGGAGTAGGTTGTTTAAGGTCCATATGACGTGTCCTTCACAGGATGAACCACTGATGAGGTCCAGGAGAACAGCGGATGATTCCAAAACCACCTGTCTGCTTCACCTGCAGGCCGACTATTTTTACTACCGCAGGTTCGGAAGCGTGGAGGCTGTTGTGGCACAGGTAACTAGAGGATAGAGGCAGACCTTTCAGAGGTTCAGAGAGTTCAAAGACCTGCCACAGTATTGCCAAAGTATTTGCTCCACCAGTTCACGGAACCAGCCACTGAATCCCTAATTATCACCTTTTTTCAGGCATGTAGATGAAGTAATTAGTCAAATTACACATGTCAAGATCACAGGCAGAAGAAATACCTGGCAGGACTTTTACTGTTTTTAAGCTGGTTGCTCCACACTATAGCACAGTGTCAGCAAACAAAAAATGCAAACTTACAGTCAGAGAAACACATGTACACACACACTGTATGTACATATGAGATATGGACATATGAGATATGGACACATACCAAAGTCCAAAGTGGTGGATAAATAGACAGGAGAAATGCAAACATGTGAGCTGATCTGAGATGGAATGTGGGCTGCTTGGGAATCGCACCTTTGGCCTTGGTGTAGTGGCGCCAGGGTGTTCCCCTGAGGCACAGGAATGCCGTTTTCATCCGTGTTTCGGGGAAGACCATGGGCAACAATGGTCTGCTAATGTACTTTTTCATTGTTAAAAAATGTGGCGCAAAGTGTCTCCCATTGTGGGGCCGGGGGAAGTGATGTTATGTATTTGCAGACTGGGGTGGATGAACTTCTGGGGGAGAGGCTGGACATCTGCCAAATCCTACCTTTGCCAAGCTTCATGAGAACATACAGTCTATTTGAACTATGAAACAAATCAAATGCGTTACACAATGTTTGTATACAAAGAAGACGGGGGCAGAATTTCCGTCATTTGTAGTGCCCACATGTTTAATTTGTCACTAGGATGTTATGTTCTGTACAACAAAAAAAGCCATTGGCAATCGCATTTGAAGTCAGTTCTTTTTGTGCCATTTACGATTTTATAGTTATTGTTGCTCAGAAATAACTCATGCAAGCGATGTAGGCAACACATTTTACAGCTTCCTACTGATTTCCCTTTAGGAAACATTGTTTCAACTGCTATGCCGTCAAGCTGGTTTGAAATGCAGCTAAATGTTGGTTTGACCTGACTACATATCTAATCTTAACAAATCTAAACATAAATATAAAGTGATAGTTACACTAAAAAAGAATATTCAACTGTCCTCCACTCAAGTTTATTCAAAGTCTTATTATTATTGTCTTATACTAATAAAAATAATTCTAAAACAAACAAAGTAATACTACAATATTATAGACAATATGTAACAATGTATTCTTGAAGAGCTTGGTCTCAGTGACACTTCGAACGCGCTGATCTGATCTGTCACTTTAAGAGCTCCAACCCCTGCGCATACGTCACGTTTACCTAATGTGAACCATTAGTTATGGGTGGGTGTTACGTCATGGCCTTGATGGAGGTAGTGTATCCGCTCAGCCAGGGTGCCAGGGTGCCAGGAGCCTGAATAAGATGCGGGCGGCGAGAGAATGGGTGCGCGTTCGGGTGAGAGTTCAGGGCAGGTGGCCAGGCACTGTGCCGCATGCGATCCTACCACACTCTTTCGTGTTGGCATACCACACTCTTCCAGTGTGTGGGCTTCCAGGTCTCTCTTTGGCTGGCAGCTCAGGGGCGCTATGTCTCTGGCAGCTTGTACTGGTATGTGGTAACATGCTGGCTGTGCCTGGTGGTCATCAATCGTGAGCTATGAAAGATGCGCTCTGGCCCGACTCTCCTGGGGGACTGTGCCGTCCGGTGCAGGCAGCCTACCAAGGTCTGCCCCCCTTTGTGGCATGGTGTCAGGCTTGCAGTCTGCCATGTGTTGTGTTAGGACAAGGCTGTGATGCAAGTCTGATGAAATGTCAGTCAAGTAACTTTCTCCGAAGTCACGATATAACGGCCATAATTAATATGTTTGTGAAAGGCTGGCTGATGCTGTCCCCGGCACGTATCTTCTACACGTGCATTAGGACATAACCCTGTACCCTCTGCTGTGTGTGCTTGGAGCCACATCAACTATTTCTGTTTCCTAAGGTTGAAGAGCCTATGTGATACGCTTTATCATGCCAGGGTACTTCACGGTGGTCATTGCCATGTTCTCCCACCACACTGAAACAGTTACAAATCAAATCATTTCTACCAGATGTCTGTCAGTTAAGATATATGCCACCTTGGACACCTTTTATATATATTTGCACCATATACTGTATTTGAAATGATAGATAAGACCATCTGCAGTATGTTTTGTTGCACTCCATGCACACATATAAACCCAGATTATCTTAAACTATATTACTATAGTCTTCACAGTTTTTGTGCTACAGTACATCAATAGAAGTATCAAAGCCAGTGCTCACCTAGCCTGGTAAACCAGCCCCTTATACTTCATTTTATTTTGTACAGAGGGTGTGGCAGTGCTGTATTGACAAACAATGTGGATTCTGCTGAAGTTTCAAACAAGCAGCCCTGCCTTTACCCAATCGCTAACGTCTGGCTGTCACGTATGCAATTAGCCTGCCTATGCACTACAATTCAAATGTAGCACACAAAGTCAACGTCATCGCTCATGAACATGTTTGCTGATTGGCTAGGACTGGCTGGTACCTAATAAAACAATGTTAATGGCAGCACAGCCAGACCCTATGTACAATATGACATGAAGTATGAGGGGCTGGCTAGTGTTTACCATATGTTAGTCTCTAAACTAGACCTATTACACAGCATATCTCTCTGCACTTCTCCATAGGTGGCCTCTTATATGAGAGCAGTGAATGATATATATGACACGGCCGACTTTGAAGGCATCATGCTCATCAACTTCAAAGTGAAATCTCTCACTGTGAGTACCATCAAGTCATGTGATCGTGAATGACTGGTGATTGGACTGTGCTGAGAAACAGTTACAGTTAATGCATAAGTCTGTCCATACACATAATGAGCAGGTGTTGATAGTATGAAATGACCTGGCGTGTGGCCAAAGAGGTGGCAGAGGTCATTCTGACACTATGCAGATGTACATGCATGAAGTATGTAGTCATTGCTGATTGCAACGCGGCTTTAGAAGCTACGATCCATTTCCACATTTTTTACCCCAGCTATTCACTAAATGAAATTTTCAATTAGCTCAATTAGATTGCTAATATTTAATTAGAATAATATATTATATAGAATAATAATTCGAAATTTCAATTAGATTTCAATTAGCACCACTCGTCAGCGAGGTAGAGGACGTAAATACTGAAATCATGTGTATTACGTGCACAGGTGAAACCAGGTGATTTGGAATATGTGGTACTGGACTGTAGCTTCTGTATCTACGTTGGCAATCCCATGATTTAGTTATATAACATTACTGTATTTCTGTTCTCAGATGATTAGCTTGTAGTCATGTAGTATATAGTTATAGCTGTTTAACTTTTCTCAGGTGATCAGTATGTGCTCATGTAATATGTCACTTGTGATTTTTCTGCTCAGATCATGACAGAAGAGGAGCGAGGTATCCCCATGAATCGACCATTCATTGGCCCAGAAAAGCTGCTCAGTCTCTACTCGGAGACCAACTGGGGGAACTACTGCCTGTCGTACCTGCTCACCAACCGGGACTACAGTGGAGTACTGGGCCTCGCGTGGGAAGGGAAGGCAGGTAAAACAAACAGCCATAAAATAAAACAAAAACATAAGACCCTCATTGACAACTTAAGCTGACTCCTGGCAGTGGAAGTGTGACTAATAGAACTTAACAGGGCCCACGTGAGTTGGGCTGTGTCACACCTAATAACTCTTAAACGGCAGACTTGAAACTCGTTTGGTATTTGCCCTTTGTCCATCTCTGTCCTTGACACATTATCAGGGGCACGCCAACACGCCTCTTCCTGCTTTTATCCCAACCCCCCCTTAAGCTCATTGCCTCAATATGAAACTTTCCACTCAGAAAGGACTCAAGACAAACAGGATGTTGGAAACTTACCAGCAGGGCAGACAACAGCATTTCTGGATTCACATTGTTTTCATTACCATTTTTAATCTACTGTGGGATTTTAAATGTAATTGTGAAGTAATTTTGTTAGTTCTTGACACAGACCATGACCGCCTCTCTAACTGGGCAATTGTTTTTTTTTATTGGATCTTACTTTTCAATAGCTCTTCCTAGAAGTCTTTTTCTTGGTCTGTAATTTGGTTAGGAATCGAATTAAGCATTTGAGCCTGTCTTTTGTTTTAGCCTAATATCAGTTGATTTTCAATGGCGATCAAGTGAACATCAGTGTGCCACAATGGCAGCTCATTGGTAAACTGTGCACAGAGCGAATTTACCAGGTGGTGGCCAGACAAACACACAAAAGAGCAGCTAGTGGGGCAGCTAGTGGGGCAGCTAGTGGGGCAGCTAGTGGGGCAGCTAGTGGGGCAGCTAGTGCGGCAGCTAGTGCGGCAGCTAGTGCGGCAGCTAGTGCGGCAGCTAGTGCGGCAGCTAGTGCGGCAGCTAGTGCGGCAGCTAGTGCGGCAGCTAGTGCGGCAGCTAGTGGTTAGGAAGTTGGTCTTGCAATCGGAAGTTTGCCGGTTCGAATCCCGCCCTACCAATGGTTGAGATGCCCTTGAGCAAGGCATCTAACCCCACACTGTTCCAGGGACTGTAACTGAAACCCTGTAAATATCTGTAAGTCACTCAGGATAAGAGCATCAGCTAAGTGTAATGTAAAAAGATAATGAGTATTATAATTCCTTGACCAGGGAACCCACTGTTCCCTGCTACATCAGAAATTATTATTACATTTTATCTTTGTTATCACATTCTACGATGCCATGCAGGACACATTGCCCCACACTTGCCTGGACAAAGAAAGTATTCACACTTTTCCCAGTCTCAGCATGGCTACAACTCTTTGAATGTCAGTGGCATCCCACATGTGAACTGACAAAGTAGGCTGTGTTGTTGTGGTGGAGGTGGGGGTGGGTGTGTAGTGTTTAGTGTGTGTGTGTGTGTGTGTGTGTAGTGGGGGTTGGGTGGAAGGGTAAGAAAAGTAGGTTGGGTTTCTTCAGTGTTGCCATCACATTGTCAGCTGGGCGGCTGTAGATTGGCTGAGTGGAGGGGTGTGAGGCCACTTAAATACCTCCATGTGACGAAAGAGCTCAGCAACAACCCCCCCATGCTATACCCTCCTCCTCCACCACCACCACCATAAACCAATACTGGCTGTGCACTGGCTACATTCCACAACTTGGATTTGTCTCCATGGAGACATGTTACATGGGATCCTTTCTAGGTCCAGTGAGCATGCACATTTCGAAACGTAAAGCCATCTGTGTTGTCCACAAAGTAAATGTCCATAGCCATATCAAGTCGCTCCAAAGATCTGGAGGAAAATGACTGGTCTATGGAGGCCACATGAACTAAGAATACCACTTGTTGAGCATAGGAAGGAAGATGTCAGTAGTTGTAGCAATGTCCCCAGTGAACTATGAACTTGTGGCCCTTGCTCTCGGGGCCCCTGTCATTCCTCATGGCTTAAAATCTTGCCATGCTCTGTTTATTACGCTTCAAACATGTTTACATCTTGACGACAGGGGAGGGTGGGGTCTAGCTCAAAACATGGGATAGAAACTTTGTTATTGACGAGAGAGAGAGAGAGAGAGAGAGAGAGAGAGAGATAGATAGATAGATAGATAGATAGATAGATAGATAGATAGATAGATAGATAGATAGATAGATAGATAGATAGATAGATAGATAGATAGATAGATACGTCCTTTATCAAGACGTCCCGTAGCTTATATGTACAGAGAGGACATTGCAGAAACCAGTGTGTGTAGTGGAGGTTAAAAAAAATCCTAAACAAACACTGGGTTTAAAACAGTGCACATGATTAACAGGGTGGCTAACATCCCTTTAAAATTTAGAGACTGCTCTAACCTACCAGTGAGTTTCAACACACATTTCAATCACATTAGTCATGGATTTAGCATGTAAATAAATCGAATAGCTGTAAAACAGTGAACCTGAGTAAAGCCTGCTGTTGTGGCTAGCCTGCTTATTCAGAGCGTAAGCTGGGTGCTGTTGTGAATACAAGCTTACCATCCCATTGTGGAGCGCTGATAGTAGCCCTTTGGCCCAACGCTTGCTCAAAGACAAAAATGGATTGGCCTGAGCCTGATGGAAAAGTAGCCTAATATAGCTCCTGACATGTGTGGGGGCTGAATGGAGAGTTAGGACTTGGGTGGGGATGGGTGGGGTGGGGTGGGGCGGGGCGGGGGTTGTGTGAAGTGGCTGGGTCGCAGATTGTTGAAAGTGAAAACCACATCTTAAAACATGAGCTCAGTGTGGCTGTGGTGAGGCAGCGCCATTTGACAGGAATGATCCGCTTTCCTTGGGTCACTCCCCGTGATGTCTCAGTTGAAACACACACATACACGCACATAAAGAGCCCTTTTCCCATTACCCTGCATGTCTCAACTCGTTGGCCTTAGTTTGCTCTCTCATGCATTGATTAATGGCAATTTTTGTGTGTTTCTTCCCACCTAGAGTGTTGTAACGATTGAGGTGAATCACTGACATAAACTCAGTTGTGAAATCCTCAGCTGATAAGGTTGGCATTCTTGGCAATCCATTGCCATGGGTTTCTGGATGGGAGAGAGAGAGAGATAGGGAGAGACGGAGAGGGAGAGGGAGAGGGAGAGATGAGGTTTTAGGAAATCAGCTTGTTTTTCCACGGTGACCACTGCTAGAATCCTGCCTGTAGCGGCATGCCCCATAGCTGCTTTGTCACACAGTGCATTCGCCTGGTTAGAATCACTGTGTCTCAATTATCCTGCATTCCTTTAAGGTTTCCTCTTTCTTATTGTGAACCAAGTACACGTTGGTCTTTGGCATGTGCCTGCCGAGATCCAGAAAGCCAAATAGTTTCAAAACACAACATGTTTAGGCAGTTGTGCCACATCACGAGTGAATGTCTTGACACCACTCACCGCTCAACACAGAATCAGAATCACATTTTATTGCCCAAGTACATAGTCATCATTGACTAATATTGGTTTCAAAGTCTTGCTTCAGTCTTATGTGTGTGGTTCCTGTCATTGAATATGGTAACAAAGTGTAACCATGGTTGAGTGTGCACAGCCATGGTCTTGGTGGCTTTTGTTTGTTATATTTGTGAGGTTTGTAGTATCGCATTGAATTCCATGATTGACAATGCACGCATTCTAAACATTCTGTCTCTAAAAATCAGACGTGTCATGTCAACAGAGGGGATTAAGGCCTGATTGGTTGGAACGGCTGACCAGGGGCCACAGCCTCTCCTCTCTCACACACACACAGCAAGCCACTATTCTAGCACAGGGGCCTTATTGGGGGACGGGGGATGGGGTTGTCGGGGGACTCAAAAGGCTACTCTGTTCATGTGTGAAAAAGCCCATCTGTTTGTAACCGTGAGGTTAGCAAACCCAGCTATTATGTAAGTCTGGGGTACGTGTCCCCCTGCTGTTTAAGTGAAACTGGAGAGTGACATTTCAGGTGGTGTTTGCCCATGAGAATGGGGGCAGCAGTGTCATGGAAGAGTTATGTAAGTTTTTACCTCGAAAACATGAGTGAATGGGGATAGGAACACAACAGACAGCCTTCAGTGCAAACACACTGATAGAGAATTTGTGGAAATGGATATCAACAGCAAATACTAAGAAAAACAAGATAACATATTTCTATTTTTTTTTACAACTTTCTTGGTCTTCCAGGTAACTGGGGAGGGATATGTTCCAGACACGTGACCCTGAGGGATGGCCGCAACTCCAGCCTCAACACTGGCCTGATCACCGTGCAGAACTACGGCCAGTATCTGCCCCCAAGGCAGGTCCAGCTCACTTTTGCCCATGAGCTGGGACACAGTTTGGGAGCTCCTGTGAGTCTATCACTTTGTCTGTCTGAAATAAGAAGGTAGCTACCTGCTGCCTCGTCATCCTCATTGCCTGACTAGTGACCTCTTTTAGCAGGCATTGTTTCGGCAAAATTTTGTGAAACTAGTGAGATAGCTAAATCGAATGTCAACTTTTGTTTATTAGAAACTGTTGTCGGTTTAATAACAGTTAATGATGTTGAAGGCAGCATGAAGGAAACTATGAAATATGCTGCTATTTGATGCTATTTTAAAATTGGTCAAAATTAAGGTTCTTTACAAGGCAGAACTTTATTGGATTTGGACATGCCTTGATACTGCCTCAGAATGCCCATTGCAGGCAGCAGGGGCAGGCAGCATTTTTGTAAATTTTGGACAGAGCCATTCTTGAGCCTTCTTTGGTTTCGTAAGTAGCCACGCCACCCTCTCCCCCCTCTCCTCCCGGGGAACAATGTGGGGAGTGGGGTGGGGGGCACAGGAGGGGACAAGGCGTCCTTATTTCTGGTGCACAGAGTTGCACAAGGCAATGTTCATACAGGGGGGCAAGATCTCCATGTGAAAAGTTAGAACACTGCCCGCCCTGTGGCCTCCTTCTAAGTGCACATGGAACCAGCAGTATCTATCTGTTGCCCTTTAGGTTGGATCTGTGATCCCTACAGCTTCAACTGCAGTGTTCCCCCTAAGACACTCTGTGTCCTACGAAGTAGCCCCTGTACCATAGACAGCTGTCTATCAATATTTTTGCATAGTTGTTGCTGCATAAACATTTGAACAGATATTATACAGTGCATACTCATATACAGTGGTCCCTCACTATATCGCGGTTTACCTTTCGCGGCTTCGCTGTTTGGCGGATTTTTTTAGTGCATGCAATCTCCTGTACAGTACAGAATGCGCTCAGCTTGTAACATTTACATAAATCTTCCACCGCTAGCTGTGTGACTCTGAAGTGCTGTAGTGTGAACTTTGCCTGTCTGAGAAAAGTGTATAAGTGTAGTGAGGGTTTTACAGCCTTAAAACATCTATAACAATTGTAAAAAATAAAGCTGACTACTTCGCGGATTTCGCCTATCACGGGTTATTTTTAGAACGTAACTCCCGCGAATAACGAGGGACCACTGTAGTGGTAATTGGATTGTACTGGGCATTTTTTTCCCATGTACAACCATATGTACTTGAACTTTTACTTAATGTTGGTAGTGGATTCATATACTCCCAGGGGTATCCGTACCCCAGTTTCACAACCACTGGGCTGGACCAGTCCATGCAAACGTTGGACCATCCTGCAGAATCCCTTTGCTTTGCCATAAATGATGGCCTTTATACACCCACCAGTCCCTCATGGAAAGCAAAAATATGACCTCCTCATCTGTTGCATTGTTTTCACATACGTAACAGGTCACAGCAGTGTGCATGACCTCATAAAGGGGGACAGCACCTTTGGCGGTGGGGGGCGGGGGGTGCGTGCCACGCAGTATGCAGCCACGACTCCACCACTGCCCACCCCGAAGCAGATCCCTCCACTCCCAGCTGACCTACACGCAGCCCCCCACCCCCCCCACCTCCAAAGGTGCCCCCCCCCCCCCACCTCCAAATGCTGTCCCCCAGTATGCAGCCCCGACTCCACCACTGCCCACCCCGAAGCAGAACCCTCCACTCCCAGCTGACCTCTTACCCGCTGACTCCACAGTCAGCCACCTTCTGTCATGAATGATGGACATCGTTTCACAGGCTGTGGATTCGCTCAGCATTCATGAGCTAATTAGTTGTGCTGTGTGTGCCCCCCCCCCCCATATATACACACACACATCACACACACACACACACACACACACACACACACACACACACACACACACACACACACACACACACACACACACACACACACACACACACAGTCTCTCTCGCTTTATAAATTAAGTCACTTTTTGGCTGAGTTGAGGAAGTCTGAAGGAAGGTATGCCTTCATCATTTCCAGACTGAGTGCGGGACCCTGTGGAGATCAGAGGGAGAGGCCTCACCTCAAATTTATGGCCCGTAGTCCGTGACCCACTTGACTTTATGTGCCAAGGACTCCCTGTGGGATGCTTAGTGTGTGTGATTCTAAGAACCTCTTCTAAATCCTGGTTTGTTCCACTTTTGCTTGAGTACCATGGTCAAAACAAATGATATGAGTACGTGGCCTTGTGTGCCTAGCCTAGACAAAAGGAAAAGCTATCCTAAAAAGATATGATACACCACCAGCTGCTATCTCTCTGCCACTCTTTGGCGTTGGTTAGTTTTGGGAACTTGTTATCCAAGGTCAAAGGAACACTGTCTCTGATAGCCGTTTGGATGTCTTGTCTAAGGCGATTTGTATGACTATCTATTTAAGTGTATGTCTGTGAGTATATTAGCGGTTTTATATACACAAGATATGCTTAGTTTAATGCTGACTAACCTACCTGGGTCTGTGGCAGTAAGTGCTAACTGGGTCTCAGTGGTTTGTTGTGTAATATTTCGCCTCTGAGGTCAAATTCTTCAAAGTTAGCTGAACCCCAAGGTGTAGGTCATGTAGATGGAGCTGCATTACAACTGAATACTGAATAACCCTTTTGATGTGGAAAAAGAAACCTAGATCACTGTTTGGGCTGGACAGCAGGACAAATGTAATGCATCGATGTTTTATGTAGTCAAGTCAGGTTTATTTGTTTAGCACATTTCATGTGACAAGCATAGACTCAATGTTCTTAAAAGTAAGTAGATGTGTGATAAACAGAATCAGACAAAGGTAATATGAAGACCTTAACGGTATATTTCAAAACAAAAATGACGATAAAACCAATGAATTGGCTAAAACAGAAAGCAGAGTAAGACAAATCAAAGAAGGCCAAAAATAAATAAATAAAAAATTAACCCAAAGATGTAAAATAGAGGGTAATGAAGTAAAAAAAAAAAAGATGAATAGCTGTACTCTAATGGTTGCTCCTCTTATGGTTCCCAGCATGACGAAGGCCAACACTGTGGGAACCTGGGCTCAGAGGGAGGCAAAGGACGCTACCTGATGTTTCCTCACGCCAGCAATCAGGTGCAGGAGAACAACGACAAGTTCTCCCCTTGCAGCCTCAGGCGCATCGGACAAACACTGAGAACAAAGAAGGATGACTGCTTTGTCGGTGAGAACGAGGAAGAGGAGGCGAGACCCCCCTTACCTTGGCTCAGATTGGCTGTTTTATTTGCTGGCTTATCTGTCTGAGATCTTGAGCACGCCTCGAGCTATGGCGGAGCCCTTTTTTGTTTTTTTGTTTTTCTTTACGACTTATTCTTGTCCAACTCTGAGACGTCTGTCTACATGTTCTGTCTTGTTCTGTAGTCAGCGATCAGCCCATCTGTGGAAATCAGATTGTGGAGGATGGAGAGGAGTGCGATGTGGGCCACAACGAAGCAGACCCATGCTGCTACAGCGCTAAGGAGTCGCTGGCCGTACAGTGTCGACTAAAACCAAACAAACGTTGCAGGTGTTACGTAACTCCCTTTTCTAAGTAGTCATGTGCTAAGGAGATTTTCCTCTTTTCCTCTTGCTACCCACATTTGTGTTATTATTTGTTTTTGGGGTTAAGCAAGGACTTTGTTCGGGTACTGGTCTGAGCAGTTCAGCGGGAAACTTATGGCACAAGAGATGTTTGAGGGCAAGAGGTCAAGTCTTTTGGCATCCAAAACACTGATAAAATTGCATTCTTTCTCAATGTTCTTAGTCATTTTGGATTAAATTGTCAAAAATGACACTGTAAACGTTGGCAGTGCTTTATGGTAATGGCAAAGGTGCAAGCTTGTACAATTGGTGTTGTGCATGCTTTTTCTAATCCCTCTAAACTCCCTTGCCAAACTCTTTTTCTTGGCATCAAACCGCAGCCCCAGTCAAGGCTTCTGCTGCAGTGCCAGCTGTGACTTCAAGGCCCCGGGCACAGCATGCGAGGAAGAGTCCGAGTGCGAGATGAAGAGCGTGTGCACTGGGGCCTCCCCCGTCTGCCCCCCACCCAGCCCCAAAGCCAACATGACCATCTGCAGCCTGGGGACGCGTGTCTGTCTGCAAGGGGTACGTTGGTTGGAACTGTGATGAAGGTCAATGCTGCCAGTCACAAAAAAAATGGGTTTTGCAATATGTGGGAAAAAGCTTGAACGTGCTCCACTAGCAAGACGATCAGTTGAGTTGATGCCTCGTTACTAATTGGAAACACACCACACTCACTGTGTTTGACATTCTGGACCAGAAGACCCCCTTCTGAAACAGGGAGTGAGTGTTGTGCTTTCACTTGATGCAGCCATATTGACTGTTTTGGTTTTGGTCGAATTCTGTCTCTTGTATCGCCCATTGGGATGATGAATGAGCCCTCTGGCGAACAACGCTGGTGCGTGGAGAGGAGAAAGGTTCTCAGAAAAACATCACGGCACTGTGCATTTCTCGTATATCACCCTCTGGAAAAGCACGGCCTTCCTGTGTGTAACACGGGGAAGGAAAAGAGCAGCTGAGGGGAATACTATAACCTGGCAGCATTTCCAGATGCAGTTTTTTTAGAAGTCCTGAAAGAAAAGCTGTAACAGCTGCTTCCCCCTACACCCACCACCACCACCCACCCCCAGCAGAATTCTCTAAATCATCTGCTCTGTTCTTCTCAGGCGTTTGAATGTGAGATCTATTTCCACATTTAGCCTGTACCTAAGCATTATCTTTAGGCTGGCGAGGGCTGAGGACCTATGCACAGATTTATTTTGCATACCCCCTACAACTGATCCAGTAGTATCCCTTATGGGTACTCCTTATCCCCAGAACCATGGCTCTAAATCACATGCTCTGCTGTTCTCAGGAGTGCTCTCTGTCTTTGTGTGTCAAGCACGGGCTGGAGCAATGTGACTGTCCAGGGGAGTCAATGAAAGAAAAGTGCCACATGTGTTGCCAGGAAATCGGTAAGTGTATGTGTGTGTGTGTGTGTGTGTGTGTGTGTGTGTGTGTGTGTGTGTGTGTGTTTTGTTTTTGGTCATATTTTGTTGAGGTCAACAGATTATGTTTAAGGAGTCAGCAAGAACAGTCTGACTTAACAACAACTTAACACCAACCGGCACCAGGCACCAGGCACCAGTCACCTCAGGAGAGGCATTTGAGAAAGCAAAACAAATTCGTTGGTTTTTTTTTTAACATTTTTTGCCTTTTCCTTTTATTCACTTCCAGACAAACCCAAAACATGTGCCAGCACCACCTCCTCAGTGCTGGCCAAGCATTTCCAAGGAAAGAGTGTGGCCTTGGTGGCAGGAGCTCCCTGTTCGGGGAACCAGGGTTACTGTGACAAGTTCCAAGTCTGTCGGCTGCTGGACGCAGATGGGCCAATAGCGAGACTCAAAAACTCCTTCCTCCATCTGGATGACTTTGATGATCTTGGTGATTGGATGGAGGTACATTTGTAGTCTGAATACATCAGAGAGATCCATTACCACATTTACATTTAATCTTTTTTGTTGTTCTCATTGTTTTTGTTGTTTTTTTTTTGTTTTTTTTGAGTTGACAACTCAACTCTTTTAAAGTGGCTCAGTTGACTGAACATTGCATCTATATCATTTAATGCTTTTCCTTTGCCCTACCATTAACTCTGTCTTACTGCATAATGTTTTGCACAGTTTAAAGTAGTTTTTAAAGTTTAAGTTTTCTATGTCTCCCCAGGCACACTGGTGGGCTATTCTCCTGGCCATTCTCACTCTCTCTGCCATCATGGCTGGCACCGTGTTTGTCTTTGGGAGTCCCTTGGAGGCAGATGAGCCTCAGCAAACACAAGCAACCTCTCTTCCTGCCTCGCCATCACTGCTATGACGAGTGAACGTGACAGCCTAATGCAGGCTTTTCCCGCCATTTGGCCATTTGTGGCTCCACAGATGCCAAAACTGAACTCGACTGCCTTTGAGTGTAATTTATATTGATCTTGTGTATTCATCTTCCAGCTCTGCAAAGGTTTTGTGGAGTTTTGTGCTTAGAAAAACACCTCTCCATTTGTTACTGTCTTTCTTACTGGCCCAAGCTCGCTGGGCTAAATGAGGCTGAACCTTGCTTGGCTCCATCTGTCCAAACACGCTCTGACACTTTTTGAACTCTTCACAGTGCCACAGGCCTCCAAGCCTCCCATCGTCTGTCCTTGCGGAGCTATGTGAACTTGATGTCTAATTCGAGTCTCTGACTCCCATCCAGATTTCCACATTCTGCTAACCCCCGAGAGCCTTTCACACACTTCTCAACAGCTCCACCACCACAGATGTGTCGCAACGTTGTCCAACCAGAGACATGTTTGTTTTCTCATGTCCACCTGCACCAACACATCAAGGGGCCCTTTGTGGATGGGTGGTTATAGCAAGCTGCTTGATATGACATAAAAATGCTGATGTGTGAAAATAAGGACGGGGAATGTAACTTTACGTTAACGTACGGTGGAACGTAATGGTGACACATTAAATTGATTGCTCCTTTCAAACCCATTCTACTACTAACCTCACGCTTGACTGCAGCCAGAAAAACAACCTTATGCATTATTTATGTCCAATTTACTGTCACCAGTGTAATAGATTTGGGATAAAATGCACTGACATTAAAGTACTGTTAACAAATTAATGAAAACTTCAATGAGTGCTTTTCAGTGTCAAATTCTGCATTCATGAAACACAAACATGTTTACATCAGCATTTAGGTTTAGATACAAAAAAGTTAGTTTATTAAAGTATATGTTTTATTTACAGTATGTATATGTACATCAAAGTCATTAATTATATTATAGTTATATTCTGAAGCTTATAGATATCACAACAATAAAAAAAAACATAAATATGCAATAATAATCTGTACCATGTAAACCAGCTACCAACAGGATATTGACCCTCTTAAACAAAACGGAAATAATATATAAATATTTGTTGTAACATACGCCTAGGTTTTAAAGTGCAATGCATGTTCTGGTTGTATCACTGAGTACAATTAGTGGTTACAGTACTGGAACAGCTTATGGAAGCAAGGCAAATCAATGTGCATTTATAACATTTATGTTCATAGTTATTGCATTATGTGACGCTTTACATAACATGAGTGTACAACATGAGATTACAGTGATCAGACATGATATGATATGAATAGAAGCAGCTCAAAAAGTAGACATTTTATCAATTAGTCATGTCTCTGTACTGCCTGCATATGACATTTGCACTAATAAAGAAGTTACCAAATCATTCTGTAGTTTGCTTTCTGAAAATAGCTTCCAATTTTTTTTTCGTGGGCAATTTTTTTTCAGCAATTCTTATTCCTGGATTTACAATCTAAAACTACTAAATTATACTTTTTGTAGATGATTTGCAGTCTATAGCAACTCAGATTTTAACATTTATTTACAGATTTTGAGAACATACTACCTGCATAAGTGTTTTTACATAATTATATTATTTAATGGCAAAATACCTAACAAACAAAATAACTAATGCTCCAACAATCATTTTATGACAAAATGTCCTAGAAACAAAACTGCATTAAAAAGTGACAAATTATATATTTATGGCAATTTGGTAATGTACACATACACTGTAGAGCATAGTGATTTAGTTGAACTAACCAAAGATTTAGATGAAACTTTGTACCTGGCCATTTGTCACAAAGGATGTGCTTACAGTTTTAAAAATGTTTTAAATAATAAAAATCACACATTTTATACACACAACATTGGGATGAAGATGTCATAGTTTGCATATGCTTATGTTTCGCAATATAAAAATAAATAAATAACACCACTATAAATTATTTTTTGACTATCTCTTGCAACATGTGATTCCTCCTTTTAGGAGCTGTCAATGGCATTCTTCCTGAAATGATGCAAAGATGGAAGCAAAATGTTAGCATATACGTACATGTAAGAAAAAATGAAATAGAATTACAATAGAATTATAGTGATCTTTTTAGAACTAACCTTCGTGTCGGGCCTCTCCATGCATCTTTGCATTTCACAAAAATGAGTTCCTGTGTGGTGTCTACAGCTTTGGGATCTTGCACGCAAAGGACAATTCTAGAGAGATGCACAAACAAGTTTATGACACAGGAAACCAGCTTTGGCATAATGTTTTAAACCACTACAGCCATAAGTGTTGCTGGAATTGTTAATTAAATCATGCTGAATGACACATACTTTTTCTGTGTCTCCCCAACTCTGATGCGTATTTTATGGACATCTACGCCAGGGGTGGCTGAGTCACCAGACCACCATGATGTCACCATCTGGAGGAGGGAGGATGCAGACCAGCTGTTGGACTCCTCTCGTTTGAACTTGAGCTGCAGCAGATCCCCAATGTCCTTCTCGGTCACCAGAAGAAATGAATGCATCTTATTGGCAGTTATCTTCTCCTTCCTGCGAGGCAAAGAAAAAAGATTTTCATAGAAAGTCACTGTCTGACAGAGCAGTCTGACTAACACCCTATGATTATCATGTCTAATTCTTGGACCCCAAATAAACTTCTGCTAAATGCCTCAGCCCACAGAGGAGAACAGTGAAATGCTAAAAAGTGGCGACATACTGAACACTTGCACTCCATGACCCTAAATGTGTTGTGTTGCAATCTCCAAAATGTGAATTTTGCCTAAAAAAAATAGAAAAGGCATGCTTTCTTGCCCATAATGGCAATACTGTGTTCGAGTGACCTTTGAACTGCCAAAGTGCTACTCACACATTAATGGGAAGGTTCTCAGCGTCTCCTTTAGTACCATAGAGGGAAATAGTGAGGGGGAAGTCCATCTCTGATTCGGTGACCTTGCTTGAGAAGTGAATTTTCAGCTGATAGTGATACACTAAAAAAAGACATATGACCTTACATGAATAACAGCAGACCATTCTTCATGGTTTAAAATTTACCAGCGCTTAGTGCAACAATGGGTAAGGTAGAACATGTTCAAAATTGACAATGCACAGGACAAAACGTACCTCTAAAAGGCATGGAGGCACGAGTCTTTGTGAACATTTTGACGCTGCGGGCTTTGCGGACCTTGCTGGCGGCATAACCTATCGGGCTGCAGCGATTTTTACGACACTTGAGGCACATCCCACTGTCAAACATCTCACTGCTTCCACAGCTGTATGCTGTGCCGGCCTCCTGCTTGTTGAGAAGAGAGTCGATGAACAGATGGATGGACCTCTCATGCTCACACTTAAGGGCATCGGTCATGGCTTGAGAGAGGAAAAGAAATGATTCTATGAGAAAATAATATTTCATGGTACGAAAGTGAACAGACAAAATAAGAAAATGGGGAAGATTGTATCCAAAAAAAGGACTTTATTGTACAAAAGTCAGGTGAACAGAAATGGAGAACATTCTATCAGAAAGAAAGTATTTCGTGCTACAAAACTAATCTTTACTAACCATCTCTTTACATAGATGCCTTTGATGTTCTCTACACATCTGTTAGCTTATTATCTCCTCCTTTTGTAAGTCGCTTTGGATAAAAGCGCCTGCTAAGTGTAATGTAATTTAATGTAATGTAAACAAAAAGTGAGGTGAACAAGTCAAAAGAGTTTGTTCTCCTGTCTGGTTCTTACCGAGTATGCCAAGGTTTGCCATTTTCTCCAGGGCTCCCCGCAGGTTGCAGCCAGGCTGAAAGGATCCCCCGTTGGGGTAAATGTCAACGTGCCCCACGGGCTGCTGGATGCCGATGCTCAGGCCAAGCGACTCCCGAGAGAATGTGTGGAGCACGTCAACAAAATGGGCATCATCAGGTGAGAGACGTCTGTGGGCATGGGCACCTTCAAAGTCTGGACCTGCGGGGTCAAGTCCTGCAGAAGAGCGATTTCCACTTTAGATGTCTGGATTATTTGACGCGGTGGTGGTCAAAACAGACTAAACAAAACCAGAGGTGATTCTAGACTGTAGGGGCCCTAAGCAGAAACCCAGCACTTTCATCAAAAGTTACTTTATGACCACTGTAGTTTAAAGTTTGTCAACCCACCAAGGCCCTTTAGTGGCCTGGGGGCCTCAAGCAGTTGCCTGAGTTGACTTTTGGCTTGCTAAACAAAACAACTCAGATCTATGGAGAATGTAGAGTCTAGGGATTAATGTTTAGACAGGGGGGACATACTTACCAGTGATCCGTCCAACCTTGTTGGAGGTATGACTTCCAGCAAATCCCGCCACATGGGCCCCAAGGCTATAGCCAATGAGATGAAGGCTGTCTAGTGGAATATTTGTTGTCTCCTTTGAGATTTAAAACAAAAAAGTATAAAACACTGTTATTCTCAACAGTCAGCGTTAGGCATGTGTGTATAATGGCATGACAAACTCACACACACCTCCATCCAGTCAATGAAACGGGCAACGTCTTGTCCAACGCTCTTGGTGTTCTGCGCAGCAATGACATAGTGATTCTGGGCTGTGTCCAGCCAGTCCACAACTATGACATTGGCACTTTGCTCTCTGTCATACAGTGCAGATACCAACTTAGCCACCCAGCTCTCAAACAATCCGCTCAGCTGAGGATACAAAGAGGCCATTGGTGGTGTTATCAATGCACAAATCAATGTATATCAATTCAATAAATCAACAAACAGATTAATATGTCAATCAAATAAATCAATAAACTGGACAGGCAGTAAATGGGTATGAAAAATAAAATCAATCAAAATATGTCAGATATAAAACTTACTGTCCATCCATGAATCACCAAAAAGGTTTTGGCGGTTGAGTTGAAAGTGCAATCAGACAAGGACTCGGGTTTGCCAGGGACAAGGTAGCAGGTATCGTCATCTGGCTCGTTTGGTTTGCGAAGGGAGAATCTAACTTGAGGCCCAGCATCTTTCACAGTAAACAAATCCGTTAAAGGTTCCAAGAAGTTATCTGCAAGGGAAACAAAAAAGGTTGAATATTCTGTTTACATCCATTACATTTACTGCACCAAAAACTGAGTACCTTTAACATTTTCATACAAAACATTTCTCACAGTAGCTTGATAGCTCCCTACTGTCCACACTAAAGGACATTGTTTGAAGGGAGGTCACTGCACCATGCCTTTCCCATGACCGTTTGACCCTAGGCTAGATTGTAGTTTACCATATTATTTGTATCGTCATTCAACTTCTGTTCCCAGGAAGCTTAATTACTGATACTGAGCTGTAGTAAAGTGAGTTGCAAATTAACCAACGGATTTCGGCTTAGCAGCTACCCGTTCTAACTCCTCCCCTTTGGGAAGGTGAATGAGCACAATGTAGCACCTGCACGAGCTATATTAATGAGACTACGTCATCAGTCACGCACACGATGATAGGCACTTGTTACAACATTGCTCATAACTGTTTACAGAGTGACACCGTCAACTACAGGGCAAGAAGTGTACTTCAAACCGTAATACCGCTCACAAGTCAGGGAGATTAATAAGCTATCCCACATAAATTGCAACACGACTGGTCCCTACTTCTTGACATTACTGCATAATAGCATAGCCTTACACTACCATGTCTGAACACCAGTGTTATTGAACATCATACAACTGATACTTACCAAAGTTTGATTCAGATAGCACGTCCTCCCAAGAAGTAACGTCAACAACAGTGCAACTGAGAACGAGCCAGAAAACACACTGATAGAACCGCAATTTCATGTCTTTGAAACAGATTTCTGTACAGTTTAACTTCTCGTTCTCTATAAATTCTTGTTCAACAGGCCTTTGCGGCAAAGCAGCTAGTTAGACTGTGTGTGGTTAAGCAGTTCCCTTACCCTCTAACTCGCGTGAACAGTATTGATATCTGACACTAGGCGCAGAAATTCGGCTCCTAAATAGTACCTCTCACCACCAATCCAATATCCCATTGGTCGTCGCTTGCGGGCGGGGTAACTGTTACAGCGGGCGTCTGAGATGTGGTCTATGACAGGCGACTTCTGAGCAGAAGTCTAAGTTTCTCAAGAAAGTAGGCTACAGTAGTTAAACAAGGATAACCTGAATGATTTTATGTTAGTGCTGTATTGTATTTACTGTAATTGTAAACTACTATTTTCAGATCTTGATAATAGAAGAAACGACTGATTTAACTGCAAACAGTTGTTCTAATTCTGAATTTGTGCTATATATTTGCTGAAAATTGGCAGACCATAAACCATGAACAGATTGAAATAGCCTACATAATGTCAACAGGAGGAGGAAAGTGGACAGCTTTTTGAAAGACAATAACCCCCACCCCTTCCCACAAGCACCTCCCCACCTCCACCTGCACACACAGTTAGTTTCCTGCTATGACATTCTTTCACTTATATGGTTGGAATCTTACACCGGAAAAGTAGTTAATTTCTAACATCCTAATAACACAAGTTGGTACATTTATAAGATTTTTAAAGACTTATGATAAACAGTACTATGATAAGAAGATACTGAGATGACCATGACAGACAACCCTCAGACAATCAACCTTTGATGTAAAAACGTTTTATAACTGTAGTAATATATTTTTATTGTATGACATGAAACCCGGCACGTGGTCTGAAGAGAGAACCTTTTTTATAACACAGCTGTAAATACAACTGGTATATTAAAGGAGAACTTCGGTGTAAAATGAAAATTGGCATGTTAAAACATCATACCGAGTTGGTATGTGTACCGAGGAGCAAAATTGATTTAGCCTGCTGCATTCGGAGTTTAACTATTTTTTATCGTTTGTCCCAGAAGGCTAACAATGGAAGTGGTAGGTGCCATAGACGAAGCATGATGACTACGCTATTTTTAAACCATTAAAACAGCTCGAACAAACTCCACACTCCATCGGTAGTACAACAAAGGCCCTGACATTAAAAACGAGGCACTGAGAACTTTGTAAGTGTACACAACATTTATTAATAAAACAGTTTTGACAAGCAGTACCTTGCTGTAGTTTCTGGTCGCCGCCATGATGAAAGTCCAAACAAGTCAATTGTACCACCTCTCCTCCTATTCTTCCTGCTGGTTCGTGTTCGTCAATCGACTGGTGCGGACGTTCATCATGGCGGCGACGAGAAACTACAGCAAGGTACTGCTTGTCAAAACTGTTTTATTAATAAATGTTGCGTACACTTACAAAGTTCTCAGTGCCTCGTTTTTAATGTCAGGGCCTTTGTTGTACTACCGATGGAGTGTGGAGTTTCTTCGAGCTGTTTTAATGGTTTAAAAATAGCGTAGTCATCATGCTTCGTCTACGGCACCTACCACTTCCATTGTTAGCCTTCTGGGACAAACGATAAAAAATAGTTAAACTCCGAATGCAACAGGCTAAATCAATTTTGCTCCTCAGTACACATACCAACTCGGTATGATGTTTTAACATGCCAATTTTCATTTTACACCGAAGTTCTCCTTTAAGGTTGCCCAAAAATATTGCCTTATTTGTGGAATGAACATTACAACCAAGGAACAAAATGTATTGCTTGTCCAGGATGGGGAAAACAAAGTGTACTTTTTACAGAGGTTGGTTAAATTGCCAAGGCATCATTCGGCCAGTATTTAATTAGGTGTCTGTGGTTATGTTTATTTTGGATGCTGTTATTTATTCTTACAAATTCTTCTCACTTCACAGAATCTGTTGCTCTACAGTTCCTAGGAATATCTGGCAAGAGAGTATTACTTGCTGATCAAAACACCCACAACCAGCTGTGCTGTGTTTGTGCAAATGTGTTTGTGTGTGTGCGCGTGTGTCTGTGTGTCTGTCTGTGTCTGTCTGTGTCTGTGTGTGTTTGAGAGAAAGAGATTGCGTGTGCACCATTTGTGTGTGCTTGTGTGCCTGAAATTTGGCATTAAATATTTGTTTGTTTATGAGTGAGCATGAGTGTTTCTATGTGTTCAGACAAAGAGAGAGAGAGAGAGAGAGAGAGAGAGAGAGAGAGTACAAGATCTTCTTTGCATATATTTAAGTTGTTCCTGGCATTAAAACATGACTTGCAAATCTGCTGTTTTGTTTTGGAACGCTGTCTGCCATTCCCAAGGTGAAGTAGAGTTCTGGGGATTCTTGAGTTGGCGAAATCAAAACCTGGAAGCCATCTGCAGCCAAGGCCGGGACGCCTCTGTTGGTTTTCTAAGAATGAGATTTTTTTTTCTATTTCTAGCAAGAATGAAATCTAGTTTCTTTGAATCATGTCCTGTTTATCTGCTGTATTCATTGGTGGAGGGAGTAAAGAAGTGCAGATTCGTGAAATGGTAGTGCTAATTCTTACTTGATTCATTAATTAATAGTTGAATTGGATAAAAATGGCATCTTAGTTGAGTTTAGCTCCATGATAAATGGCTGCACGGGACTAAAACAGATACTGAAGCCTGTTAGCTCTGGGTAGTCATCCTTTAAAATCAAATATATCAAATGCAATCTAAGTTAGCCTTTCAGCATTTTCACTCTCAAACCTCAAAAGACTGAAAAAATGGCCCCACAATCAGTTTAAACCCAAAACAAGGCAACACGTCAAGGCTATGACTAGTTTAAGGATTACCTTTGACCGATTGAAAACGCCGGACTAAGAAAGAAACTCCTATCTATTTATTATTAAATACTAACTTCCCAAGCAGACACTCACAGTAAAACCAGAGATACTCCTAATTGCAGTAAATACAAAAATACAAATGCGAGAGCTGATACCAGACTCGCCAATCTCAGTCCCATGACTGTAACTGTGATAACGATAAACTGTAATTATGTGCATGTGTGATTTACTTCTGTTGCAAAATGTGTGTGTAAGAGTGTGCGTGAGTTTAAAAGGTAATCATTTTTAAGTATGAAGCTGGTTCTTTTCCTGCAGCAAGAGTAGTCAACACTGCAGCAATGTTCTCAGGGTTGCGTGATTACACATTTTAAGATGTTTGAGATAGATGTACATATGTGATGTTGAGGGCAACATAGGATATAAACATGTATCACAAACACTTAAAAATGGCACTACAATTAGCTTACAATATGTTCCGTTTATTACACAAAGGTTACCATACAGTGCGTCGCTTTTTAGTTCTTAGGGATAAACAGGCACAGCTCATAGCGATCAGCTCACTGAACCCAATTTAAGCAAAATACATCATACAAGAAGACAGTATGTTATTTTGTAGGAACTAAAAAAACACATTTGAACGATTGCATAATATATTAGACTTAATATACAAATATATACATTCAATAAATAAAATATGAAAAATTGTTAGTGTATGTATGGCTATTATGTTGTGCTGTCATTTAAAAAATCCAACAACAGAAACTCAGTTTTTACAATGTATTTGTAACTCTGTGATTTTCCAAAAAGGCAATGATTGTACATATAACAAAGTCCTCCCAAAAGAACTGGAACGGAGCATGAAACAGTAGTTGAACAGTAATGAAACTATGGGTATCATTTGATTTAATTCTGACAGGGATCTGATCCCTAAAAGTGACTAGCAATGTACAGAATAACCACACAAAGAAGAAAAAAAAACATATCTACAAACGTCAGTCCAATACTCCATTTGATATTTAATGACTGCCAATATCTTTGGTCCCTCTGCTTTGGTAACAATGAATGAATGAATAAATGAATGAATGAATAAGGCACAGCATGATTGATCACATTTAAACAAACTGCATACATGGTAAAATGCTTGTATAGAAAAGTTTTTGATGGGTAATATGTAACAAAGCAAATTTAAACATTTCTCACCATTTGACCAACTACTAATAGGTTTAACAAATAACATGTCTGTATCACATCTTTTTGTATGAGCGCAGATAAATACAAACCTAGTGAGTAATTAAGCAATCGTTTTTTTCTCGAATGCGTAGTTGATTTGACAATTCATAAGACAAATATCAGGTAGTACGAATGTGCCATCTTTACAAAAAAGACCTTTCTGTTTACAGGAAAAAAAAACCTGTTAACATGATGTGCAGGATGCAGCCAAAAAAAAGTGAATGACTAAGTGACTAAAGATAAAGGACTGATTCAGTAATAGAGGGTCTGTTCTTGGCATTGCAATTTCCCCAAGGGTCAGTGCTCATTATAAGTGCGTGTGAACAGGACCCCAAATGTTACTGAATCCTGCCCCCTCCCCTATTTACAACAGAATTTCACACAGTTGCTCACTAAACTCAACCGTTTGCATTCGCACAAACACCCATCATTAGTAGGGCTTACCACAGTAACAGAGTCTACTTTTAACATTCTTTGTGGGCACTAATCCTTCTGTCAAAAACACATTTAAGCCAGTAGTTTTTGCACTAAACTAGGCCAAACTTCTTTTTACAACCATCCAATAACATTGGATACACCTTAACCGTACACGGTACAGTCATTTTAAAGGTATAATCCACATAACTACTTAAACTGTTCCAAAACAAATTTAGTACTGTCTCCGTTTCTGATTGTTATTTACAATTGTGAGCATGCACCAATTTGGAGGGAACGCTGAATCTGTTTCTTCATTTGAAGTTATGTTTAGACTCGTTTCACACGTAAACCCTATGGGCACTAGTGAATTAAAAAAGACTCATCCTTTCAACCTCTACAATGTCAGGCATACCATAGGTACAAATCACACTTTTTTTTACATTCTGCATTGTTTATAAACTAGCAAAAATACTGAGTATTTCTGAAACCTGTGTAAACAGCACTTCAAGTAGTTGAGGCAGAGTAAGAGAATTTTGTCTGACAGTACAAAAGCAGCTGTGGAATCTCAGGAGAATGTTGAAATGGATGCAACGTGATTAATACGAACTTCAGTTAAGATCGAGAACAGGTAACAGAGGCACAAGTCCATACTTCACTCCGCTCCAAAGATGTGTGTCTTCAAGGTCGTTTTAAGATCTTCAAGTCCGTCTTACACAGTCTCCTGCTTGAAAGAGCTTCCATGCATCTTCCGCTTATGAAGTCTGTGAATCGAAGAAGAGCATATGAAAGGAGTTCTTGAGACCATCCTATCAGTCGTAACCATGTATTGACAGAAGAACTCTATGATAGTACTCACCTTTCTTGTTTGCGAGTTGCTTGGTCCTCTTTTGACTTGACAAATACTGCAGGCTCCCCTCCTCTGGACAGATAGGCGAACTCTCCCTCTTTCGCTCTGAATATCACTCTGTAAAAACATACGTACACGTAACCATTTCCCACCATAGTCCACCCCTGCTTCCTTCCTTGTCTCCAAACTATCTCAGTGGTGACCAATCGAAAACATTATCCAGCCTGAAAATGTGCATGCCAGTGTTTAGACTGTACTCTGTACGGCAACAGTACAATATATAGTTAATTGTTTCCATGAGATACCTGGCTTGTGTCTCCCCAGCTTTGACTCGCAGCCTGCGGATGTGGAAGTTGCTGCTTCCCCACCAGTCTGACCAGCCAAAGTAAGAGTCCTTGTCCCACCCCATCTTCACCATCAGCAGCTCTCCAATGTCCACATCAGTGGTCAGGAGAAAAGACACTGTGGAATTTGTCTTTAGTTCCGGCCTGTGAGATGGAGTCAGAGCAAAAATTATACTAGGTATAACAACTTATACAGAGTTGTCAATCCCGGCTTCAGTAAGTACGAATTCTGCAATATATTCCTCCTGTCTAATAGTTTGATCAAATGGTTGGATCAAATATGTGACATATATGTGTTTTCACTTTCTGAAGCATGAATAGACACTCTTGCTATTATACTGTCTTTTCTGCTGAGTTGCAGACTGCATTTCTAGGTGTGTCACGTTTAAATACTATTGCATGTTACATTGTTACATCTTCAGCTGTGTGTCAGTCATTTGTCAGCGAATACATTCCTTTTTTTAAATTAACTTTACAAATGAAATGCATTTTGCTGTTAGAACACTACTTACAAGACGTGGGTGATGTCCTCTTTTTCACCGTGGGTACCATAGAGGGAGACTCTGATTGGCTGTTCAGTAAGGCTTAGTGCATCTTTGCTGAAGACGTGCACCTTGACCTGGTAATGGAAAACTGTGGGGACAGAGAATATGTTAAGAGAAGGAAATACTCCTGAGACATAATCTGAAAGAATTATATCCTACCTTTATAAAAACACCTGCAGCTTTACCAGGAAATCCTCTGAGGCCATTTTAAGATCTCACTCCATATTGCCCTTTGGGCTGCCATTAAAATGGCTAATGAATCCTGACTTGCGTTGTCTTGGTATTCTAATCATTCAAAACCTTTCCCTAAAACACACCTCTTTTGACCCTGAGAAGGCAGCTCTATAAGAGACATCAGAAATCTGCTGTCCTTCAAGCTTTGCATCCACACCGGCATGTATACAGCAGTGTCCAGTTTCACAGCAGGCACTGCAATGCTCATTTTATCTCTGGTATGTGACCATATGGTCAAAAGGTTACGTGGGCTGCACTTTTTTGACCTGTCTCAGGTCATCTTTTTCCCTTCTCTCATTATTTTAACAAATCAAAAGGTATTTACGTTTTGGCGTGAAGGGAAAAAGCGTTAGGCACAAGGAGCTCTCTGAGGGATATGGGTCAGTAGTTCTGCCAAAAATATGGAAACAATTTCTCAGATGCAACACAGGTTTTCAAGGTACCTATTTTGAAATACATTTTCACATTACGTTCTTCCTTACATAAGACTGCAGCTGCGTGTAAAATGAAAAACCATGACAACCAGGCTCATGGAGACATGTGAAAGCCGTCTGTATGAAAAGCCTTTGGGGAAGTCCCATGTTCTTATGTTTTTTAAGAAATGTTTTAAGTCTTTATGTGCCTCCACATGTCATCTGCTCCTACGCCAACTCTCCATTTGTAATACTTTTCCCATTGCACTATTCACCAGAGCCTCTGTTACATCTACTTCTGGAAATCAATTGACTCTGTACAACAAAGATTCGCAAGGGCATAGGACGATGGTTTATCCCTTGGGCCATCTCACCTTTGTATGGCATCATCTCCCTCGTCTTCAGGTACATCTTGGTGCTACGGCGGGAACGCACACGGTTGATCTCGTAGCCGAGCTTGTTGCAGCGGTTCTTCCGGCAGCTGAGGCAGACGCCCTTGTCGAAGGACTCCTTGTTGTTGCAGCGGTAGGCCATGCTCTGGTGGTCTTGCGCATTCACCAGGGAGTCGATGAAGAGGTGGATGGAGCGTTCGTGAGAGCACTTGACAAGCTGGTCCATATCTGGAAAGGAACAGGAACAAATAAAACCAGTTGCATGTGTGCAGCACACTTTGCACTTTTTATTTATAAATCTCATCTCGTTATAAGGAGCTGCTAGGAACTGGGAGCAAAATGTTGGGAAATCTTGGGAAATTCAAAAGTGAATACAAATTCATAATGTCCAGACACTGGAACACAGGTGTTTATGTTAAACTGACTAGGAAGTTAGAAGACCACGAAGTTAAAAAGAATAACTTACTTGCTAAACCTGAGGATACGATCATCTTCATGGTTTTCTGCAGGTCACAGCCAGGCTGGAAGGTGCCTCCATTGGGATATATGTCCACGTGGCCCACGGGTCTCTGAATGCCGATGCTGCGGTCGGGGGACCCTCGCGTGTTGGTGTGCAGCACATCCACAAAGTTGGCGTCGTCCGGGGAGAGGGAGCTCTGGGCGTCGGCGTACTCAAAGGTGGGTCCAGCAGGGTCCAGACCTGGGGGAAGATTTATGCTCAGCTGTGTGCCCCAGCCATACAAACTCTTGTCACGCTGTGTGTGAGTTCCAGATGTGTTTGTGGGTGCCCCCCACCCCAACCCTTTGCTCTGATGTGCTCCATGTGGACCTAATTAAGCTGTACACAACTCTGATTATTGTGTTTATTAGACTAAAGTAAAACCTCAGCTTGATTGCTTGAAAAGAAACCATGATAGTCTACTTTCATGAAATGATGTTTACAGGAAGTCCTACAAATTATGTTACTTGGATTTTCTCGGATGTAATGATGCGTGCACAAAGTCTGTTTGTTTTGATGAAGACAGAACTAAGTTTGCCCGTTTCACACTGCAGTCGCCCACTTACCTGTGATTCTGTTCACTTTGCTGTTGGTCAGTAGTCCAGCAATCCCTGCAACATGAGCACCAAGGCTGTAGCCCAGAAGGTGAAGGTTATCCCATGGGTAGTCCAGCACATCCTGACAAAGGGAGAGGGGTGGAATGAGAGAAATGCTGAAAAGTTGCCTCACCTCCGTAACAAACAAGTAACACAATAACATACCAGAGAGACACTACACAATAGACAGCATGCCAACATGATGAACCTGGGAGAACAGTGTCCTAATGCGAACATAACTGACTGGATACAACAACACACTGCTGTAATGCAAATGATAAAACCTAATCTTAATCTTAATCTTAATCTTCGCTAAAAGAAGAAGGAAAAATGTATTTGTCTTACCAGTAACCAGGTGACAAACTTGGCCACGTCTCGTCCGACCAGTTTGGTGTATGCTGCAGAGGTTGGGTAGTGCTGCTGAGCACGGTGCAGCCAGTCCACCACGATGACGTTGGCCGTGGGTTCGCGCTCATACAGGGCAGTCACCAGTTTAGGGACCCAGCTCTCGTACATGCCAGTGACCTTCACATACACAGAATTATGCTCAGTATGGTTCTGCACACCAGCTCTCCAAACGTACAGTTACAGCAGGGCTAATGTACTGGGGAGCAGTGCGTAGACAAACAAGCCTCTACACATTTAGCTGACGTCTGCACTGCACTCCTGGCTTGGAGATCGCCCAGACTTAAATTGCTTAAAAGGGTTTATTGGCAAGGATCTCTGTTTACCGTCCATCCATGTATGATGACGAAAGTCTTGGCCGTTACGTTGAATTCACAGGCAATGATGCTCTCAGCTTGTCCAGGCTCTATATAGCACAGGTCATCATCAGGCACTTCAACTGTCCGCAGAGCAAACTTGGACTCAATGTCTGAGAAGTCTGTGAGCCAGTCGGTGCTGTTTATTGTGCTGTTACCTGTGTGAACATAGATGAGTCAATGTTTCAACCAGACAGTAAAACCCTGACTCCTAAAACAGATTTTAGTGATTTCAACCAAACTGAGGTTTAACATTTTTGCTCACTTGTAGATGTAAGATTTATTTTCTGAGCAGCAAATAAACGCTGTCAAAGTGCCCTTTTGGGTTCCCACAAAATCATCCAAAGGCGTCATAATATTTCCTTCTGTATAATCAGATTATCTGTAAAACAACAGTCTGATTTTTAATCGACTTCTTTGGTGAATTTTAGATTTCTACTTTCTTCCCACTTATTTTACCTAAATTGGTGAGCACATCACACGTAACAACTTATCATTCTCGACCATTTTTGAAAAGAGGCGACTGAACCGTGACACCAATTACTCAGTCTGTCTTCCTCTCTGCTCCACTCTAATCTCGCGCTCTGCGTGGCAACCCCAACGGCGAAAACATGCAAGAGGTGACTCACTTCTTGAGAGGTCCCTAAAGTTAACTCCCGGTCATTTGAACTTTTTTATTTGACCCCGTCAGGCGGTGGCAGTGTTTACATATGTAGCGGCTGACTCGTGTCAATTCAGGTAATTTACGAGGTAAATCTAGGTATTATTAATATTTCCCACAGCGCACAAGAAAGAATGAATATTTTATAGCTTACTTACCGAAAAGGAATTCTTCATCGGTAAATGAAAAAACCGTACAAAAGCTTTCTATGTATATCCAAACAGCCAAGATAAATAATTTGCCTTTGCCCATATTATTGGCTGGTCCAGTCAATGAAGTTGCTCTGAAGAAGTGCTTTATGACAGGTCTGTAGTGCAGCAGAGTTATTCCAGGTTTTGTCGTGCACTGATGTAGAAGGCTACTCCAATTAGAGTTGTGGCTAAGTGTGGCCAGTGCCCGAAGTTACTTGAGAAGTTTGCCGCAAAGAGCTCCAAGCGTGTCTTTATGCCCAACACCGAACCCCATGCAAATAACTCATATTCCATTGGTCGAAGCAGACAGGACGGGGCGGAGTTGTAGTAAATCAGTCACAACTTGTGCTCTATAACGGTTTCAACAGAGTGAGAATAACTACGGGAGCGTTGCAGTTACAGCAAGCGCAGCTGTGGGGTGATAAAACTATAAAATCTGTAAAAGCTGAATGAGATTGATCCCAGGTGATTTTTAGGAGACATTTTTACATTGCCTCAGAAATGAAATGCAGACTCAATTGCCTTATATGCAATGAGTGGAAGTCAACAAATGTTGTCTAATTCATATGCTCTGCATTAAAATGCAATAACATGTCAATCATCGTAAATATGCATTCAATTCTCTTCACCACAAACATATTTCTCCTGCAAATGTCAGGGATGTTGATGTAGTGGTGCAGTGTACATACACCAAGCTATTTAAATGTGTTTCATCCAATTATTATGTATTATCCAAAATATTCAGCAAGCCCATGACCCCATATAACCCATTTGTTAATCCAGTTGAATTTAAACAGTTAGGTTGTTACTAAGGAGGTTCTTTGTTATCACGTCAGCTGGCAAGCGATACATATCATTGAAGCTGAATTTTAGGCTTCCGTCCCATTCAGAAAATCTCAGATATCTAAGATCACCTCCTTTTAAAACATATATAAACGATGCATGGTGCATATTACATCTTGAACATGACATACTGATTCTGATGCACTTTGCAAGCAAGTTGTAGATGTCAGTGGGATTTCCAATGTAGAGAAAATAAAGAAGGGTGTGTTGAGGAGCATTCTTTCTGATTGGTCAAGCACTGACATGTAGACACTACACCAAAAAGACAGTCTGTATGTATTGCAATGTTGCTGGCAAACAACTTATGCTGCAAGTCAATTCACCTTACCTTAACAATAACTTTGTATAGTACTGTATAAAGTTAAGTACTTCACTTAGTCAAATTTCATCTTAACCATGGCCAAACAAAATGTTAAATTTAACTTTCAACTTCACAAATATGAATGATCTGAACGGGATTACCATATCACGTGTCATAAAGATGAACACTACAGTGCATGCCAGATGTTTGAAGTCAGTCCATATTTCTAAATCATGCATTGAAGGGGCCCCAGGCTCTCTCAACATGCAGCTCTCTCAAAAGCAAACAGAAGAGACTGAACAGCTTCAAGGTGGCCGACTTTTAAAGCCCATGAGTTTTTTTATTGTGAATGTTAATCGCAATGACAGTAGTTTTCTATATTTCATAAAGACGAATCATCAGCATGTCACATTTTACATCAACTGTAGAAGTCGCTTTCAGTATACATCCAGTCTAGGATTAAGGAAATAGTGTGGAATTTAAGAGATTATCTCTTATGCAATAATTGCATAATGACTAAATAGCAAACCTTTAGTTTAACTGCAATGATACTCCCTATTTTGGTGCAAGCCATCTTGCTATCTTGCTCTGACTGGAAACGGCTCTCAGTGCTCTTGTGATCCCTATCTATAAAATTAGTTTTGATGGTACCAAGTGATTAGTATCATTTCCCTCGCAATAGATATACAATGAGAACCACCACTACAAGAAGTCTCTCTCTCTCTCTGTCACATTCTCTATTTCTCTCGTTCTCTCTCTCCCATTCTTTCTCTGTCTCTGTCCTTTCTTCTGTCTCTTTTTTTCCTCTGTCTCTGTTTCTCTGTCTGTCCCCTCCTTCCCCTCTCTCTCTCATTCTCCCTCTGACTCTTCTTGTTTATGACCTGTTATTAATATTAAGAATGCATAGGGGGGGGGATTGTTGTCAATATAAAAGTAAAATGGTCTAAACAGCACCTTGTATCCAATCTGCTTTTTTCTGTGTGTGTCCTTCAGTGGAAAGATACGTCTTTGTGAGACCAAACAAAGTGTGCATCTCAGTGCGATCTGATACCCCTGAATGGGATGGAATCCTCTTTGCTGGGATGGTTTATTTTTAACGAAGCACAGGTAAACCTTTGGGATGATGTGTGCTTTGAAAAGCTGGGATAAAAGCTAAGATTTGTCCACGTCTTTCTTAGTTCTGTCGGCACCGACCTAAATATTTGCACCAGTGATAGTAAATATATCTGTTTGCCAACTTGTAAAAAAAAGGTCAGGCTTACAACATCTGTTTGACTTTTTTACCAATCTTTGAAAGCTTTTGGAAGTCTATGAACCAATTTGTAAATGTGTGGCCGCAGTGAGAATTACTTTCGTTTCAGGCGTTCTGTAACCTAATTATTGCACTGCTCTTCTCTTGAGACTTTCGAGCCCTCTAATGGGGGTTGCAGCTGTGCAGCATGTTGAAACCCAGTCTGCCTCCTGCCCTATATTGTAATCTATCAAGGACCCCTGCTTGCTCCAGCCCTGTAAGACACAGACACATGGTGCGCAGGCTCCATCCCTTCTGGGCCTCCGAGGTTAATCTGTCAGTGCTCGGTGCCGATAGTAGTGTGGAAGTGGGCAAAAAAAAAAATCTTAATAAGTTCTGAAACTATACATCTGTGTCTTTCGTCTCAGGTTATACATCAGTGTTTATGATTATTACTCTGTTAGTGTTGCAAAAGATGTTAATGTTGCAAAAAGATGTTTTTACAAACTCTGAAACTATGCATCTGTTTTTCGTATCAAGTTATACATCAATGTTTTTGTTTATTACTGATATTAAAGATTTAGTGTAACAGGTTACAATAAGCACCTATGTCTTTGTTTATAATTGTTTTGAATAAATTCCAGTGCAGTATTTGGTCATTCACTGGAACATCTTTTATCATCGTCATAGATATATCATCAATCGTACCATACTTACTCTGGTTATATTTGCAAATAATCCACTTTGCATATTAACGTTATACATTTTACTTTCAATGTATTCCACTGATTAAAGGAAGATAGATACTTTACTGATCAAGGAGACTATTTAGGATGGGCTTAGTATTACATTACATTACACTTAGCAGACACTTTTATCCACAGAGACTTACAAAAGGAGGATTTTTGATACCAAGTGATACTAGTCACTTGATATTATTAAAACTAATTTAATAGATAAGGATCACTGAAGCACTGAGAGCTGAGGATTGTTAGGATTTTGACATTTAGAATTATGTTCCAACATGTGATTTCAATGGAAGAATATTTTCATTGAACAAAGCCATGTTATTTCAATCATACTCAGAGTGCTGAGATCACCAGTTCCCCCATAGGCTCTCAGGTGTGATGGGGCTTTAAATGCTGTGCAGGCCAAGTTGTAGGGGGCCTGCGCTCAGCACCAGAGAGAGCACTGCTGCACCGGCCTGGGACCCCTACGGTGGGTTTTCCCGCTGCTCTCCACAGCAGAGCTGGCCCCCATGTAATGAGGAACAGGCTGCAGCGAGACCTCGCTTCTTTTCATTTTGCCCGCTCTCCCAGAAGGTCGGCGAGGAAGGAAAAAAAAAGCGAAATCAAACAAAACAATGCCTTCCGTCTCCACTGAGCTTCCCTCTGCCCCTCCCCCCAAAATATCCGAGGGCAGAATTCCTGGGGTTGATGCATACAACATACGAGCCGTGCCGCATGACATTAGTGTGTGCCATGACTACTGAAACACTGACTACACAGCAGTGTTGCAGACACACACATGCACACACACACACGTGAACACACACTTTTTCACTCATTCTTTCTCTCTCTTTCTCTCTCTCTTTCTCTCTCTGTCTCAAACACATACACGCACACACACTTTCACACTCATACGTATACCCATTCTTACTCTTTCTCTTTGTCTCTGTCTCTCTCTCTCTCTCTCTCTCTCTCTCTCTGTCTCACACACACACACACACTCCGGCACACAAATTCCATACTCATGCTGAGCCCCCCAACCATATTACATGGCTGCCTGCGAGCCTCACACCCGCGCACACACACACACACACACACACACACACACACACACACACACACTCCGGCACCCTAATTCCATACTAATGCTGAGCCCCCCAACCATATTACATCGCTGCCTGCGAGCCTCACACACACAAACAATCACACACACACACACACACACACACACACACACACACTCCGGCACCCAAATTCTATACTCACGCTGAATCCCCCAACCATATTACATGGCTGCCTGCGAGCCTCACACCCACACCCACACCCACACCTACACCTACACCCACCCACACACATGCACACACACACACACACACATGCACTCACACATGCACTCACACACACACCCACACCCACACGCACACACATACACACACCCTCACCCACCCACACACACACACACACACACACCCACACACAGACACACACAAACACACACCCCAGTTCCATAGTCATGCTGACCCCCTAACCATATTACATGGCTGTCTGCGTGGACACATGAGTTATGGCCTGTGTCAGTGAGAGTGCGTCAAGCTCCCACACTTGCGTGTAGGGAAACGCATGTTCCCTATGGCACATTTACTCTGCCACATGTTTCCTGACACACAGAGAGACGTGCCTTTGCTCGGATATGGGACAAAGGAAGTCTTTATGTGAAACAGGGGGAAACTCTCTTGCAAGGATATCTTTGTTCAATTTATAAGCGTTCTATAATCAATGACAAAAACTTCACAAGCTGTCAAAGACTTTACAAGCTGAACAAGAACAACTTTTTTGTAGGATGTTAAATATCTTTGTCCAATTTCCATGTATTCCAATTTCATTCTCTTTAAGACAAGTCCAGACACATTTTGGGACTTTTTGGAAACTATTAGGCTCAAGTTCTTTTTGCTATTAAATCATAATCATAACCTTGAGGCCACTACTGCTTTCATTAGCGGGCCTAGAACGCATAACTCAATGGTGTAATGGGGTGGATTGCAACAGTCTTTTTTGGAATAGACTATTCCCTACTCACCCATGCCACAGCTCGTGCCTGTGTCTGTCATTGTCAACTATGGTCAGCATTTCACAACTCATCACTTTTAGCCTCCGCGGGGGTGATACAGTACGTCATGCAAACTTTCACACTCTTCATCTTTCTTTTTTTAAATCATTGCACAACCCTAGGAGACATTACTGTATTCGACTGGGGAACGTATGTTTTGGTTGGTGTGATGCATGAGCCTGAATATTTGGACCAAAAAAAAGACACTAGGAAACACAATGCAGTTTTGTTCTCCTGTACTGCATAGCTTGCTGGTCTTATTCCCATACGTGGTGAAGTTTGGGATTCTCAGAGCCATGGAAAGGATGTTTTGATAGCTTTGTTATCCTCTCTCTCTCTCTCTCTCTCTCTCTCTCTCTCTGTCTCTCTCTCTCTCTCTCTAAGAGCTCTTCATCTCCTCAGTGGGTGTGAGGTCTGGTACTGGCCTCACAATATTTCCATCACAGCAGGCCTTCACGTGACTGGGTGCTCCAGGGGTGTTAGTGGCCATGCTTGGCCCTCACTATGTAGAATAACACTAGAGGCATAGACATATACGATGTCACAACACACAGCTCACATATGATATCGCCTAATCCACTGCATGTATCCACATTTGATATGTTTGCGCTGGGCTGTTAGACCTACAGTCGTAGCCGGCCTATGGAGGGTTCATATTGAGTGCACAGGCTGTGTTTACTATCCCACAGACAGTATTTGCAGGTACATGTGTACTCATTTTGATAAAGTGGTACATGACTTAACATATGCAATACTTATTAATAGTTGTTAGACACCAGCTGTATGTTTGCCAGTATTTTGTCAAACTCCAGAAAAAGTGTTTAAATTACATAACCATGTGCACTGTCAAGGATGATGACAGTTATTACTAATCACAAATGTATCGTAAATAAAACATAACGTAATATTTAGGTGAGTTTTATTGTTTACTAAGACATTGCACGGTCAGTGCCAGATGCTAAGGTTGACTCATTCTCACGAGTGACCTGTGGAGTCTCACTGATATCTTCAGTCTCAGTGTTCCCCCTGCTGGCCTGTTGGAGAACTCTTTATAGTTTACAGTTTCTTGCTATCCCACGTGTAGACAGGACATTAAACATTAAACATTAAAGTGCAAGACAATATGGAGAACTGTAAGGTATTTGTGTTCTTACCTATCCTGAGTGTAATATGTAACATTATCATAATAAATGACATTTTGTCTGACCACTACAGTAACCTCAAATCAATAAATTAGCTAAGTATAAATAAACTATGCTAAATGGTGCAAATATGGTGCAAAAAAATGTGGCAGACATATGGGGGGTGCAAAGAGGCATATAGTGAAGGAAATATGGCAGACATATGGGGGGTCCAGGGGGGGGCCTGAGACCAAGTGTTCTTTGGGGAGTATTGTTCTTGGGCAAATTCCTGTCCAATTATTGTGCAATATCACCCTGTACATAAATCTCTGTATATAATAATAATAATAAAACTTTACTTGTATAGCACAGTTCATACATGCAATATGCAACTCAAGGTGCTTTACAGTTTGGCAGGGTTGTTGCAAGACAACATTTCTTGCGGTTCAGTGATGTCAGAGCAGATAAATACAGAAGCAGACTGACTCTTGCATGAACACAGGTAGGCAGTCCTTGTAGGCCCTAGTCAGCAATCTTTGTAGTCCAGTGGCGCTAGAGCTATGCAACGCCCTGTTAATGTGGGCTCTTATGTGAACATAGGTCGGCAGTCTTTGCAGGCCAGTGGCACTAGACGAGGAAAGTTCATTTAGGCGCAGTCGGTTGTTAGTGTCCCCAGGGAGCAACAGGGGTGAGGAAAAACTCCCTGTTTGTTTGATTTGCGTGAATTCAGGAAGAAACCTCAGGAATCAGTGAGTAAAACTCCCTGTTTTTCTAGGAAGAAACCTCAGGCAGAACCACGTCTCCCAGGGTAGCCCATCTGCCGGGGCTGGTAACGGGAAGTCTGTGACTGTTTGAAGGGCCTTTGGTCTGGGCGGAGGAGTCTGGCTGAGGGGACTCTGGTCTGAGTAGTTAGGTGTAGGCTTGGTTGAATAGGTAGGTCTTTAGTTGTCGCTTGAAGATGTCGATGGATTCTGCTTCTCTGATGTGCTGTGGTAGGGCATTCCATCTCTTTGGGGCGTAGTATGAAAAGGCCGATTCCCCGATCCTTTTGGATGGTGCGTCTGGAATCCTCAGGAGACCGGCATCAGCGGATCTAAGGGCTCGTGCAGGGGTATAAGAGGATAATGCGTCAGCAATATAGCATGGGGCAAGGCCATTTACAGCTTTAAATACCAGTAGTAGTACTTTGAAGTCAATTCTATAGGATACAGGTAGCCAGTGTAGTTCAGCCAGTACAGGAGTAATATGTTCCATCTTTCTTGTTTTTGTTAGTAATCTTGCAGCCGAGTTTTGAATAAGCTGTAGTTTTTCAATTGATTTTTTTGGGAGGCCTGTAAACAAGGCATTGCAGTAGTCTAATCTACTTGTAATAAATGCGTGAACAAGTTTTTCAGCGTCTGGCTTGGCCAAGAAGGGGCGAACTTTTGCTATATTTCTTAGATGGAAGTATGCTGTTTTAGTCACTTTGTTGATGTGTGGTTTAAGGCTTAGGTCAGAGTCAAGGATGACACCTAGGCTAGTTACCTGTTCTCTGACATATTGGTTTAGGTTGCCTAGACTGGGGAGGAGAGCTTCCCGTTTGTCTTTAGGGCCGATAAGTAGTAGTTCCTCTATAGAACCTCTCTCATCTCTTTTATTACAATTCTATTTCTTTCTATTCTATTCTTTACCTGGTCTTGCAAGAATACGTATTTATTTTTACTCTATGTTGTAAATACCCTACATACACGTCTGCACTGAAGAGTTAGTTACTTTCAATCTTATTGTGCATGTGTATAGTGTACATTGTACATGTGTGACAATAAAAGCCATTCTATTCATTCTACATGAGTAGATACCCATCAGAGGAATGAAGAGTGGAGCATAACTATATTTATATTTAATCCAGGCAGATACAGGTAGCCAGTGAAGTGTGACCAGCAAAGCAGCTACATGTGTTGTTTTTGGATGGAAAAAAACAGCCGCATTGCTGTTGATAGCCACTGTTGTGTTGATTGAGGAAAAATATACTAGAACCACGATGTGACCACAGTATAATTATTTTATAGAACCTTGCTTAACCACAATGTTTTAAATATACTGGGGAGGCCCCAATTACAAGCCACTATATGCAGTAGTCGCAGTTGTGCCTGTGGAAATGTTTTATTCATCAGTGCATGAGCACAAAATCTCAAACTGTGGTTTTTGGGCCAAGCATATCTATAACTCCGACAGCCTAAATATACTGGAAGCAGTCATGTAATGAAGGGTTTTCAATGTTTCCTTTGAAAAGATGTATTTTAGATATTTCTCAAACATGACAGAATACACTGTTCATTATTAAAATATTGTCATTATATGATATATAATTCTATAAGGATCTTTGCATATTATTATAAAGAATGGTAAACAGCTTGTAGTCATGCAGCCACAAGATGGCAGCATTTGCGTTACAAATCTCTGGCAGCGTCAGATCAGTACATCACATTAAGCAATTTCACTGGTGTTCCGAGCTGTGGCTTTGTGCAAAGTCATGGAAGTTAATTAGACTCATTTACAGTATTTGACAGTGAAATGCAATTTTAAAGACACTTAGGGTGCAAGTCAAATACCATCATATTATCGCTGTGGTCAACCAGGCCAGCAGACTAATTTCCTCCCCAGTTCTAAAAGCAGAAAAACTGTACATGGCAAAGCGCCAACCAAAGGGAAAAGAATATTTATTCTACTTGTAATAACACTTCCATTTGTGGAGCTATATGAAAATGCCATTGCTAAATGATGGGTCATACTCGCAAGAATCCCACTGGTTTAAACTGGTTATGAAACTTCAGTACAGAATGAAAATTATGGGGTTAGATGGGGGTGGGGTGGGGTGGGGGGACAGAACACCTCCTCATTTTGTGTAAAGGTTAATACAGGTGAAAAAAATAGTTTCATAAAGTTGTCCCTGAACAAATAAAAAATTGCAGGGACCTTTGCTGAAATTTTCCCATGCAATCTCCAAACTCCAGAATGCAATGAGTTAAGTACAGTAATGCTTGAAACTCATCTAAAATATATCTTGGGTAAGGGTATTTCATGTATGTCCTGCCGTTTCAAAACTTTCTTTCTGTTACTTTAAATGTACTAGCTATCCCAGACAGCCTCATGGCTTTTGGGGGAATTTTTACCATAAAAGGTCATGCTGAGTTGGGAGATGGTTTCCTGTGGGAGGGCTGTTCTTAGTTTGTCTGTGGATACTGAAGGTTTGTTCTTCCCTTATCCACCTCTCTCTCTCTCTCTCTCTCTCTCTCTCTCTCTCTCTCTCTCACACACACACACACACACACACACACACACACACACACACACACACACACACACACACACACACACACACACACACACACACACACCTCTCTGTCTCTGTCTCTATCTCAGTCTCTCTCTCTGCGTCTCTCTCCTTCTCTCACCCCTCTCTCTGTCTCTCTCTGTGCTGTGCACGTTTTAGCTTTCACATGCTGTGTGCTACCAGTATCAGTCCCAACAGCCTCTCAGTACTGATAGGAGAGGTGTGCCATACGAGTGCTCAAAGACATCACTGCTACACAATCAGTCTACTCTTGCTATCAGTATTTATTTATTTTTGGACACACATCAACGTTGTTACCAATGATGAAGTGGAATGCAATGGTGGCACCAAAGAACTGCCGTCTTTAAAAATAATACTCCACCCTTCCTTCTAATGTCCCTGACATCACATAATGAGCATTAAAGTCAACCTGTAGACTTGACCCACCATAATTTTGAAAGATTCCAACATCAAGGAAGTGCTCATGTGCTTTACGATATATTGTGTGAACAGGAAGTGATATTGCATGATGTCATAGCATTTGATGACACATACAACCTTGATAGCCTTGGTCTGGTGTTTCACAGGTGTGTGTACATATTTGAGTGTGTGTGTGTGTGTGTGTGTGTGTGTGTGTGTGTGTGTGTGTGTGTGTGTGTGTGTGTGTGTGTGTGTGTGTGTGTGTGTGTGTGTGTGTGTGTGTGTGTGTGTGTTCGAGTCTCATGGCTTCCCGTTACCTCACTGCCTTGGGGCACAGGCATTCACCTGATTGGCTGGGAAGTCTGCCAAACATCTGCATGTGCCTTTGGGGCTTTATTACTTCATATGAAAATAGACACAAAGGTACGACAGTTACTGAAGCAACAGCAGAAGGGAGACAATCAGATGAACAGACCATTACGCTGGCTAAGTTCAACCAGGTGCTTAGTAATGAATCATACTCTCATGTCTGTAATCAGCAGGTGTGACAATGACTGAAGAATAAATGACACACATATTCGGGTTCATTTGGCTGGATTAAATTCAAATAGCGTTGTCGCAACAAGAGAATCAACAGGCCACACAGGTCTAGGTTTAGTCACTTGCCCTCTTAGAATCAATAGGGGAATTTAGATTTGCTGAGGAAGATGAGCATTGTCTTTGTGACTTTATTCCTGGAATATCTAAAAATATCTTTTTGTTCATTTTAATTGGGGGACAATAATAATAATGTTAAATGTACTGTGTGTGGAACTGATGGCATGCTGTGTTCATCCGAATGTCCAAGACTAATATCAAAAGGAGACAACTGATCCTGACACTAAAATGGCTGACTGAGCTTTTTGCCTCGAGAACTGTGAAAGGGTTGAACTGGCAATTTGTCTAACAAAAAGTACAATGGCAGCAGACCAGTTTAACATTCTTTCACAAGTGTTCAGGTATGTTTTGACTGTAGGGCTTACCAGGAAATTTCACATTTTATGCACACGCAGTTCCTTGTTGAAGGAATTCCATCTTGTTATGACAAAGGCTTGTAAAAGTTAACAGAAGTTCATTTTTACAGTTTCTGCTGCAGCGTAAAGCTGTGGGGAAGTGTATACACCCTGGAGCAATTCTTCAACAGGCTACGAGAAAAGTTCGACTGACTTAAAAAGAGAGAGAAGAGAAATGTAGAACAATCCAGAACAATCCACAACTATGTTGGACATGGTAGTGAAGCTTTTTGCCTTTGAGGTCTGTGTGCTGAACTGAAAGAAACCAGCAGCCTTTTCTACTGATGCTTTCAGTGGTCAATCTAGCACAGGCTGACAGAAATACTCAGAGGACAACTGAGGCACGATAATTTCCTACCAAAGCATTTAGCAGGCCAAAGGTGCCATTTATCATGCATGTGTTGCAAACATTGAGCTAGCACTGTTATCTCCATGTTTCAGAGTTAAATTTGGCTACAGCGCCTCTCTCTCTCTCTCTCTCTCTCTCTCTCTCTCTCTCTCTCTCTCTCTCTCTCTCTCTCTCTCTCTCTCTCTCTCTCTCTCTCTTGGTCTCTCTGTCTTTGGCTTTGTTTTTTTTTTAAAGAAACTCAGCAATCCAAATAAGGAGATTGCCAGAGAAGGGCTGCAGTGAGAGAGAGAGAGAGCCCGGTCCTTAGAAAGGTCTGGGTCCTGAGTGGTGGGCGTGGGGGGATTGGGAGTGATGGGAAATTGAAGTAAAAGGAGGAGTAATAGTCTGAGAAGCTAGCCAGAAAGAGAGAGTGTGGTGTGTGACTCCTCAGAACTCTGGTTCGGCAGCTCTTTCACTCCTCCTCTCTCTCACGTTAGTTACGTGCCTCTCTGGATCTCTCAGCTGTAGCAGTGAACAGTGAACAATTACATCTGAGGAGTAGCCAAGAACATCCGGTCTGTCTGTCTGTCTGTCTGTCCGTCCATCCGTCCATCCATCTGTCTGTCCGACTGACTGTCTGTCTGTTTGTCGGTCTCACTTTGAGCTTTTAGTCCCGTTTTTGTGTGCAAAGTACCTGAAACCCAAGCAGCCACCATGGAGGCCATCAAGAAGAAGATGCAGATGCTCAAGCTGGACAAGGAGAACGCCATCGACCGGGCGGAGCAAGCTGAGACTGAACAGAAAGCAGCTGAGGACAAGTGCAAACAGGTGGGCGATGGGGGAAACAGGGGTCCTTCTCTTTTGCCAAAAATGAGATGGTTCTAGCCTCAGGTGGGTGATGGGTTGAGGAGGGTGTGGTGTGGTGGGGTGGCGTTCTCCACGAGAAAAGTTAGATTGACTTAAAAAGAGAAAGAAGAGAAATGTGGAAGAGTCCGGAACAATCCACAGCTATGTTGGACATGGTAGTGAAGCTTTTTGCCTTTGAGGTCTACTGTGTGCTGAACTGCAGATAGAAAGAAACCAGCAGGCTCCTCTACTGATGCTTTCAGTGGTCTAGCCAGGGGCATTGCCAGGAGGGAAAAGTTAGGATTATCCTAAATGGAAAACCATGGATAGATGGCCCTTTGGGGACAGTGTTAACATTATTCTTAGTAATAACAGGGCCCAAAACTCTACTCCTTCATAGGGCCCAACATTTTTTGCTGCATCCCTGGTTCTAGCCTCCAGAGATCTAGACCTTAGCAAAAACCCTTTTTCCCCTCTCAAAATGGTTGTCCATTCCTGTTAATCTATAAATGCTACTGGATTCGAATTCTGAAAGAGGGACACAGTTATTCGTGCCAAAAACTGTAGGTTTTAAATTCATTCCAGAGCCTCAAGCTGGTAATGACCGCAAGCCATAGCATAATGGATTCCATGAAATAAAATGCACTGCAGCTGTCAGTAATCAGAACTCATTAATGCAAAAGTGGCGGCGCATCCTAGTGTAAATGGAGTAAATAGCAGTTTCTTCAAATGAAGGCATTTAAATGCTTTACCACATTTGCTTTTATTCATGTTAAATTCTCAGGAAAATAAACCTCTTAAGAATACCATAAGCTGAATAAACATGTATGGGGAGATGTTTTAACACATGAATCACAATGCCGTAATCTCAGAGTAAATGCCAGTCTTCCTGACAATTGTAATTTTAACAAAGGGGACAGAAATGTGAAACAAGTAGGATGTCTTCTACCATCAACTGCAAACCATGTTACCCACAGAGTATGTTATGACTCATTAGGACTTCAGACTTTGGACTTTGGACTTAAGATGCGTTGTTTACACATTGCTGACAAGCAGCGTCATCTGGGAATATGAAGTAGGGGATCTCTGTGGTGATCAATGCAGCAGGCCAGTATTTTTAGCCAGGGACACAGGCATAGGAATGGATGTAATCCATGGAAGTTATCATGAAGTCACTACAGGAGCAGAACCCAAGTCTGATAACAGATAAGAGAAGAGTGTTTGGGAATGCAAAGTGGACAGCATACCATTGGATTGGACGATCCATCCTAAAAATACACAGTGCTCTATTAAGACACACACACACACACACACACACACACACACACACACACACACACACACACACTGGGCTGTACAAGGGTCACAGTTATCCCAGACCTCTGCCTCTGTGTATTTAATTGATCATTTCGGTACTTAAGAAAGCATCAACTGATAAGAAGCTACAGCTAAAGTAATGAGAACACTTTTTGTATACATTGACACTGTTATGTAACATCATCAGCCCTTTGAAAGAATTTGTAGTATTTGTTTTATTCTACAATTTCACCAAAACAAATGGAGAACACAGTTGCATACAGTCACATACAGTGGTGTAGATTACAGTGGTTGAAACAGAGGAGCACTTTCTCCTACACTATGAAAAATACAATCAGGTAAGAGAGTTCCTTTTCCCTAAACTGTAAAAAGCCATCCCATCCTTCCAAAGTCTTAACCACAGAGACAAAATAGCCATACTTCTTGGCGAAGGCCCTTCAGCTGCATTGGCAACACAATACATCGTACAGCGCCATGACCTAAGGGACTCTAGTCTGACCTGAACAACTTTAAGTCAAACCTGCACACAAACATGTGACATACAAATACAAATGTGTATACAAATGTGTATATGTGTATGTGCACACACACACACACACACACACACACACACACACACACACCCCAACAGTCACACTATTAATTACTGTACAACCATACTGCTACACCTACTGTTATAGGTTACAGGTACTCTATTTTGTTACCACCCTTTTGTTATTTGTATTACTATTATATATAAATCAGTACAAATAAACTACAAGCATACATCACATGCATACTTATTTTATCACTTCTTTTCGACATTTATGGAACAACATTTATGTCCCTTTGTTTTACCAGCTGGAAGATGAACTGATGGGACTGCAGAAGAAGCTCAAGGGAACTGAGGATGAGCTGGACAAATACTCTGAAGCCCTGAAAGACGCCCAGGAGAAACTGGAACTATCAGAGAAGAAAGCTGCAGATGTAAGTAGAAGACCATGTGCTGACATCTAGACCACCGTGAGCCACAACACAGTACACATACAAAATCCCATGAATACAGACACCCAGGAGTGCCGTTATAGTCACTGGAAAGTGGTCGAAACACATGGCCACAACTTTTTAAACACAAAAACAACAAACAAAAACAAGGACAAATCAATTAAATTATTTCAAATTATATATATTTTTAAATTAGAATTATAAAAAATAATGGCATAGGTCTGTCTTGATTTGCACAAGAGGAAAGCTTTATGAAAAGCAAAGTCTGTCTGTTGACAGCATGACCTTTCTGTTTTATTCTTGAGTGACATAAAGTAACACATCATAACACAGGGCCACTTCTGGGCCATCATCACATTGCTCATAACACAATTTACATTCCACAGTCAGCACTCCAGACTAAATGACTCCCAGCTGTGAGACTAAGTGTGGTGGTATATACCGACATATTTCAGGAATCAGACGCTTGTCCCTGCTAGTGTTCAGCATCCTAGAGATGTCCCTACTGAAGTCACCGAGCTCAATGAGTAAAACGTGAGCACATATCCTGGTAAAATAATTCCCTAAAAAAATCACTCATACACTTGACACAATACAACAAAGGCAAAAAATAGATATGTGAGTGTGTGAAATCACGTTATCATGAATGATTTTGCTGTCTCTGTTAAATTCACTGGTGTGGTGTTGTCAGAAGTCAGGCTGAGTCTCAGGACTACACACACACATACACACACACACACACACACACACACACACACACACACACACACACACACACACACATGCACAGACACATTCACACACACTCTCTCTCTCTCTCTCTCTCTCTCTATCTTTCTCTCTCTCACACACACACACACACACAGACGGGCCCGGCCACAGCTGCCTCTGGTGGGGTTTCCGCCCTGCAAGGTTGGCTGCCTCTGGCCCCCACCGCCCCACATGTCACATATTACAGGCTGCCGTAAACTAATTACACATCTGAATTCACAATGCCACAGTGGGAGGAGTGCCCAGGCCCAGGACATATTCAGTGTGCTTTGCTGCTGTCCCTGTGCTTGCAGTATGTGGTAGCAGAAGTAGTAGGAGTAGTAGTAGTAGTTGTGTGTGTGTGTGTGTGTGTGTGTGTGTGTGTGTGTGTGTGTGTGTGTGTGTGTGTGTGTGTGTGTGTGTGTGTGTGTGTGTGTGTGTGCAGACAAGTGTGTGTGGATGTTCATGTGCATGTGTATGTATGTATATGTGTGTGTGTATATGCCGGCATGTATGTGTGTGTGTGTGTGTGTGTGTGTGTGTGTGTGTGTGTGTGTGTGTGTGTGTGTGTGTGTGTGTGTGTTCAAGTGTATGCCGGCATGCATGTGTGCATGTGTGTGTTCAAGTGTGTGTTCACATGTGTGAGTGTTAGTGACTGAGTGTGCTTTTGCTATGTGATGGAGTGTAGTGCTTTAGCTCGGCCTGTTCCTGATAAGACAGAGAGAGAGTAGCAACAGATGGAGGGGGTTTCAATGGCAGCACAGCAGCCTGAGGAATGCTGAGGAATTTGAGGAATGCTCTGAAAGCAAACACAAAAGGCCACACTCCTGCATCTAATGAAATCAATATTCAGAACCCTTTTCCTGTGGGCCCATAACAGAGGCAGGCCTCTCACATTTCTGACGGATACTAACTCACCACACATATTTTCAAGGGCCTTGGTGGGTGGCAGAGTAAAACCCTTTCAAACCAAACTGCTTTCAGTGATTCTTTGGTTACTTATTGTTTGATACTGTACATTAAAATGACTGGTGTGATTGTTACATTATGATGACTTGCATAGGCCAGGGTAATCTTCCTCATTGATAATTATAACTTATAGAAGGGGTAAATAATATATATAAAGAATGCAGGAGCTGTTGTGAAAAAGCTGACCAGTTTATAAGTTGATAAAATGTGATGGACTGTGCTTCCACACTAAATAGTGTATACTACTCTCCCATGCCAAAGACAGTTCTCTCATGCTCACAAAAATGTCTTACTCACCTTGATGAACTACTTTCCCATCAATGCACACTCAACAAAGGTGGAGAGATTCCCATTTTCCATCACTAACTTTAGACCTATCATTAACCAGTAAAGCCCACCTGATCAACACTAACTTATTGCAAAGACTTTAGTGTCACAGCACAGGTAAGCTATAATAAACAGCTGTAAATATTCAGTCCATTACCCCATTACCAATTATTTTCAGAGGATGAGTCTTGACCTCACACTATTTTAACATTGGTTAAAAACATTTGTACATTTGTACTCTCATTTCTACTTTATTGATGTGGTTATCAATTATTACACCAATTAATTTAGTGTATATATAATTATGCTTCCAGTCTACGTATTGCTTCGTACTGTAGCCTACACGAGCTGATGTCCCAGTAAATTCCTGTGATCGTCGTAGACCTACCCCTGAAGACCACAACAGAACCCACACGCACGCTCCGCCTATCCCAAAACGTGACCTCATCCCGAGTCACACTTTTTTAACGGGATTGGAGGATTTCAGATCAACGGTCTTCGGCTTGATAACCTAGGCATTTATACCCGCAGTCTCCGCAGAGACGTGTTGACCAGATGATGCACTGTACGTATACTTGCCACATTCCAAGGGTTACATCGCACCAAAAGTTTTCGGAGGCGTAAACTGGACTTACTTTGTGGTGCTGAGGACTGATTACGGACCTAACAGGAATACCTGAATAGACATTCTTGCATTTGCACTAATTTTAGATAGTTATCCACAGTTCCAGTGTATTCGTCGCGTGCCCTACTATTTATTGGACTCTGCGTTAACATTTGTTAACATCCGCTGTATATTTGCACAGTTTTATATTTTCTTAGAAGAGTTACTTTAGTTAGTTATTTATAGCGGAGACACGGGAATGGCAGGCTTAAATTCTCTGGATGCTGTTAAAAGAAAGATTCAGGCTTTGCAACAACAGGCTGACGATGCTGAAGACCGAGCCTTGGTTTTACAGAGAGATTTGGACAGTGAACGGGAACTTCGGGAAAAAGTGAGCTCACTTAACTTTTACTTCCCCCCTTTTCTCCTGCTTCTCACAGCTGTCTTTCAGAGCTCTTGAAAACTTTCACGATACCCAATTCGTTGGTCACTTTATCTACTAAAAATGGATATGCGGCGCTCCGTGATAACCGTCGTGACCTACAAATGCTGGTGTTCTTTTTAAATACTTTTGATGGTAAACCGTTTTCCACTAAACGCAGTTCGTCTTAGGCTATAGAGTCAGGTAGCCCTGTGGAATGCCAGTGTTAGAGGTGTCAGAATATGGGTAGGATATCACATTGGCTTGGGGGTGACCACCGCTGTAATGAGTCTCAGTAGCCCTATTACCACGGTGTCAGACCATTCATTGACCAACTGTACATTGAAAGTAACATAGTGTGTTGTGATGATTTTGAACACTGGATCTTATGGTATTCTTGGGTCTCTATAGTACATTTTCTCAAGAAAGTAGCTAGTTAATTCAACTTGGTACATATGGGTCTTCCTGTAATGGATGTCTCTTCAGGACTAGCCTATGGTATTCTAGTTAACTTCTTCGCTTCTCTACTGTTCCCACTAGTTCAAGTGCCTAATGTCTGAGCGCCTGCCTCAAGTTGTCATGTGTCACACAGGAGAGATTGCTGTCCTGCCATGACATTTCTTTGGGTCTTATGAATTAGTAAAATAGGCTACACTCAAAAGACAGTAATCAAATCACATGTTTGTACCATGCCTGGAAGCAGAGAGATAAATTAAGTTCTCCCCAAATGTACATCATACACAGTAATGTCCAACAGGACATTGCAAACCAAACTGTTGATTGCCATTATGTGACTATGGTCCATTTACAGTGTTAAAATGATTGATACTGTTGAAATTTTGCTCATACACCGGTCACAAGCTCAAACCTAAAATTAATCATTTAAAATCTATTTGCAGCATAACCAATGAAAGAGATATAGGTCAAACATACATTATTACGCCGTTTGTTTTATATACACATCAAATGGCTGTCAAACTGAGCTGCAGCTGATTCTTCAGGTGACCCTAGTTCTTCAAGGGGACCCCAGTTCTTCAAGAGGGTTTGGGTCTGCACCCAAGTCAGGCAGTGCCCAAGGTGCTGACAGAACCTTCAGCCTAATAGCTTGAAAAAAAGGGCATATCTTTCCCTGTAACAGACATTTACCTCAGGCCCTTTGCATGCTGTGTTGGCCCTGAGAGATCCAATCTCCCCGGGCTGGCCAGAGTTCCTATTATGCCGTCTGGAGCATATCCAAATAAACACAGACCGTATGCTCTCCATTAAACACCGCCCTAAATTGTAGCAATAATTAGATTCCTGCCTGCCTGGCTTACTTTTCCCCCTGCTCACTCCCTGGCACTTTACTGTTGGTGTGTGCAGCCTAATGACAGCAACAGTGAAGGCATGGATGTCCCTTTTCCCTTTGGTGTCCAGCCTCTCCTGTCAGTTAAGAACATTTTCATAATTACACACCTCATAAAACGATGAGGTTATGTGTTGACTGAATTAGCTCTAATGCCACTCTACTTCTTCTGTGGTAAGACCAAATGGGTAGGCCCAACACTGCTAAGATAGCTTTGAATGAAACTGACCGTGCATGTCTGTCATTGTTTGAGACTGGGCACTAGCCATAGAGTAAGCCACTGCTTGTCATGATCCTGTTGACATAGAATCTGTATAGACACAGTTTCTCAATGTTGACAGATACTGTTCGTAATCATGGTTTCAGTCAACCAATATCAAGACTACTAAATGATAGGGAAGGCTGTTTAAGCTTTAACTCTTTCAGGAGGATATTTTTACGTCAGTTTATTAGTAGGCTCATCGAATCCTCATCAGATCTTAAAAAACCCAATGTGATGTTCTGGTAAAGACATCATGGCTGTGAAATTCCTGGTTAAAAGTCCTGCCAGAGGCCATATAATGTGTGCAGGGCCTCTATTCACATGTGTGTTGAAGTTTTCAAACACTACATCTTGGGATCCTACGTTGTGCGTTGTGGCATAATTTATGCACAGCACATTCCCACATTCATATTGATATCATATCACCATAATTTTCAGGTGTCTCCTTCAGTACCTTTGACACCTCTCTCTCTCTCTTTTTCGCTCTCTCTCTCTCTCTCTCTCTCTCTCTCTATCTATCTATGTCTATCCCTATCTCTTATCCCTGTTGCCAGGGCACACATGGTTCTTTTTAGTTTTTTTTTTTTTTTCTTCTGAGTGATTGGTCTTCCTGGCATTCTACTACAGACATTCTCTAGAGTATGTTTTACCATATAAGGTATGAGTCCCGGACAGCCAGAGAATGCTCTGACTCAGGAAGAGGGCTAGGCCACAGAGGGTGTGTTCCGACCCGCAGCTGAATGAGTAAAAGGGGGATAGGGGAGGAGTGGAAGGATGTGGAGTGGGCCGATTTCCTGCCCTTTTTGTGTTTGTGTTCGGCACCAGTGGCAACCCCTCATACATCTCTGTGTTTTACTTTATTCAGAATAAATGTTTCAGGCTATATGTCAAGCTTCATAACTTCTGTCCATATGTCAAAGCCCAACTGTAAAGACCACAGGCTGTGATCTGGTTTAGTCTCTGCGTTAATGTGTGATGAGATTGTTTATTTTCTCACACATGTTTATGTCCTCCCATATGTTCTCAAGTAAGTCCTTGAGGAACGCCCATTATGTTCGCCAGGTCCAGCTTCATTGTTTCAGAATCACGGGTGATACTGGAAGGTCAAGGGGACTGGAAACAGTCGGGAACTCAGCACTGTTCTCTCAGTATTTCACATTAATTTCATGGGAGACGTTTTGAGATGTATCCTATCCTTTGGTTTTAATATACTTTGTGGCTTTCAGTAACATTTCAAACAAATTTCCATTTAAGAACTCTAAAAAGAAGTCTGTAAGTGGGTCATGGGTGTTGTAGAGAGAGCTACACTAACGGTCTGGTTCAGAAGCCCTGCCTCTTGTGTGCTACTGGGCGTGTTCGTTACCGCTTCGTCCACCTCAGAACCAAAATAGTCAGCTTGTGAGAACATGGAGCCATTCTCCTGAATAGCCTAATTTCAGTTTACCCCTGGGCTCAGTAAACACAGTCTTGGCGTGGTAAATGTCTTACCATAGCGGTCTAAGCTCTGCCACCAAGAGCCTCTTGGCTCTGACGGTTATCAGACAGGAGTGACAAATATTTCACAGAACTAATAGTGGTTAGTATGTAAACACAACCACAATGTTGCCTTTTTAATGCTAAATGCTGTTATAGATCTGAACTTTAATTCATTTGAGTGGAGACTTTTCTCCTTTCAATATGCCCAAGGGACTGGATTTGACTGGATTTGGCATCATTATAATGACTCTATAATGTTTATTCTCTCAGCCCAGCTGTGGCATGGATTGAGATGAACTGAGTAAGCTTTTTGTCTCCTTAAGCATATATCTTTTTCTTGAATAGACATTTCTTTAACTTTCAAGATCTGGTCTACTTAAGTCAGCTTTTTATAAACACTGCTCCTAGGCACTTTGTCCTGCACACATACACATTACACACCAGCATTATTTGCTGTACCAGAAATCTCCATGACATCAGTCTCAGTGTAGCTTGTCCTTCATGACCAGTAAAAAATATATAATGAGTACTTTGTGGAGCCTCGTGGAAGATCCTGTGTGACATGTTGACCTCTGTGACTCCAGGCTGAGGGGGACGTAGCTGGCCTGAACCGCAGGATCCAGCTGGTGGAGGAGGAGCTGGACCGGGCCCAGGAGAGGCTGAGCACAGCACTGCAGAAGCTGGAGGAGGCAGAGAAGGCAGCGGATGAGAGCGAAAGGTGAGGGACCAATGTAGAATATTTGCTGACAAAAAGACTTTTTTTAGCTACCTACAATCGAACAAGAACAAACACAGACTGATGGGTTTACACTGACCCAGCTATCCAGAGTGAAAGGTTAGGAGACATGAAAAACAGCCATCCAGGAAATATGATCTATGGATCTGAAATGGTCAGAGTTCCCATAGTTGAAGTAATGTGGCATTTGCAGATTTCATTTTAGACTTACAAGTCAGGTATAACAAAAAATATACAACATTTCAGTTACATTAAAGCAGTTTTCAAAAAGTATCACTAAGGGGCTTGCACACTGCCCAAACAAATGGCAACAAACTCCAGTAAACACCAACAGTTGGGTCAGTGTGAACTATCAGTCTGTGTTTGTTTGTTCTTGTTAGATGGTAGCTAGCTGAAAAAAGTCACCTTTGTCAGTTACTGTCTGGGCAGTGTTGAACTGGCAGTTGGTTTCTAAAGACTGCCACCTGCCAGGTGCCAACAACAGCCAACTTAAAACATTAGTGTTTGTTGGGGCAGCGTGGAAGCAGTTTAAATTGTATAAAGTGTTTATGACTGCATTGCATTAATGTTTATCAGTGATTGGATAAACAGTTAAAATGATGATTGTAGTGTGACCAGCCAAACAGGTTAGCACCTTCTTTTAAACAACTGCCCCTTTGTTAAAATGACTGCTGTGTGCACAGCAAAAATACAAAAGAAACACTTTTTATACAGCGTCACCCTCTCCAGAGTGAAATTAACACTTTCAAAATGTGAAATAACCCAGACTGTAGACATTGTTTAAATCTAAATTTTTTTTTAAAATCACACTTTGTGAGTTAAAATTAACTCCCAAATGTTTAACCTTGAAATTTTAACACTCCAATTTTTGCTGTGTGCGTTGCCAGAGGTATGAAGGTGATTGAGAACCGGGCCATGAAGGATGAGGAGAAGATGGAGATCCAGGAGATGCAGCTGAAGGAGGCCAAACACATCGCAGAAGAAGCCGACAGGAAGTATGAGGAGGTGGGTGACTTTACTGGGTGGAGCCTGACAAAGATGTCGTGGCTCCACAGAGGACAATGAATGAGAGACATGTAAGTCTGTCAGATGATACATAGCCTACTGCCATACAAAGGCAAAAGACCTTCAAGGGGAAAATCAGTGTAAACTGAACTTTGGGTATGTTAAAACATGATAATGAGTTGGTAGGTTTTCTGAGAGGCAAAACTAGGCTAGCCTATTGCATTTCGAACATCACTATTTTTACAATTTTTGCCCATAATTGAAGGTACGGTCTTTTGCCTTTACACATTAGTATACATTTTGTATAGGATGAGAACCATAAATTATAGGGTGCTATAGGGTGCATTCTGCAGATCCTTAAAGGGGACTGTCATACTGACATAACTGGTCTTACTTCCCTGGAATCACTTCAATAAAATTACAGCCATTTTCCTTTCACACAAGATGACACTTGCACTAAATTGGAATAGAATTTTTATGGTTGAAGAATCAAAACAAACAGTTGGTCTACTGTAATGCATGCCCAATTTTAGTCTGATCGATCCAAACCTTAACGTTTACTCTTTAAGCAGTACAACATAACAAGCGCCAACCTGGCCCCCCGTATGGGCAGACGGACACACACACACACACACACACACACACACACACACACACACACACACACACACACACACACACACACACACACACACACACAAACAGACAGGGTCATTGCAATACCTGGTCAGTCCGTTTGGGGACCAGGTAAACAGATGTGTTTTGGATAAGTTTATTCTACCTTGGTGCACCTCAAAATGAAAAACTATGAAGAGTCAAATAACCATGTAAGGTCTTCCTTAACCATCCAAAAGTGATCAATTCCTAGCTTTGTGGCTTGATGTCTTCCTCTTGTGTGGCAGGTGGCCCGTAAGCTGGTGATTCTGGAGGGGGAACTGGAGCGAGCAGAGGAGAGAGCTGAGGTCTCAGAAATGTTAGTCTCGGTTTGATATTCCTCATTTCAGCAGTTTCATTATTGATATGAGAATCATTCTAGCAATGGCAGCTGACTTGCATCCTACCTTGAACAAAAATGCTCAAAATTTTATTACAGTAATTTTGTTTTAATTAAAAAGATTTTGTGGAGATTAACGTGGCTTTTATGCTCACTGACATGTTGTGTTTGATTCTGTTTTGTTATTTTCAGTAAAGCCAGTGACTTAGAAGAAGAGTTAAAAAATGTGACCAACAATCTCAAATCACTGGAGGCACAGGCTGAAAAGGTAAGCAGCATGCCTGTACTTTATTGCTCGTAAAGACCTGCTTAGAAGTCTCGCTTTGAAATCATTTCAGTTTTGTCAGTTTAATGTTGCTTAATCTCTTCATAAACTTTGGTCCAGCATTTAATGTATCAAGAATGCTTTCAGGTAGTAAGTTATGCCACTTACACAAATTCTTGCTTTAGCATAGCTTGAAGTGGGCTGGAGGTTTTGCATTCATTTGCAGTTGTAGTAGTGCCAGTCATGCCACATGACTTGGTTAGTTTGTGGTGATTAAATCACCAGCTCCAGCCTGGGCTAGGTACCCTGTGGTTTGTGTAGCAGAGGCTTTTGGTCCCACACACAAGTATTTTTTATAATTGAAAAGACCTGATGAAACATGCAGGAAAGGTAGCTCACCTCTACCTTCAGTGGTCTCGGAGAAACACACAAATGTTTGGGCGGACTGCCTGCACGTCATGTTGGCCCAATTCACAGAGTCTGGGCTGCGTAAAAAGACTGAGTTTTTTTTACAAAGTACAATAAGGAAATGGTGAATCACAGGGGGATATTAGCCATTATAAATGTTGTCTAAAAAGTGTAACATGTTCACAAAACACTTATGGGCTTGGTATGTATAACACATGTTGCAATAAATAGTGTGTAAAGAAAACAAATAGAGTGTAGGGTATAGCACATGACACATATGTAATGTTACAGAACAATTAATGTGTTGTGTTGATCTTTTGTGTATGTGTGTGTGTGTGTGTGTGTGTGTGTGTATGTGTGTGTTTGTTTGCTTGCTTGCTTGTGTGTGTGTCCACATTACAGTACTCTGAAAAAGAAGACAAATATGAGGAAGAGATCAAGGTCCTTAGTGATAAACTGAAAGAGGTGAGATAATGAGTGGAAATAGTTTTAATATAAATCACCTGTTCGAACACAGTATTTTAAAAAATATGTCTTTAGACTGCTGTTATTAATTGTAAGTGTTTGCTCCTAGGCTGAGACTCGTGCAGAGTTTGCTGAGAGGACAGTGGCCAAATTGGAAAAATCTATTGATGATTTGGAAGGTATGAACATAAACAGTATCCTACATATTCCTATATACCCCTCTGGTGGTAACATATTGTATAAAATATAAATAAAACAATAAGGTTGTCTTTTTGAACCGGTTAAGCTTGCATTCAGCAAACGACCCCTCGGTCATGAGTTAAAATGCTAAAGAAAAGCCTCATGGAAACTATTCTACCAGACGAGGGGAATGGCTTCTCCCCAGTGTAGAGCAATATGGGCGCTTTGCCTTGGATGGAATGTAACACCCAACATATAATGAAATCCATCAGTGACCCCTGCTTGCATCAGCAATGCCTATTTTCTACATTAGCAACACAGACACATTTGCAATTACCAGATGTTTCTGCTCAAATGCTTCAGTCTCATGTTTTCTTTGTACTCTGTTTCTCTGTTTCGACTGTCTCTACTTTGTCTGCAAAATGTGAGGAGTTCTGCTTATGCCTTGAACTGAATATTAGTCTCAGTTGTCTCACCAGTTGTCTTATTTCTTCTTCTCTCTCCCTCTCTTCCTGGGCTCTGTGTCTTTCCTGTTTTTTTCCTCTCCCTGCTTTTTGCTGCCTCTGCCCGCCTCTCTTGCTGTGGACTGCGCATGCTGTTGTCTTTGGCACACCAGATGAACTGTATGCTCAGAAGTTGAAGTACAAGGCCATCAGCGAGGAGCTGGACCATGCCCTCAATGACATGACCTCTTTATAGACGACTTTTAAAAACATGCCCTTAATGACATGACCTCTTTATAGACGACTTTTAAAAACATGCCCTTAATGACATGCCCTCTGAACAGACGACTTTTTAAGGGAGCTTGTGCCGTAATATCATCTCCTGCTGTACTCCGTTGGCCTCTCTGTGTCGCTATGCTACCTGCAAACACAGTTATTTTCCGTCTTATCTGTGCCCTACTCTCTCTCTCTTTCTCCTCTCTTGCTAGGCCTCAATAAAAGCCTGGTTTTTCTATGCATACTACGCGTTTGCTTTTCTCTCAAAGAGGTTTAGTGCACAATCTGTTGGTATGAACAGTCTCACAGATGGAAAGAGCTACTTATTACTTTTATGTTTAAACTTTGAAAAAGCTTTGCCGTGTAAGTCAGTTAGTTGTAGATATTGTTTAGTTACACTAAATGTTGGCAGGCTCTTGCACTGAGAGCTGCCTGTTGCTGATGTTATTTTCTTTTGGTTTGTGTAATGTAACAGTAACAGTACTTTTACAGTCCTTTAATAGTTCAAGTCAAATTGAATTGCTTGAAATTTAAGTTTATGTGCCTAGTTATTCTTCTACATAGCCTACATTTGTTTTTCCAAAAATGTTGAACAGTAAGACCCAGTAAACTAGTTATACACAAGTTCTTTCGAACAAGACACAGGTGAGCTTTTTAAAATTTTGGTGTGGTAATTTAATAAATTCATGGAAATGATTGTAGGCCTACAATTAACACATGCCTAGCCTGCTCTAACTATTCATTTCAAAATGCATGCTGCACTGATGGCAAATTGACTCTAAATTTAGATAGCAAAGTGTTAGATGGCATGATACACTCAACTCTGCATAATAAACACACTGCTGTATAAATGGACATTCTTTTACATGAGCTGTGAGATGTGAATTGTGCCAGTCCTGCTGTGTGCGTTCATTTTGCATATGGATGACCTAACTACACAAAGAGCCATTTTGTGTGTGTGTGTGTGTGTGTGTGTGTGTGTGTGTCTGTCTGTCTGTGTCTGTGTGTGTTTTCATAAGTCTCTTCGTCTTCTAACCACACCGATAGTATAATTTCTATCTTCTGTGTGTAAAATCCCCTTTTTTGTTTCTCTGTTTCAGAAAAAGTAGCGAGCGCTAAAGAAGAGAACCTGGGCATGCACCAGGTGCTGGACCAGACACTGCAGGAGCTCAACAGCTTATAAGGTTATGAGGAGGAAAGAGGACAAGAAGAAGAAGAAAAGGAGAGAAAGAGGAGGAGGAGGAGGAGGAGGAGGAGGAGGACAGACGTCGTTTCACATTCCATGAATTTCACACCTCATTTCCCACTCCCATTTCAGGCTAAAAATGTTGCATACCTTTTTGATAGGGGATTAACTACATTCTTGTTAACAGTTTTGTACTATTCTGGAAATTTCCTGATGTCTTGATACAAAACAAATATATACATTCCACACTTGCAATGTAACAGTGTTTACAGGGTTTTCATTTTATTTTATTTTGTTTACAATCCAGCAGTCACTCAAATATCTCCTTTGTCTAGTCTTCATTAGGTTGTGATCTGATGATGAAATGATCACTTTATGTAGAATATACTAAATTATTGATGCAAACCTAAATTTGAGGATGTATTTCACCTCCATCAAAAAGCTCAGCTACGCCACCTACTGGTATTACAGTATAACACAAAGCATGGTTGCAAAGGCAGAATAATAGGCAAAGTGATAGGATCTATGTAAAACTAGTATATTGGATACTGCAGAGCAAGTTTGAATACATTTTGCATGCTTTCAGAATGAAGTTCAGTTTCTCCCTCTGTGATAGCTCATTTAAAACTCGGTGATCATTCACACCACACTCAAAGAGACCAGTGGGTATACTACAAAGGTGGTTAAGTGGCAAACCTTGTTTATTTTATAAACAACCTAATAGAGGAAGAGAGAATAAATTCCTGTGCTGTTCTAATAACTGGTTTAGAACTACCTCTGTGTTCACTTAACCAGGTCTATCACTTAACCTCCCTACTCTTTACAGTGTCCTGTGCCTATGCGGAATTATTACACAGGCACTTCCTCTTTGTTGCAAAAGCTGATATTGTGTGTTCCCCAATGGTTATGTGATGCCAATAATTATTCAGATGTTCTTTATGGGTCAAAAGTCTCATATGGTAACTAAACTATGGAATAAAGACATCCAATGAATAATTATTTCTGCAACTGCATTGTGTCTGTGGCAGTTTGACTTCTTTTTTATGCATGAATTGCTTTTGTTAAGGGTTAGGGTCCACTTTTAGTTTAAATTCATTCTTTGTTGGATCACATGGTTAGGGGAACATGCCAAATTCAATACACCCTAAACATTCTCTGTGTTGTTTAGGGAAATATAAATGTTGTCATACAAAGGTGAAACTATATGGGAAATGCACTTACTTGACTATCTAAAGACTTGACTATCTAAAGATTATCTTGTAAGGAATGCTTGTGGGGTGAGCTTCTTTCACCTGAGTCCGGGAACACTTGTGTATAGGGCATAGATGAACTTTTTTTCTAGACTGCAGGTTGCAGATAATAGTCACCAAAGTTCAACAGGGAAAGGGAAGGCAGAAGCGAAGACATAGAAACTAATAATGAACTTTGAACTTTTTCATTTTAAGTTGTGGTTTGTAACATCTAGTATTTAATATCTAGTAACATAAATAAACAATACACATTTAACGCCATACACGATGTTTCTGTTTTACAAAGGGAAGTGTAGTTAGTTCCTAGCCTAGAACATGCTGAAAGCTGTTTATCCAGTCATCCCACGCCCCTCCATGCAATAAGACGGAGCTGAAGTTCCGGCTAGGACACAGCGCAGCACAGCAGAGCGACGTTCCCGTCAACAGGTGCGTTTACTGATGTTTACCTAGGTAAGTCATACATACGCAATGACGCGAAGTATATTTACTAGTTGATGCTCAAATGTGCCCACTGTTTCTTATCGTCAGTGGCAAATAAAGTAGAATATTCCAATGTTTTTATTCTTTTCAGTAATATTTACAGTATCGGAATTGCTCATTTGAGTCAAGGTCAGATTTCGCCTTTATAATCACCCAACACCATCGTCATGGGTACAGGCTACACAGTATATTTTCCACTGTAAGATAGGCTCTTTCTGTGCGCTTCTGTCGTCACATCTTCTAATCATTGAAATTGCATGTATATGCTATAGGGTAGACCACAAGCTTTTTGCATTAGGACAGTTGCAGCTTGTATGTCCTCACGGAAGTTATTGACGTCATTTTGCATGTGACATGAGGTTTATTAAAAACCGCCAAAACACATCTTCGACCTTTTAATTAACTGCATGATTTGTTATATGTTTGTAATCACAGTGTGATTTTTTCATTTAGTTCTCAACAGGCAAGGTGAAGAATGAAAAATATCTGCATTAGGACTTGAATAGTCCTCCAAATGATGCACTGCACCACAGCCACATAAGTTGAGAATACTATTGTTTAATTAAATTACAAAGGTGAGTAGAGTTGCTCCCTGACCCTGCTTCAGGAGACTTACGTAAAACACGTTATTCCTTGTGTATTCCCTCGTGTGCAGCCTAGGCTGCAATAACTTTGCCATGCCTTTGTTTACTCTGTGTTCTTTGCACAATTGTTAGCTTGTTTGTGTCTTCCTTTTGTAATTCGCTTTGGATAAAAGCAACTGCTAAATGTAATGTAATGTAACAATAGTTTAATAATAAAAATAATCTGCCTTTACCAAGCGTCTTTGGACTATGGATGGAGCATTGTCACAGGAGAGACATGAGGCAGCTGTTCACTGGTTTTCTCAGCATCAGCTGGCTTATATTCTGCAAACTGGAATAATTCCAGAATGGTTCCATGGCATCATAACCCGAAAGTAAACACTTTTTGATGCACATATTTATTTGTCTTCACTACAGCATTCATTATAGCTTCATTATAGCATTACCTCAAAAAGACTAATTAAGCTGTGGATTTCAAAGGGCTGCAGAAGACCTTCTCAATCCTAAACCACCAGGGTACTTCCTAATCCGGGTCAGTGAGAGCAGAATAGGATACACTCTGTCATACCGGTGAGTCGGCACATTCTGGCTGTGTGTTTTTGCCCAGCAACACTGCCTCACTTCTTTTCTTATAGCCTCTCATTGTAATGTATTGTAATTTTACTGTTGGTGAAGGACTACACAAAGATATACAGCATAGGTTTGTATTTTTTTTTTTTTTTTTTGAATTATTTGGATTTTTGCAGAAATAGTTTGAAGCAGAAATAAAATTGTGGATATTAAAGAAAGAATTTTAAAAACTGTATAGAATGTAACAAACACGCTTAAGCGTCGCTATCTTTGAACAACATAACGACCCCACACATACCGCAAATCATGTAAAAGCCTTCATCAATAAGAGTGTACAAACACATTTTGACTACACTGTAGCTTTCCTATATGTGTAGGTTTTGGCACCATTTGTAAAGGTGCAATATGTACAACATTTATAGCAGGTAAACATAAAATGGACCTTGTATGCCCACCAGAGCTAAGGGAGTCGTGTTAAATTGGATTGGATTGTTTTTTACTGACAACAATGGTACAGCCAGAATATTCACATTTTTAAAACTTACTTTATGACCTGTGCATACAATTCTGCGCATGTGTTGATTTTGTGTTTCACCTCTTGCCTCTACAAGAGTAACAATGCTTGGTTGTGTATTGGATTTGGTTGCAGTGCCAGTTGTGGTCACCGTCCTACCCATAGCACCTTTAATATTCTGTTTTTTTTATTCTCAGGGCTCAAGATCGTTGCAGGCACTTCATGATTGATGTTGTTCTGCCAGACAATCACTTCATGATCGTGGGAGAAGACAAGGTCCACAGGTCTCTACAGGACCTAGTTGCTTTTCACCGCAGGATTCCTATTCTTCCTTTCAATGAGTTTTTAACAGTCGCTTGTGGACAGGTAGGACTACAGAATGTGAACTACATTTTCCTTTTCCACTAGACGTCTGGGTTGATGGGCAATCTGGCCTTAGAAGTTACAATCCAGTACCTAATATTTATTACAGCCATTCACTAATTCAGTTAATTCTAACTAGCTCGTCAGTCAGGTTTCTGTAGTATGCCAGATTGTAGCTGTCTAAATCCAGATTGCCCATCACTGGATGTCTGCACAACATGTTCTAACGCATCGATTTATTTCCCTTTTTCACAGGTGTCAAAAGACAAAGTTGATTACGCTGAACTGATCTTTCCTAAAACTCGTCACCCCACAAATGTTCCCAGTGTGGTGCCAACAAGTCCTCCTCTACAGGATAGCAATGTCTCACCAGCAGTGACTGAGGAGATTCCTCCAGCACTTCCCTACCGGTCAGCCAAAGTGGACAATGAAGTCCTGGATCATACTACGAATGCGTCTCCAGTTCCTGCAGGGTGTGTCTCTCCTCGTCTCTACCCGTGTCTTGAGGCTGAACTGGGGGCACTGACTGTCCAAGATGTGGTATGGATCTTTTAATATCACCCCATGTCTTTTTCATACCTGCTAACATTTGAGCAACTAAATCTGGGAGATTTCAGAAACTACAGTTGAACACAATGATTTTATTATTATTAATAAAGAAGTTTTGACCTTGGACATTACAGAAGATTGCCATAGGAGATTACTTATACAATATTAAGGGGTGGGGTTAGAATCTGAATCTGAAAATCTTGAAAAAAAAGCAGGGGAGCTGACAGCTGCTTTTTCTGTCTAGTGGGCAGGTTGTTGTATGGCAGAGGCATTACAAAATGGTGTCACTATCTGTCGTCATTTTTCAGATTCCAACGCCAACACCATTACCCAGGAAGATCCTCTTATTCAACTCTGCACAAGTGGACCACCGCACACCAGAGCTGCCCGCTCGAAACTCCATCGACCACAGGAAGGACCAACTGTGCTCCAGGACCAACGGACAGCAAGAGCCCAAGGCAGGATGTAACGGAAAGCCTATGACTCATCCAGGTCCGAACCAACCAAACCCTAAAACTCAAGAGGCAAAGTCTGGTATTAACCTTACACACTTAAAAAAGAAGTTTCAGAAGATGAGAATAGGCTCAGAAGACCACACATATGCAGAGATCAGTGATGTGAATGGAGAAAGACAACATTTCCCAGGGCTGGGAGACAAAGATGGAGGCCCCAAGGTTTCGGAAAACGAATATGAGGAGCTTCCAGAGCCTTCTGACAAAAGGTCCGCATCTAAACCGAGCAACCCCTCTGACTCTGGTATCATATCAAACTCTGAGCAGTCACTGCCGTCAGAGTACCAGCCACCACCTCCTTTCGCCCCAGGATATTAACAGGGTACCCAGCTGTAGTCTGTACATTTTAAATCAACTATGCTGTAATGGAAGTAGTCTGGGTAGACAGATGTTAGATACAAATCTGTTTGTGTATATTCTGGTGTTACAGAATGCACTGTAAACACCAACTCTTACAGAAATAGTGAAATAGTGGGAAAACAGTTTGACACCCAAAGAGATATGTATGTTTTGCATAAAGGAACTACAGACTGTAGCCTTCTTCCTCTGCACAGTAAACGTCGAGCTGCCAGTAATTTTCAGGTTTTTCAGGTTTATATTAGGCCTATATTACTGTACCTGCTGACGGTAATCTCGTGCCTTATCATATGTTGTGAGCTTTTTCATACATTAGGCCTACATGGTAGATACCTTGAACTGGATAAGCTGATAACAAAACTATGTACAAATTGTGAGCCACTGTGATCTGAGTCTATATATGGTAAATAAATAAATACATAAATCAATGAATGACTGAATAAGTAGAAAGAAACTTTTCCATCCACAAGCTCTTACTGATTGTGTGTGTGCTTGTTTCTTATTAATTTTATTCATGGTGTGGAATCCACTCAGCCTCAGAGCGAAGATAAAACTGTCGGCTAAGATATTTAACAGCCAAGCTTCTTTCAAGGTTTACTTTTGGCTAATCTGAAACATGTTTAAAATAACTCTCGTTTAGTCATTCAAGACTGAACAAAATTTATCTGTGAACAAAACAAATCTGCCAAAAATGAGTCAAAAATTAGAAAACGTTTGAGACTCAATGGGGCATAACATGGAAGAAGATAAGCCTTTAAAACGTAATTGGAGGGTAGGCCCAGAATCATAGACAGTAGAAGAGAATGCGTAAAAAAACCCCTGCCATATATGTATGACATCATCCAACCATTGGCAAACTTAGCATGTCATAGCAAGTCCATGAGAAAGGAGCTAGCTTATCTTGCTGGCTATGGCAAGTGGAAATTAGTGTTGCCGATAGCTGCTCTCGTCAAGGCGTGAGACTGTGAGACGTGCGCTGCGCACCAAGAATCTCGTAAAATACTTTTAGTCGACATCTGTACAATAATTCTTCTTCACCCTTAAAAACTTCCATAACTGTTGACAAGCTAGCAACTTAACAATGTCTTTCGTGCCTGGTGAGCCGGTTACTGCTGTTGTGGTAAGTCATGTTAGCATGTTTTAGAACAGAGTTCACTACAGTACTGTTATACATTTTTACTTTCAGATGTTGAGCTTGAAGGAGAAGTTCTCAGTTGTATTAAATTAAAGCCCGTGTAGCCTACTTTGTCAGCAACTTGGATAGACTAATGGCTAGGCTAAAAGGTGTTTGATAATGTTGGTAGGTCTCCTCAATTGGTCGTCCAACTTGCTAGCCTGACGCTATTCAGGTGACCAGTTGGCAACGTTGACCAAGTCGACTTGGTAACTTCTACAGAATGCTTTGTAGTCGGTCAAAACTAAGTACACGTTCTAAACAGGCATTTTTACTGTATAGAATCAGGACTTAAACTTGTGCGTCATTTGTATTAAGCTATCTTTCGATTACCAATGCTGCTGTAGTCCTCTTTGGTTAGCACAACCAATCTGAAAAGTAGGTGCGGTGAACCGCACAGTTTCGGTGGCGCTTTGACAATGTTGCGCTTTACCTCACAAATAAAAAGAATGTAGCAATCTTACTGCAGTTCTAGTTACCAATTATTCTAATTGTATCAGTGAGCTTCAGCCAGCTGTCTTTCTATTTGCAGCAACGAATCGAAATACACAAACTACGACAGGGTGAAAACCTGATTTTGGGCTTCAGCATTGGAGGTGGGATAGACCAGGATCCAGGACAGAATCCCTTTTCTGAGGACAAAACTGACAAGGTAAGATGTAGCCTACGTATGTATTGGTATTCGAATTTATGACAGTATTTATTGCAAATGGCCAGGATGAAGTTGTTGGTTTCCGCGCTAATCTGGAGTGACTTGGTTATTCCGGACTTCGCATTAGCATTCTTTTTTAATCGGGTGTTTTCTGTGTTTGATGGAAATGCATTAGCTATGTACGTTGCTAGAATTATTTTCCAGCAGATAGTTGAGTAGACCTACTTAGCAAAATGAACTCCTGTACTGTTCTGCTACACTCTATTGTCTGTATGAGGACTCCACCCAGTGATAACTAATCGATGACACACTCAAGTAGGCTAGACCGAGTAGTTAAAGGCACCACAGACCATTGTCTGGGAGGTATAAAAGCGCCTTTGTCAGTAGTGTATAACTTAGTGACATATTTTGTCTCCTCCTCAGGGTATCTACGTGACAAGAGTGACGCCGGGAGGACCAGCAGAGGTGGCAGACCTGAGGATGGGAGACAAAATAATGCAGGTAGAAAACCTGAGCATATTTGTCGAACTCACTCCAACGACCCACAAAGATGACGCACGCTTAATCAGTGTCCCAGGGCCTGGTTACGACTTTTTGCTGATTCAGACTACCTTCATGTTATAATGTGGATATGGCATGGATGTGCTTTCATATGTATTGTGATTTGGTTTTGGGATTAACCCCCTCCTATCGGTGTAAGTCGTGGTGTTGAAGGAGCAGTTTGCCCACCAGATGCTGCTGTTTACCATCTTTCATGAGAAGACTTTAAACTATGCTTGCCTTGTGCAGGACAACATCTAGGCTACACATTGAAAATGTGAAATTCACTGCACTACCCTAGACTAAAAAATGCTGCTTTAAACCCACTTAAGAAAATCAAAGGAAGCGCCTGCATGGATCCTTTCACATTGGTTTAACAATGCCATATACATTCAATGCCATATAGCTATATTCATATCATACATAACATTAAGTTAAACAAACATAAGATCAATGCAGCATGTCATTTTTTAACGTTGGTTCTATGCTTTACTTTTTACAATGTGCAGACTCTACCTATAAAAAGTGCCTTGTGTAAAGTGGGTGGTAAGGATCGCTGCATTATCTACCTTATCCCACAGGTGAATGGATGGGACATGACCATGGTGACTCATGACCAAGCGCGGAAAAGGCTGACCAAGAAAAACGAAGACGTGGTTCGGCTACTGGTGACCAGAAAGGGACTGGAGAACGCTGTCCGAAACGCCATGATGTAATTACGACACCACAAAAGCAGACTCATTCTAAGGAGATTATATTCAAACAGCCAAACATTCAATTGTAATTGAATGTAAATGAACTACAGGGGTAAAAAGGTGTTTTGTTTTATTTTATTTTTTGGAGTTGTACTAAAAGGATTCAAGCATGAGTGATGTGCTTCAACCATTCATGTAGACAACTGTCTAATTGCCAAAGTGGAAAGCCATTGTAACAAGTTATTTGGGCCTACAGTACAAGTGGCCACTTGCTGACCTTCATTTTTTATATACATATGTGTGTGTGTGTGTGTGTGTGTGTGTGATTACTTACACATTCTAATATTTTTGATCGTCTACAGTCAATAACACTATTTCAAGGAATTGTTTTGTTCAAACAGCATATTTTAAATCATACAATAGGATTTTTACCACTATCTACACGTTTTTGCTCAATTCCAACTCATAAACCATCAAGAGTTTAGAGATGTTCACTGCTCACTAATGTTCTCAGCTCTCATATCTTTGCATACAGAAAAAAAAAACAATTAATATTTTGGAAATTGTAGATTAACAGTAAGCACTCTGAATGTCTTGATGGATTGTCGTCCTGGGTGATCTGGATCAGAGGTGCCAACCCCCACTTCACAAAGCAAAACCCCTACCTTTTATTTCCTTTGCCTGTGCACTTAAGACAGCTGACATAAGACCATTTGATTCCCACGGAGGACACTCACTTGTCACAACAGCCATGGAGTAGAGCACACAAAATAATAAAAAAAAGTAAAAGGCAAGAAATGAACACATAAGTCATTAATGAATAATTTCACTAACCGATCACCTGCTTGATGATTTGTGTGCTTGTTAGGATCAGCTGGCTCAGAAAATGGTTGTTTTAAATATTTTTACTTTCAGAAGGCGGATTTGACACCTCTGATCTGGATTTAGGACTGCATAGTCCAAAAAGCATAATTGCCGATTGGACTCAAACACTGCATTCTGTGATGGGCCCTTTTTTATACAGTTCCCCCCTTGTACACTTTCTATTCTGCATGCAAAGGTGATTCTAGACTTTGTTGGGACCCCAGGCAAAAACCCACCAATTTCGTGGAAAGACTGCGTTGCAGTTTAAAGGTTGTCAGCCCTCTTCTTTAGTGGCCTGGGGGCCCCGAGCAGTTGCTTGTGTTGCCTGTTGCCAGCTATGCTTCTGTCTGCATGCATTATGTGATTGGTAGGACTGACTCTTCAACAACTTCTTAAAATGAACAAACAGACATTTTGACAATCTTATCTGCATCATGGGTCTACTGATCACAATCATTGACCCACACACTCTTCTGATACCCCTTTATACATCTATTTGTTTTTAATGTAACAGGTTTAATTTTGCGTCTGGTATTTGTTTAATACGTTCATGTCAATCTTTTATGGATCTCTGTCATTGATTGTCGTTTTTAAAAACCACTTTGATTTCAGAATAAAGGTTCACTCTTTTTTTGTAATGAATGAAATACTGTTTAGCGTTCCTTAACAATTTCCAGAACAATAATGCCAAATGGAGCCTTCTTATGTAAAGACTTATGGAAATATTGATATTTTATCATTGGCATACATTCATTTCAGTCAGTATACACTGGCTCTCTTTTGCACTTTTCCTTTCTGATACTGATTTACCAGAACTTGCTGCAATCTTTACTGTTTGAATCATCATTTTTCGTGTTTCCATTTGGACAATTGATTGTACATTTTTTATATGAACTTTATAAAATGATTTTCTTACTTATCTGATTTTGTGCACTGATTTGAACTTTATTTGAAATACTGCTTGCATGCATACACTTTATACATTAGTAGCATTGGGAAAGAGTATTGCTAGTCTGTGGTATATGACCAAAGTAAATGTAAAAAAAAAAAAAGTCACCTGATGTGATGATATTAGAGGCACTTTTAGAGACAGGAGAGCGAATTGGGTTCAAATGGGCTAGGACTACAAAACATAGACAAGGGGCTATACTACAAAGATGGTTAAGTGAGCAACCTGGTTTAGTTGACCCAGACATAGTTGTAAACCTGTTAGTAGAAGAGCCCAGGGCTTCACTGTCTTAATTGAACAAATGACACTCTTTTATAAGGTTTATGACTACCTCTGGATTAAACAAATCAGGTTTGTCACCTAACCACATTTGCAGTATACCCCCCTGTCTGAATGGTTTGTAGTCCTAGCCCATTTGATCCCAATTCACTGTCCTGTCTCTAAAAGGGCCTCTAATATCATCACATCAGCTTGAACGTAATCAGATGACATTTCGAAGCATAGAATCCATTGGGTGACCTTTCTCTGTGTACAGTTATTTTGATAACAGGAGTATATCGTCTTTAATCCCTTAATGTTGCCAGATGACAAGACAAAAAAAAATCTACTTTACATGTAAAACCATACATCCCAAGTACAGTGAATAACCTTCGGTAGGACCTTGAGTAATTGAAAATATTCAACAGGAGTGGCACTTCTAGACTTCATCTATTCAGTCATACTTAATTCATACAGCTTGTTAGACTGGTAAGGTCAACTGTCATTATGGCAATTTACGGTATGTCTAGCCAGTGATTGTACACACACATCAGATCCTCAGAGAACATAACTGAGATATGTCTGATTGTGGGCCCCAATCTACACATATTGCGTAGTGCAGCTTTCAACACATATACAGTACATTATTGTGGTTGTAGATAGCTATATCATTTGCATCTCAGCACTGATTTCAGCATTACATTCTAATTATAGATTTTTAGCAATAGATTTTAATTATATGGGTTCATAAATACATGCCATGCTGTGTGACATACTGAATGTGTCACATACAATGTATTTTCAGAGGCTGCATTGTTTGGCAGCTTAAAAAAGAGGAACCATGCTTCATTCCACTTGCTTTAACAGACAGACAGAGAGAGGGGTCTACATGGGTACTCATGATTATTAGTTTTCAATCATACAGAACAGTAATGACAGTAATGCTATTAAAACAACAGACATTGCAATTAATCCTTTCAGATGCTATACACTTCTTGCATTTTAATGTCAGCCCATAGCTGTCAATAAAATATGAATTTTTGAGAAAATTGTAAGCCTATGGAGTGGGGTTTTGATGTTTGCCCACTAAATTGTCATGGAAACAACACATAGTAGCATTTTCCCTTGGTTAACTATAGCTTTACAGGATTAATCTATACAACACTACTGCCTCTCCACCATTAATATGTGAGTAGTAATAATTCAACACCTACAAATGCACATGTACACTATGCATGTTGTTAGAAGGCACATAATTATCATGTCTAAATGTGGTTCATACACGGTTTACACCACCCACACACTGGCAGATGAACTTTGTTTCCATAGTGATGCAATCTGCTATCAGTTTCATCTGTTTCATCATGAACTGCAAAATATGATTTAGGCTAAATTACAGATTGTTGAGCTGCTTTTTCTGAAAGAATGTTTCCCATTTGCCACAAAAAAAACCTGATTCTGAGTGTGCATATTACAGTTAAGATTTTTTTATATAGATAATTTTGTTATTTAGCTGTTTTTCCTCTACAACACAGGTGTGACATTAAGATTAAAACTGTTTCAAAACACTACTGTCAAAATAATTGAGCTAGTATAGTGTTGAAAAATAGGTTTGAAGCCATAACATTCCTCTTGAATAAAAACTGCATGAAACATGAAATACATGAAACAGCATATCCCTGTTATCAGCTGTAACATGCTGTAGTAGTCACAGTCAAACATTCTAGAGTGCTACACTCTAGAACCTTGGACACAATCTTCACAACATACTGGCATACAGTGTTGAAGGTAAGAACTTTGATAGCCTACTGAGCACAGCATCCAGCAGTGTGAATTATTTCTTTATGACAGTACATGAGTAGTATGAGTGCTTGTAATGTTCTGCATGGTAATAGACCACATAAACAATAAATGACCATTAAAGTGATGTAGAACACACCATAGTTCATGTGAAATAGAAGCCTGTATATTTTCTGAATAATTGTGGATTACAAACAATTGTTTTGTTAAGCTTAGTTACTGTAGCCTACATCCATAGTGGGGGGAGGCTGATAGCAAAGGGCCCAAGACATTGTGTAGGTGGACGCGTGGGTGAAGAGGCGTTGGAGGTCAGTAATGTGTATCCCTTGAGCTGCTCTAACGAGACCTCAGCAATTGGAGGGAGGCAGGTTGTCATGGTAATATGAGTACCACATAGTAATCTGCATTTTTGCTACTATTTTCAAGAAATAGCAACAAGGAGGGCCAAAAAAGACACAGTAATAGTGATGTCAAACAGTTGAACGCCCACTGAGCTCAAAAAAATATATCAAAGTATAACAATGTGGTGAAATTGCCTACATCACAAACAAAATTCAAATCTCACTAATCTAAATATATTAGCTGAGCACTTCTTCACAATGAGCGGGAAGCTGACAACAGTTTTTTTTTCTTCTGAGGCAGCAGGTGGCATTTCTTCTCGCCTGAAGAATTCTTAACCTATCCTTCCCACGCAGACCGCTATTCGCGGTTTCGTCACATACATTTCATTGGGAGAATGAGGAGAAGCGCTCTCTCTCAAAAACGGCTCCCGAGGAAGGCTGAAAGGCAGTTTATAATATAGGCTACTTCTCATCGGTACCCTTCTGTTGTATCGGGTCAGAAAGACGCACTCAACTCGCCGAAGCGCGGCGGATGACACTTTGAAAAAGGGGGTATGTAGTCATTTTAGACTGTAGGGGGTCTTTCTCATTAATTAGTTTCACAATTTAAATGTCACTCCTTGTTATATGAAGCCTGTGTGTTTATAATAACTGTTTTTGCCTTAGCCTATTACCGTGTTGAGCTAACAGCCTCAAGCTACTGATAAACATGTTATGCATTTTCTCTTATTTTCTGCCTTTAAACTTATGTTCAAAGTCTTTGCATTGCGTGTTGCATTAGACTATAATTAGTATGGTGTGTTTTTATTTTCGCCACAACTCTGTGTTGGACCCCGATGCTGTTTATATCCTCATAACTAAAAGGATGCTCGACGACACCAAGCATGCTGTCTTACGGCTACCAGTGTCAGTCAGGCAGTTGGTATGGAGTAGTACGGACAATCAGAAATGCCCTGGTTTATTTTTGGACAGGGCTGCCCATAGCCTTTGTAGCGTTTCTTCACAGCATCTGTTCTCAGTAGGGGGTGGGGTGGCTTTTTGAGGCGAGTGATAGTGGTGGGGGGAGACCTCTGAAGCTCAGGTCAGTGAGGTGATAGTCTCACATGTGTCAGCACACAAAGTCCCCAAAGTGCCGCAACTGTTCACCTTGGTAGTACAGGTGCCACATCAGTCTGGTCTAGTCATAGTAGCCAACACAGTGACATCATGAGTGGTGAGTACAGACTCTATGTGCAGTACTGGCGTCTGATGGTGTTAGCACAGACAGCTGTGCAAGTAGCTTTTGTGTGTTACATGCCGATCCCTTTCCACCCTTACAGTGAATGAAACAATGACAGTCTTTGGAATGAAACGATTTTAAGGTGTATATTGCATGTACTGTAAGTGATATGCAGCTGATATCAAATAATCAGTGTATGCAGGAAATATGTAGGATACATTGTGAATGTTGTAAATGTCAATAGAAATGAATCATAGTTATATAAAGAATATATACTACCATATATACTACCAAAACTTGGTTATATGGCTTCCTAGCAGTACACTGTACATTTTGTCAACCATTCATCTGTGTTGTTAACATATGCTAAAGTACCTTCTGACACAAGTCGCCGCTTTTAATAGTGCGTTTGCTTTGGAGAGGGAGCTGAGGTGACCACAACTGACTGAAGTGCAGTTGTCTCCAGTGGGGCTGTCATGCAGCTTTAATACCCCTCTGCTGGGTGTCTGAAACAGAATTGGCAATGACCAGCCAAGCAGAGAAACACATGCTGCATGTATACCTGCCACCTGGTTCCTGCTACCCCTGTTATCATTGCCACCAAGAGAAACCTGTTTAATGTCTCACCATGCTCTGTGTGGTAAAATAGTAGGGTTGTGCTTTAAAGACAACAAATGCAGTGAGAATTACAAGTAGCTTTTAAACAATTTAAGTAATAATATCTGGTGTAAGTCGGTTTTCATGTCTGTGTAAGTAGGGTTTTTGATAAATGACACCGAAAGAGGAGTAACTGATGCGCAGTGTGGAGAAAACAGAATATTTCTTGAAGTAAGATTATGTTTTGCATCTCTATTAGACATCTTCACTTTGTGCAAAGAGTCTGGACACTCTCAATAGGCATATGCTTACAGTATGGTGGGTGGGCATTTGTTTGAACTTTAAACTTATTGGTTCTGCCTTCAACTTCTGTTAGCTTATTGGTTGCTGAAAAAAGTAGTCAAAGAAAACCAAAACCTAAGGAGAGTTCCCTGATGTAGTAGTACTATAGCAAACTCCATAACTGAGTGGAGGCACTATGGCTAGGATATAGCACCTTGAATGCAGAAACTACATTTGTTATGTCTCATCAGAGGCGAACAAACTGGTTTGAGAAAGTAAAAGTCCTGTCATGTATTTCTTCTGGCCGTGTTCCCAACGTACGTGATTTCACTAATTGGGGTCATTTACCTAGGGCCAGCTAGATGAGTTAATTGGCTGGAACAAATATGTGGCAGGGCTTTTACTTTCTGAACACGGGATCTCCGTCTCTGTGTCTCGTGTTATTTTTATTCCCCCCACAGTTTCCCATGAGACTTGCCTCCTGGACCAGGTCCTGGAGCTGATTATGAATGAGAAGCCTCCGACCAGCGCCAGCCTATTCCTGAACGAGGACTCGAAGAAGCCGGAGAGGCGCGAGCGGGGCCTACGCCACCTGCGGCAGGCGATGCAGAAACGCACCGCGGGCGCCCGCGACAGGATGTGCTCCGTCACCAGAGACAGCGCCAGGGCCTTCCTGCGACGCAACGCCTTCGTGCTCTTCACTGTGGCCGCTGTTGCGCTAGGTACGTCCTATGTCTGTATCGGTGTATGTGTGTAAACAGTCACATGGTAACACTTAACACTCACAAGCAAGGATACAGAGAAAACACACACACACACATACACACAAAGTAGTGGTTGTTGTTCTTTGAAACTGCCTCTCAGCCTCATGTTATATCCATTAATTCAGGTACTTATGAATGTATATAATAGAATTTATTAACCAAAGCTCAATAATTGCTTATACAGTTCCTAACGTACATATGTTATATAGCACAATGATGGCCTTAACATACTGTCACTAAATTACCTGTCTGATTTATATCAAACATAATCATGTGCTAAAACATTTTCATTCATGAGGCCTCCTGAATATGCTATATAGAATATAGTGTCTGTAATTTTCAGTCCGCTTGTCTGTGTGCGGATATGTCTTTGCAGGGGTTGTGCTGGGCTTCTCCCTGCGTCCATACAAGCTGTCCGTGCGGGAAGTCAAGTACTTCTCCTTCCCCGGAGAGCTGCTGATGCGCATGCTTCAAATGCTGGTGCTGCCCCTCATCATCTCCAGCCTGGTCACAGGTGCACTGACTTCTTCCCTTTAATTCAGCAAAGCAGTCAAGTTCACCCTTTTTTCTTTGGCACAGTACTGGCTAATTTCAAGAAATGCACAGCAAGTAATCATAAAATGGTTTTCATATGTCGCCAGAGATTAAGGAAACATGTTAAATACATAAAATATGGATCACACTGACAGCAATCGGCAGAATATTCACATTTTAAAATGTAATTTAAAGCCTGCATATTCTGTTTTATCTTTTCATTTTATGTTACTCCTGCTGGCTCTTGGGGCTGGGATACAGCACTTTGCAGTATTTTTAAGTTTATTACCCATTTTAGCCACAATCCTACATAGCACATTTAATTAATCATCTCCTCTGTCATCTTTTAAAATGTTTAGAATGTTAAAATCACCTTTTGTGAAGAATAACAGTTGTAGATATTGTGCAGGATAGTCATAGTCCACATTTATATCATTCCTCATCCACTACAAATGTTATTAGTAGACCTAACTTCCTTTTGCTATGCAGTAAATGAAATAAAATCTCTCTCATGAGTTATACATGTTGTGCTTATTCTGGCAGGCATATCCTCTCTTGACAGCAAAGCCTCGGGCAAGATGGGAGTGCGAGCTGTTGTTTATTATATGGTCACAACGTTTATTGCTGTTTTCATTGGAATTGTAATGGTGATCATTATAAGGCCTGGAAAAGGCAGCAGGGATAGTCCAGCGGCCTCTAGTGGTAACATTGAGCCAGTGCAGGCAGCAGATGCCTTTCTGGATCTCATCAGGTGGGTGTGGTTTTTTTTTTTTTTTTTCAGTGCACAGGCATTTTAAAAAGTGACTTTTTTTGTGATAAGTGATTCAAATTATTCATTCATATTGTTTTTGCATTTTGTATTATGTAGGAATATGTTCCCTCCAAACTTAGTGGAAGCTTGCTTTAAGCAGGTAGGGAAAAGCAAACCATCTTCTTTCTTATTCAGTGTGTTAAATGCAATAAATACATCCTAAAGCACTAGCGAGTGATTTTGTAGCACATAACAAGATGTGATGTAAGTCTTTCTAATCTCAATGACATGTCAATCTTTTTCAATCTAACTCTGCAGTACAAGACACATTACAAAAAAGTCATCTCCTCAAAGGACGTCATCATTCAAGTCAACGTGACCAACCCCACCAACGCTACCATCAACATGACTGACCTCCAGGCCAACCTGACCGCAGTCCTCCAGACCATCCAGGAGACAGTGGAGGAGACGATCCCCACAGCAGGGTCCTCCAACGGGGTCAACGCCCTGGGCATGGTGGTCTTCTCCATGTGTTTCGGCCTGGTCATTGGCAACATGAAGCGGCAGGGCCAGGTGCTCCGGGAGTTCTTCGACTGCCTCAACGACGCCATCATGCGCTTAGTGGCCATCATCATCTGGTTAGTGTGGAGCAGGGGTTTTTTAGGATAGATTAAAGCAACACTAAGTAGTTTTTTCAACCTTAAAATAATGTTTCAAAAATGTTTCAGTGGTTCATTAACTTGTAACTGGGCGAAAGGTGCTTCTGAATTCGATTTGCCACCCACTACGGGCTATAACCGCACTTAGTAAGTTTGGAGGAGCGGGCCATCTCTCTGTCTGTTTGAATGACAGACAGTTTTGCTTCCAACCCGTAGGGTAGATCAAAGACAAAACTACTTAGTGTTGCTTTAATAATATGCTGCCAAGGGGAGTGCAAGTTTGGATGATTTTAAGGGGCTTGTATTGTAAGGGGTGCCTCTGAGGACATTATTAATATTATTACCAAAGGAGGGTGGTTGGGGTGTGGTGGGAAATCGAAATTGTATTCTTTCATAAGGGCCAAAATGTCTAGCTATGCCCCTGGTGTTAGGTGTCAGAAAATCAAGCCAACTCATTTTGTTGAATGTTCTGTCTCCTCCAATTATGTCGAGCACATTCATGCAGCAGCCTTGACGTGACACTGTCCTAATAGTGCATAGACATGTGAGGTATTCAGTCAGTAATGTTTTGACTAGTCCAGAGTATTTTGGACTGCCATTTGGACTGTGGTGGTGAAGTACAGCTGTTGTTCATTTACAGAACACACACTGCAGTGCTCAATAGTATCTATCTGTCTATCTCTCTGTCTATGTATCTGTCTACTTATCTATCTACCTGTCTATCTATCTATCTATCTATCTATCTATCTATCTATCTGTCTGTCTGTCTGTCTGTCTGTCTGCCTGCCTGCCTGCCTGCCTGCCTGTCTGCCTGCCTGCCTGCCTGCCTGCCTGCCTGCCTGTCTGTCCGCCTGCCCGCCTGCCCGCCTGTCTGTCTGTCTGTCTGTCTGTCTGCCTGCCTGCCTGTCTGTCTGTCTGTCTGTCTGCCTGCCTGCCTGCCTGCCTGCCTGCCTGCCTGTCTGTCTGTCTGTCTGTCTGTCTGTCTGTCTGCCTGTCTGTCTGTCTGTCTGCCTGCCTACCTGCCTATTTGCCTGTCCGCCTGTCCGCCTGCCCGCTTGCCCGCCTGCCCGCCTGTCTGCCTGCCTGCCTGCCTGCCTGCCTGTCTGTCTGTCTGTCTGCCTGTCTGTCTGTCTGTCTACCAGGTATGCCCCAGTGGGAATCCTCTTCCTGATCGCTGGTAAGATTGTGGAGATGAAGGACCTGGCGCAGGTGGGGGGCCAGCTGGGCATGTACATGGTGTCTGTGATCGTGGGCCTGCTCATCCACGGCCTCTTCGTGCTGCCGCTGCTCTACTTCCTGGTCACGAGGAAGAACCCGTTCGCCTTCATCGCCGGACTGCTGCAGGCTCTGATCACCGCCCTGGGAACCTCCTCCAGGTGGGAAATTTGGAACGTGGACCAGATACTTTTCCTGCTCTAGACATGCCGCGGATGCCATAACTCACTGTGCCGTTTTAGACATTTTAGGCTCCATCAACCTTGAAATGTCTAAGGTGCTTCCACAAAGTCTTGTGACTCCATGAACCTCATGAACTCATTTTTTACAGTTCAGACAGACTGAGCACCAAGCTTCTTAGCCTCTCCACAGTACTGTCATACTGAAGAAAACTTGTACACAATTTCTACCCATTTTAATAAGCCATACGTTTATCATTTCTAAGCACTGCGCTGCTCAAATCTGTTTTTCATTTTACTTTTGTGTGACATTGACCGGACACAAAGATACATGTGTGCACAATGTGTCAGTGATGTAATGGTTCTGTACACATTTCCTTCTTTTCTTTTCTTCTCTTCTTCTCTCTTTTTCTCTTCTTTTTTCTTTTCATTTTTTTGATGTCAGCTCTGCGACCCTCCCAATCACCTTCCGTTGCCTGGAGGAAAACAATCATGTGGATAAACGAGTGACGCGCTTCGTTTTGCCGGTCGGTGCCACCATCAACATGGATGGCACTGCACTGTATGAAGCAGTGGCGGCCATCTTTATTGCACAGGTTAATGACATGGATCTCAACTTTGGCCAGATTCTCACCATCAGGTATTTTAGTTTGAAAATACATTATTAATGTGAAATGTTAGCCAGTAATTGTATTTTGTAAGGTGCATATGGAAATATATGTATGTTGTTTTTGCTTGAGTGGTAGTTTTTACATGTGGTCAAACATGATTGATAACCAATCCACTGTCTTTGACTTGTCTGTGTCTTTGATGTTTGTGTTTTTAATCACTGAAATGGTGGGACTCTCTCCCAGTATCACAGCAACAGCTGCCAGCATTGGAGCAGCAGGCATCCCTCAAGCTGGCCTGGTAACCATGGTGATCGTATTGACATCGGTGGGACTGCCCACAGAGGACATAACGTTGATTATTGCGGTGGATTGGTTCCTGTAAGTCAAGCTAAATGTCACACCCAGGCAAAGAGCTGCTACAAAAAAGATGTGCCTTGAAAGGTTATCAGTGCATAATGTGGCTGTGTGTCAGAATGATGGTGCCTTTGACTCCACCAAAGAGCATCTGTACCAACCGCTAAGTGGTAATGGTGCCTGCACGGTAACAGTTGTGCAATAAAATAGTGATGATAACAGACTGTATCGAAAAAAAAAAATAGAAGAAATGGTTTTCAAATGGTTTATCATGTTGTATAAAATGGTGCTTGCAGACTGTAACAGAGATTGACAGTTATCAGGAGTTTGTTGTTATTGTCATACATGTTAGTGAGGGCTACTAACTATACACATTAATCAGTCTGGAGGGAGAAGGATATTGGCCATTGAGGTGATAGTGTTTTTTTTTAATAACCAAAAATATCGTGCCAGTTTTAAAAATGCTATATTAGTAACGTTCTAGTACTTGTGATATATATTGACCAGGTTCTTTAAGTTGTGATATTGGTCAGTTTTGAGTAGTTGTGGCTTCTATACTGGTGACATTCTAGTAGCTGTGACTAACCAAACGCTATTTGTGTTCAGAGACCGTCTTAGAACCACCACCAATGTTCTGGGAGACTCCATAGGGGCTGGAATAGTCGAGCACCTTTCTCGTCAGGAGCTCCAGTCCCAGGATGTTGAGATTGGGAACTCTGTGATCGAGGAGAACGAGAAACCTTACCAGCTCATCTCTCAGGAGAACGACACTACCAAGCACCCCAACAGTGAGACCACCATGTGAGAGAAAGGGGAAGGGAGAGAGACATGTTGTGGCACATGTTATGTTATTAGAGACATGTTATGTCCATGTTTAAAAGCTCTGAGCTGAGATGGCAAGCCTGACAACATGACAATAGAATGTCAGAGCAAGGAGCATACAAAATCATGTATATTTCCTGTCAGTGCTATTTTTGATGGATAAATCTAATCTATTTCTGTTTGGTTTTTTTTTATCATTATTTATTTATTTCCCACCCTGTATTTATTTGGAATTAATTTGGAATTAAATTTGAAACTAATATTCCAACACTGGATATCAGTATGCCTGTAAAATGTGACCCCTAATATAAATCTACCTCTACGCATTTGCTTTTGTTTGAGTATGTAAAAAACTGCATTTATTATCATAGCTTAATTATAGCTTAAGTTGCGTATTCTCAGCAAGCTGGCATGGGCCATGAAGAAAGACGGTGCATTTAATATAAGAATTTGATATACAGACCAGTGCAACAAGACATAAAAAAATGATACATTCTCATTTCACATTTTTTATCTTCCTTCAAATCATTTTCTTTCTCTAGAACAATTGTTTTTCCTGTGAAATGTGGTACTAATAGTTTTGCCTTCAAACGAAAATTCATATCTGATAAATAGCCATTTAAATAAGTGCCAGTAAGAGCTATGTATCTTTTTTATGAAGTAGTAATCTAGCGCATATGGCATATGGCCTGTTACTAAGTGCCAATGGTCCGGCTTTTAGAAGACAAACTGCTTCACCAGAGCTGGTGTATGCCCACGGTTTGAACCTATTACAGGCGGGAGTTTCTATTTTAGATGTGCTTTTAGTTTGTTCTTGTTTTTTTCTTTTTAAAATGTGATAATGGACTGTTACTTTATTGTAGTTGAACTGATTTTTGGTAAATGCATGTTTATTTCTGCTTTTGACATTTTACTTTTAAGCACTGATAGGCCTATAAATAAATAGGTTTGTGTTGCAATCATGAGCATGTTATTGAACGTGAAACCATTTTGTAAATGTACAATTCTGGATTTGATTTAGAAAGAATCCTAGTGAAGGTTAATGGCATTTTCCCCTTTGTTTTTGTTGTTGAAAAGCTAATTTAGCAAGATTACAGTATGTGACGTTGATGTGAAAGTATATTAATGCTATATTTTAATTATTGACTGTTGATTTGCCATACTACAAATTACAAAGGCATTCTGACTCAATGTCTACAACACAGAGGTAGCCCAAACTACAGTGGATGTTTACAAGTGCTGGTGCTGCCACTGGGTAAATGTACAGGTCTTTCCTTTGCTAATGGTGTTTGTGTTGGATGTATTACCTTGTTGTTGATGTGCAGTGGGGTTACCAGGATGTAAGAGCTAAGGATCTGTAATTGGCACAAGCATCCATACCCATCAATTGGACATGTGCCCTGATCTTGAAGTAGGTATTTGGATTTCCCTCTCTTCACAATTCCTTCTTCACTGCCAGTAAAAAAGGTGCCATTATTCATTTCAGGTTTTTAAAACAATTTTTCTTGGCCAGAAAACACTAGACATGTGTGCCATGGAAAATCCACCAAGGCTAAGAAACATTTGGCGTTACTATTGGTAGATTAAATTACGGCTTTATCTTCCGAGCAGGTGCCACATGCACAAATGCATATATTGTGAAAGCGATCACACATATTTTTGTGTAAAGAGGGAGGGTATTGTTGGGACCACATGCTGTTCTCAATTTTGTGTGAAGACTTTCTTTTTGTCAAAGTTGGTTGTGGTATATTACTTTTTTTCATTAGAATGGTGTATGGAAGCTGTATCCAAATAAATGTCAGAAAAATGAAAAAACTATTGCCTTGTAATCAAGCTTGTTTGTTTTGGCTAATGTGGATAACATTCTTGGGCCCATAGTGATGTTGAATATGGTATTACCGATACTTACATTCCTTGCATACCACAAGGACAGTATAGCATCAGTTAAGTCATGACTCTCCCAACTCCATCTGTGGTTTCCACAGCTTACATTACGACATATTAAGTTACCAAACTAAACAAAACCACCTTTTTAAAATGCTTGCTTCACAGACGTGAAAGGCCTTGACAGACACGAGAGTGATTTGATCTGAATGGTATTAAAATAAAAACCAAGCCCTGTTCAACATGATTGTCTGGAGGGGATAATGCAGTAGGACTGTCAAAACAGCTCATTGAAAGCAGAGTTTTCTTGGCAGGTCCAATGTGAAAATGGGAGTAGTGTATGTCTGGAGGACCATTATGCATTTGACAGCCACTTCACACCTACAGGCTAATGTTTGGATAATGTTCAGTATATGTGGCAGACATGTTATCCTTGTTCACAGTATCATGTCAATGTAAAAAATATTTTTTTTCATGTTCCTGTTGTCCCCATACTAACTTCAGACTGTGCCTTTACAAGTCTCGGTATATGTGTTAGAAATGTTGTCCCTGTTGATATTATCATGTAGGTGTCAACAAACTTCCTAGAATTTCAAAATAAGCTGTTGCATTTCCACATCTTCCCCATCCCTAACTTGTAATGTGTATTTTTCAGTGCTTAGTGCATAGGCAATTACTTCTAAAGTCAGAAAGAATTCTATTCATTTTAAGAACAGGAAAACTTTTACTATGAAGACAAATGACATTTCAGTCACAGACACAAAGAATAACATTTGGTATACAGTATAAAATATAGCAATACATACATCAGGAAATGGGGGCACAGAACACTTTTAAAGGTTACATTTTATATAAATGATTATCTTTTTGTGTTTAACAGTCATGTGTCAGCCATATATGTTATTATATAAACAGAGAACGAGTCCACCTCCCTCAATTTTGAGATTTTAGCATGTAACTGCCAAAACATCATTGACCAGTTCCAGATACAGATATTTCAGAGGCATACTTTGGCATAGTCAGTAACAGAAAGTTTGAAAGACATTCCACTACATATGAAAACCTCTCTTTCTCTCTCTGAAATATCAAAGTGTTTGGTAATGGGAGCTCAGGCATCTAACATACTGTACCTCTAAGCAGTTAGCAATGATCAATGCAGTCTGACGACTCAGGAGACTGCTTGGAGGAATGTTTCAGATTGTTCAGGCTGTTATTTTGGCTACAGGGAGAGAAAGATGAAAAACGTTTCATTGGAAACATGCTTGTACTATAGGACAGCAATGGTACAGTTTTCTAATGTGAAACAGTGGCATGAGACATACCACTGTTGCAAAAGTTAACATAGGGGACTGTATATATGCCGTCATCGGTGAACATCTGTACTGACACCTCGTCTTGTCATGTGTGGACAATGTGCAAGTAATTACATTGATAGAGTAACACACACACATACACACACGCACACACAAAAAAACACAGTCACAGACACAAACACACATGCACATATGCACACACACGAACACAGCCACAGACACACAGACACACACACACACACAGCCACAGACACACACACACATGGCATGTGTGAGTTTACATCTCAATATTTCCAGTAACTGTGAGGGTGTGGAATGCCCAAGTGGCGTGATCATAAATGTCACCCACCTCAGCCATGACGGGCAGATTCATGTGCGGGTGGAGCCACATGGTCTTGTGAGTCTTCATCGCCTGCCTCTGCCTCAGTTTCCGTAGTAACCTCTGCACTTTGCGGTCCCTCGGGTCGGCACACTTCACCGCCCTCTTCGTGTACAGTCTGTTCGCATTTTTTCACAGAGAACAGAGAACATGTTCGAAAAAGAGGTTGACATCATCTTTCACACTTCTATTTAATTAAAAAACGTTACAATAGGAGCATCTGTTCACAGCATTGCCCTGGCTGGGAATGTATGTAAACCTAGACGTGTTCCCATAAAAAACGAAGCAGAAAGCATTCCTTTCGCACAAAACTATTTGAGGCACTGACTGGACTGGACGCAATTAGGCAAGTGGAGCTTTTTCTTTTTCTTTCAATAACGAGATCTGAAATAGATATAGCGCGACGCCTTGGGGCACTGAATGGAATATTTTCCATGTCTGGTTGGTGTGTCCACCCGCTCCGGGATGCTTGGAATACTTGCATGACTGCTTGTATGCTGCAGTCCGGGCCTTCGGTCTGTTCCTCGAACCTCAGCACGTCTTTGGTGCGCACCTTCCCCTGGGAGTACTGCATGCAGCACTGCACGTCCCGCTGCATCTGGACACCCTTACCTGCTCAACAAGCAAACACCCACACACACACTAGCACATGAGGTATAACCTATCATATGCACAACATAGTGTAACATTCATAGAAACACTGCTGATGCTGCTGCCTGAGCTGTTGAGAGTTGGAGCTCACCCTTACACCCTGCAGGATGAGATGCAGTGGCTCTAAATGTAAATGCCAACCATTGCCTCTAGACATCAATAACACAGCCACAAAATATACACTGTCATATGCAACACATAGGCTGAATCAGAAATGTTTACTCGTTCCCTGTGTAGTGCACTACGTAGGAAACAAAACCATGCAGCTCATGCTGTATATAGTAGTGTATAGTGAACAAGTGAACATTTTGGACACAGCCATAGGACACAAATCTGTGTTCACTGGTTCACTATAAAGTGCTACACTAGGTAGGGAGCAGAACAATGTAACTCCCACCCTGTAAGGCACTATACAGTGAATATTTTGGACATAGCTATGAAATAGATTCAGATAAACATTCAGTACTACAGCTGCTTGAGCTGTTCAAATTTAGGTAACCAACACTACTGCTGTTAAAGCTGTTGACAGTTAGATCTCACACTCTAACACCCTGCAGGAGACGTGGTGCTTAAATTTGTTCTGTGGGAGTATGTGTTCTTGTTCTGTATAATATTGTTAATATTCGCAACAGGACCCACACACACACAAACACACACACACACACACACACACACACACACACACACCTCTATTCATGTACATAATAATGTCCACAGACTCTGATTACGCTTCTCTAAGCAATGCAGATAACAGTAGGTGAATGGGGCAGCAGGTAGACTTCATCATGCAGGATTCCAAAGCTTCGGGTTACACTTTTAAGAATGCAGTTTGAGAAAAAGGACTTCATCTTGAATGCAACCCCTCCAGAGGCTTGGCTACCTTTGCATCGCATTCTAATGTTAATTGCCCTTTATGTGGGCGAGACAGTGAAATATTAAGGGTGGTGGCACTGGCACGCATTCACGCATCTAAACAAGCTCTCGCAACGATGAGGTGCGTGTTTCCTTCTCTGCATGCTACTCTTGTGTTTGCATCCCCTTGGTGTCCATGCATGTTTGTTTGGCCTGAGTCCCTCTCTCCATCTCTCTCTCTCTCTCTCTCTCAATCTGTCTTGCTTTCATTCCTCCAGCACCCTCACTTCGCCATCTCACACACACACACACACACGCACACATACACACACACAAACTCAAACAACAGGAGGGTGCAAGCTGAATGCGCAACAAGGGCGCAGTGCAATGCTGGCTTACCTTCCAGGGAGCCGAGGAACGCGACAGTGAGGCAAATCACAGCTGCACTCTGCAGATACATGGCGAGCCTGGGAGGAATTAATCCGCTGTGCTGTTTCTCGCGCTCTGTCTTTTATTTCTCCTGTCTCTCCCTCCCTCGTACTGTTTTCCTCCTTCCCTCCCTCCCTCCCTCCTTCCCTCCCTCCCTCTCTCTCTCTCCCTCTCTTTCTTTCTCTTGCGCACGCACTCTCATTCCCTCGCCCTCTGTCTCTCTCTCTCTCTCTCACACACACACACACACCCTCGCCCTCTGTCTAACACACACACTCTAACACACCCACATGCTCCTACACTCTCCTCTTCAACCCAATGACTCTTATGATGATTTCTCTGTGTTTATACCACACCTCTGAAAGATTTTCAGCAGAGTCCACACTAAGTCTATAATATGAACAAAACAGCAGGACCTCATTTGTTTTGCTGCTGAAGGGTACATTAACCACAAAGCAGAACTACACTGCAGAATTCACATGAACCCTTCACAAGTTCTTCAGCTCCAAATGCTGAGATGTCACTGGTTACATTGCAGAATAATTTAAAACCTGATAAGCAGTACCTGATATAGGTGTTGCATAACGAGAAAAAAAAAAAAAACATAATGAATTTCATCACAAAACGGATGACACTACACCTGGGTATCTTGGCTTGCAGCTTCATCACAAGGGACCTAAAACTCTAACAAAATGAGGATAATATAACGTTCTTTTCTGCAGTATTTAATGTAGTTGACCAAATTTCCCTTGCAACCATGTGCACCATACCTGGCACGTATAATGACTTGACACTGCTTTTTGTCAGTCATTGCTTGCTGCAATTGTAATCTGAGTTGTAAAAAGGTGCACGTGCACAAAGAAGGAACCATTGCTTCTTCTGATAATTATTATATTATCATTGTATTTGACATTGTGATATTGTGCCTTATGGACTCAGAACTTTATTAACTCTTTTCCACAGCATGCAGGCTACAGTATATCACAAGTAACAGATATGATGCTGGTGCAGTTGCCACTGCCCAGTGCCAAATATGTTTTGTATACAAACTGCATTTCCACTGCATGGAAACATTTGCTGTAATGTATGGGATGGAATTTGTATGTTATGCTTCTGTTATGGTGTGCTTCAAGTCCCTGGTGAGCTTTTTTTTTTAACATACCTGAAGTCGTGAAATTGAAAATATGTAGTCTATGTTTTGGCAGGGCGGGGTGGGGGGTATGGAATTCATCCCTAAAAAACCAGGATGGAACTTTTCAGCTGCAAAAACATACCATCCCCATGACCTCAATGTGCTCGCAAGCCAAGCACATATCCTGCATATCTTTTTTTCCTGACGATTAAGAGCTCAAAATACACCTACACAGTCAGAGACAAGCGTGTCCACAACTACTGAATAAAAACAACTCCTGTACTAATCATCTCCTGTTTCCCAGCAAGGGCAGGGACTCTGGGATTAACCGGTCCATGATTAGTCAACTGTTTTCTCTGGCAAGGAGACAAAAGGACCAACAGGTGTCTTGCATACCTACAGAGTAACACACCTGTTACAAGTGTACAGTTAAGGGCAAAATACCATGAATTCAGTGTCATACTTGAGTCTAAAAATCCACTAAGACATTTTTTTTTTTTACATGAAAGTGAAACTTGTACCAAGATAGTTTAGTCTGGTCTATTGATTACCCTAAACATCATAATCAGGTGTCAATCCTGCCTTCAGAAAGTAAAAACACTGACACATATTTGATCGAACCTTTTGTTTTTAATCAATTGATCCTAATGACCACACAAATCATCGGACAGGTACATTGGCTAATTAATGTCATTACCTGTGTTAAGTGCACGGGGAGAAGAAATACATTGCAGGGTTTTGACTTTCTGAAGATAGTACTGACCCCAGTAATTAAAGATGACCAAAGCAATTAAAGATGTCATACAAACTATTTTGGACAAAATTAACAAAACTAAAATGGCAAATAGCTGTCTATAGCCTATGTTCAAATCATGCACAGGTGGATTTGTACTTAACCCTTATCACACACATAACCAACAGGTAATAGTTACTTAGTCTGAACATAAGCCTTTCATAAGTATAAATAAATTCTCTCAAAGAAACCACAGCACACTGGTCTCTGCTGTTTTTTTTGGTGAACAACGTGTTTCTCCTTGTGTTCTCTTTTTCTTACAACACGTCCTCTCTAATTGAAAATCTCAACTATGTGGGACCCTCAGGACAAATAAGTTGAGATAAAAACAAATCAGATTTGACACCTAAGTCATTGTGCCAAAATGTTCCCCCGCTGCAAAGCAGGCCTCCTCATGTCTTAGCCCAAGTCCAGGTCTCAAAATACTTCTCACTTATATTGCTTTTGACAGTCCCTTAAAAGATACAGGTGAGATGTTATTTGAATGTTTTTCCCTTTTGCTTCTTCAAACAAACAATGCCTTTTAAAAAGTTTGTTCATGTTTACGCCCTCCGTACTTGGTTGGGCCTACTTTCTCATGTCACATTGCATTGAAATACATAAACTTTTCCATGATATTTATTCATTGAGATGTGCCTGTATATCGCTCCTGACAGCCACTTAGGAAAGGTGACATATTTCATTTTGTTTCCCTTTCTCCAAACAACCAATGTCTCCTGGGAATGTGAGGCCTTCACCTCTAATAAATTCATGTTCTCAAGCTCTTCTAATAAGATGGTCTGTTTGTCCTCTTCTGACACAATGTTTGTAGTGAAGTTAGCATTCATAAATAGTGACACACACAAAATACCTCATATTTCAGGCCTCAGTTTGTTTCTTTTTGCCAGGTACTGTCCAGACTTAAGAGCTGTCTGTGTGGCATGTTCTCTTTATAAGGTTGTTCTTTGCTCTCGACATGATTTATTCTAATCTATGGTAGAGCACTTCATTCGTTTTGGTGAATTTAAGGGGCAATTCAGCTTTTTCCCTTCCCAGTGTGCACAGTAAAGTCAGTGGCACACTGGGGGAAGTCCTAAGACTGTAATCTTGGAGAACAAGTAATAGACCTTTTAGAAGGGTAAACGGAAAAGAGACTCTAGTCTTTAGCCTGAAGTGCATTACATGTTTCCTGTCAACAGCCTTCACTGATATGGCATGGCAGTGTTCTAGAATTTACTATGTTCTTCTCTATTCTTAACATCAAATTGAGTGTAAACATAACGTACCACAAAGCAGCATTCCTATTGAGTCCGCTGTGATGACATTACACCTCACTTTTGTCCAGACTAAATTGACCTTAAATTAAGACTATGAGATTTTGAAAGAAAACCATTACTAAGATCAGTGACCACTTCTGTCTTATCACTAAGACAGTGTTCTTAAATGCTCTAACAACACTTAAGAACTATTCTTTTAAAGATAACTGTCCAGTGCTTTGGTGCATTAACCTGAAAGTGATAACATTAATAGTTACCAATATAGCCTACAGTTCCTTTCTTCAACTTTCCTTGTTTAACTATGCCATTATCAGAGAGACTCATTTTTTAAAGTGGACTACAGGCTATAAAACAAAACCAGTGTAGAGATGGAAAAGCTATTTATAAAAGTTTATTTTAAAAAAGAAGAAAAGGCTACAAGTTTTAATATATACAAAACAGACTTACTCCTGTAAAAGTGTGACTTAACACTTGTGGTTGGTTTTGGCCAGAACCATGATGCTGGATTAGGCCAGCCTTCTCACACCAACAGATAAAACGTCCAGTTCAAGTACAGGCCTACATCCAGTGGTCACTTTGCTGCTGCTCTCCATCAACAAATATCAATCCAGGGTACCTAATACCAAGAAAACAATGTTACGTGGTGATGAATTGCAGACTCCTAGATGATATTTACAGTTATAGCCTATCCATTTTTAATATCAGTGGTTAGACATAAGATACTTAATTTTTCTTTAACCTTACCTTCGAGAAACGCAAATTCATCAATGGCCTCAATGGCGTTATCTGTTAAAAAATAGGAATTAAAACATCAGGGGTAAAGAAACATAATCCCTTTTCACTTGGCATAACTGGAACACACCATCATCTCACCTAGGTCCTTCCTTTGCAGTGTCTTCCGCTTGCCCTGCTGAGCGTACACCAGTGCATCCTTGGCAATCATCTCCACAAACAATTCCTGTTGAGAATGAGAGGGTCACCAGCAGTTCCACCTAGCGTCTAACCCCAACAGAGTTACAGCCTTATGTTACACTAATGCAGTTAGCCAGATGCAGGCACATAATTGTGACATTATAACTTGACTCGTATTCCTGATTAAATGTATTACCTAGTGTCATCCGGCTATCACGTTAAGGTAGTTAGCACAAAAAGCTTACGTACTGTAGCCTTCGCGATAATAAACACAGACTCTTGACTAGCCAATGTGACGTCCGGGTCAGCTTTCATGAGAGCTTTTATCCGAGCCAAAGGTAATTTTGCCAAGCGACTCTGTGGGGCAGTTGTAGCGCCCGTTTGCTGTGAGTTTTCATCCTCTCCATCTGTGCCGCGAGGCTCGTCTTCAACGACAGTTGGGTCTAAATCAGACTCTGCACCCTGTGTAGGTCCAAGAGTTGCCGCCATTCTACGCCAACGTGACGATTACAGTGGCGTTGTACTCGCAACGTAAGTTCCTTCCCCTGTCAGTGGCAACGCAAATGGCGTAGTCTAAAGTACGGTCGTGAATAGCACTTAGCTTTGTTTCCTCCTATGGCTTCTGCTCATGCTTCTGCTTCTACTCTACCGCCAACCTCTTCAAAGACAGGAGGCGTGGCCAGTTGAAAGCAGGTTGAAAGTCTTAACCATAGACATACTATACATGTACAGTATGTCTATGGTCTTAACGAGGGTCAGTGACGTTACATAAGGTAGCCTAGGGGCTTATTAGGCCGTAAGCCAAAATAGAACGGACTGTAAGTGAACTGATGTGTTAAGCTTAACTTGATTTTTACAGTCGTGAGAACTCTTTTCTGTCTATTGTTAGAAAACTTTTTCTATTCTAATGATTTAAGAAAACGGCTTCTTTTACAGATTAGGCTACCAATCTTATGCAATGGACTTGTCAAAATGATGGAAATATTTCAGTGTATTCCTGTGTATGTGCTTACTGTTGCTGCATGTCTCTTGTTTTCTTGTCCTGGTAAAATTTGAAGTAATGAAGTTCATCTTAGAATCCATACATGAAACACATTATGCAAATGCAATGTATAGGGGAGACCGGGGCTGGTTGGATCAGGGGCAGGTTGAATCAGTGTTAATTTCCAAGCCACTATAGGGTGCTGAGACACAATTCCAACACTAAAATGATGCCCATTAGGAACAGAGTAAGTCAAGTTATGTAAGAGGTCTCAATGTCATTAACCCTTTAGGTGAGTAAAACTTTTTAGTTTTGGGGGGTCAATTCCTGGATTTTATACCTTCCACTTAACAACTCCCAGAAGGGTAACAGTTAGGTATTAAAAAAATAACTTGTTTTAAATGATTGTCAAGGGACTCAGCTATAATGTAAAATAAAGTTTGAGATCCTGAGGTGACTAATGGCAGCAGGCTAACAGTGTTTGTGGAAAAATCTGTACCTCAGTGTGGGCGGGGTTGGTTGGCACACTAATTTTGGGGCTGGTTGGCTCAACAGTTTACATGAGAAAGGCCCATTGGTACTCATAAAAATGAGCATTTTATACAGGGTGTTTAAAAAAATGACATAATTTGAAATGGGAATATTAAAAAGGTGGATAAGGCATTATTATAATTATTATTATAAATTTTCAATTATAATTCAAATACAACCCTATTTGGTAACACTTTATAATAACTACTCCCTATAAATCATGTATAATGTATTTGCAAACACTTAATTAACCCTTTGTTTATGATTTTTAATTTAATTTAATTTAATTTGTCATCCATAAATCAGTTATAAACATATTTATATTCTGTCTGCTTCTCTGTTGGCTGTTTGTCAGTATAAAAGAAGAAAAGAGGCGCCTACATCCAAAAAATATATAATCACAGGTGCTAGAGCTGACTTTGCAGAGAACCATATGATTACACGTTTTCAGTCATTTATTGAGTGAACTGTATTCATTTTACATTAGCTTATATGTGAGCCAACCAACCGCCTACCTGAGCCAACCAACCCCGTGCTGGGACAGGTTGGCACAATTTCTCAAAGCCAGTTATATCATACATTACTCAAAACAAGAAATATTTTGTTGACATTGTATATACCTGTTTTATAGATGAGATATTAAGCTTTCAGTCAATCACACTTTGACAGCTATAATGCACTGTAAGATGTGTAACTGAGTGTGAAAAGTGATCCTACCAGCCCCGGTCTCCCTATAGTCTATAATTCAGTTAGGTCTATAAATTTACATGTGACAACAAGAACTTGCATCTTAAAGCTTATGTGCCTTCACATGCAGCCCAGCAGATTACAGTTGTCAATCTGATGCACTGTTGCACATCTAGTTCTTAATCTCACTGCATGCACAAAACAGTTTAACAGGGCTACCACAGTTATTCTATTTGAGGGGAAAACACTTTAACTTTGCACTTTAACTAATGCAACTTTATTTTACCAACTGCAAATCCAACTGCTATAGCCAAAACAAGTGGATTCTAAAAATGGAAAGACCCCAATTCAGTGTCACTAAGTATACCCTCTGTGTGTTGCTCATACACCACACGCTTGCAGTATGTTGAAGGAAATTCCTTGGCTGTATGCTAGGGTGGGGCGTCCAATATTAATACGCGGGCCTAATTGGATTAGGCAGCGGTGATCTTCTGTGCTCACCCAGACTAAGACAGTCCTTGGTGAGTGCACGCCAATAGCCTCAAGCAGAGGATGAAAGATCTGCCGTCGCCAGGTACCGTAACTGATTCTTTGGATGTTTCTCTTCATTTTTGTTAGCTGTGGTTGTGAAGTTAAAGGGATATTTTTGTGTAGAGGAGTGCGTTGGTTAAGAGGAATCTGTTGTATATTATTACAGCTAATATCAGATATTACATGTTGTGTTGAATGTTTAGTTTCAATCTTCATTCCACTAGTTTATGCTGATACATAATAACCATATTTTCAAATGACTGAATCATTCAGGACCACACTTGTCTTATCCTTTGTGCCTGTACTACACAATCTAACAGTTAACAGATAAATGATCCCAACCTTTACTAATTGTTTTATTTTGAATATTGTATAAATGTTTGCATGTGAAATTATTTAACTTTGTGTGCCATGGGATGTGACCATCTCTAAATTTGCAAAAATAGAAATGCTTGCCTCACCGAAAAGTGATGAATGATCTGACCCCTTTGAAGTCATGAATGAGCCCCCTCCATCCCTGCTGTTCAGAGGACTTCCTTTGCACTATTTTTCCCCTCCTGAGTCTTGACCCGAACTCTTGTGTAATCCTTGTCAGTGCTGTTGTCCTGATCTGGCCCTGCTGAGCTGAAAACAACCTGACTGTCCATATACTCTTACAGAAGGAAGACTGTACTGCGGAACTGTAATGGGTTTTCACACAGACCTAAATTTGGTGAAAAATGTTTTGTAAAGTGCTGAACTATACAGTAGTGAACATTACATTATTATAAGGCCCATTGCCTAATCACATACATGTTTAAAGTATTCATTCTTTCTTGTCACACGTAATTTCTAGTGCTAGTGGTCAAAGGCTACATCTTATTAAGTTTCTGACCTATTTGGTTGTAGTAGGCTGTATACAGTTTGTTATACCATTTAATTCTGCATACAGTATTGATTAATCAAGTTCCTTGTATTTGTAATAGAGTCATATAAGAGTTATCCTGTCAATCACTCTAAAGGGGTCTCAGGTAGATCTGTCCAGTCTTCAGTCAATCTACACGAAACATGCTGATTAGAACAATCTTAGGACAATTAGGACAACATGCTGAATTGATCTTCTTACATAGGTTTAATTTGCACAATTTTTGCACTGTTTTCTCAGGTATCACAAAGATCCTTAAGTAGTGCAAGTTAAACCAACGTAAAAAGATCTGTGTAGCACATTGCCTTTACATTATTATGTTTTTGTAAATATTTTTACGTTGGTTCGGAGCAACCTTTTGTGTGGACTGCATTGCACTTATTGAGGCCATGTGTGCTGATTGTTGGGAAGGTTATGAAAGATTGGACACACGCCTGTTTATAAATGCCACCGCTGACCTCGCCTCTCCTTGGGTCCAGTCATCTGCAGCGGGCGCACCTAATCCTACCATATAATACATCTGTGCGCTGTACTGCTGCTGTGTATACAATCTGTCCCCATGCGATCAGGTCGCTGGAGTAGCCTATCTGTGCCGAGGCATGCGTAAGCTGATGAGAAATCAGAGGAGAAAGTGCTTATGCCATCCTCCATGTCTAGATATGTTATTTTGATTTGCTTAAAGAGGCGTTGAGAGGAATGGTTTCTTGAAGGGGCACTGGGCAAGGAATATCATTCTGGTGATAATGATTCATAACTTTGCATGTCTCAGGGGTGAGTTAAATGTGTGAGCAATGTGTTGGTCAAAAATAATTAATTGCATTATTTGGTGGTTATTTGTTTTAGCCACTGGATGTCTTAGATTCTGTCAGGATAAATACAGATCCATCCATCCATCCATCCATCCATCCATCCATCTATCTATCTATCTATCTATCTATCTATCTATCTATCTATCTATCTATCTATCTATCTATCTATCTATCTATCTATCTATCTATCTATCTATCTATCTATCTATCTATCTATCTATCTATCTATCTATCTATGAAAACAATCAGTGGCATTTGGTGTTATATTTTATGGCTTGCTGTCTTTCTTTTTTGTTATAAATGACCCCTGGTGGGACAAAATGTTGCCATTGTGATTGAATATTAGGATCAATAATAGTGTGTGAACACTAATCGCTTTTATTTTTGCATTTTTGGGATGTACACAAATATAAATACAAATATAATACAATTCAGTAGAATTCAATCTTTATTTCAGACACACAACAGGGTCCATAGCATGAAGATGATAAAAATATCCATGGCATATAAATTAAGAAGCTTAAGTCCTATATATTTTTGTTTGCACAGGTCTAAAAACAAAGATTTTTTTGTCCTGCACCTGGCCTTGAGATGTGCACACATTTACTCCTTTTTTTATTCTCCTTCTTATTTCCACAGGTCTGAAAAAGAAGAAAACATGGTCAATGCTGCAGCGAGGGAAAAAGAATACTAAGAAAGAGGAAGAGATGGTGGAGACCAAGGCCAAGCCCGCACCAGTGCAGAAGCCACCGGCACTCACGGCCGAGCAGAGGATGAAGCAGACGCCCATCGAGAGGCTCATCTATGACATGGCCTACAATGAGAGGGTGGTCAATGACCTCATCCTGGGACGACGGATATCCTTCTACGAGCTCAGGGGAGAGGTGGGGATGGGTAACTTTGCCCACGTCAGATTAGGAATTCACGTCCTAACAAAAGGTGAGATGTATTTTGTTTTTTTTAAAGAAATATCTATATTTTATGTTCATTATGCAACACAATTGGTAAGACTGAGGATGGAGGATAATTTAGGAGTTGGTCTGGCGTTCAGGATGTCACAGGTTCAATTTGTCATCCAGTAGGAAAAATGTAGGTGAGGTGGTGAATAACCTGTGCTCTACTGCATCCATGGCTGACATGCCCTTGAGCTAACCCTTATTGGGGGGCTGGGTCCACACATGTACTTCCCTGTCCCCATATGTATTTCACTGTAAGGCACTCTGCAAAAGAGTGGCAGCTAAATGTAATGTAGCCCAGTGTAATGCAGTGCTAATGTATACAAAAAGTGAAGGAGCGGTGACATGGGTGACAGGGATTGTGTTTTTAACCTCATCCGTCATCTGACTGTGCCATTATTGGCAGAAACTAAGAGATGATCTTGTGGAATAAACAGGATAAAATCACCTTAAATCCACAGGGCCCCCTTTTTGAGATATTTCAAGCAGCACTAAGTAGTTTTTACAACCTTAAAATAATGTTTCCTAAATTGTTTCAGTGGGTTATCAACTTGTAACAGGGTGAAAGGCACTTCTGAATTCACTTTGCCGCCCTCCATGGGCTATAACCGCACCAAGTAATTTTGGAGGAGCGGATCATCTCTCTGTAGTTCTCTGTGAGAGACAGGTTTGCTCCCAACCTGTAGGCAACCGAAGATGAAATCTACTTAGTATTGAGTCCCATTTTTTTGTCATTGTGATCACACAGCAAAATTCAACCCATCACACATTTGAGCAGGGGACAGCCATGACCAAGGCTCCTGGGGAGCAGTGTGTGGGGGGGGTGGTACAATGCTCAGGGTACCTCAGTGGCACTACTGGCAACCTGAGTTTCAAACCTGCAATCTTGCAGTCACAGGTCCGATACCTTAACCGATAGGCCACCACTGCTGTGCTTTAAGAGATCTCTTTCATTTGTTTTGAGGAATAGTCTGAAAGCCCATGGAAGTAACAAAAAAGATATAGGGGGTATCTTGCAACAAATGATTTTGTTCTTGCTGCTATGCTTGACCTCCCAGCATGCTTTCTCTCTCCTCCCTCTGTCCCCTTCCCTCCATACTCATATCCTCCTCAATGCAGAAAGGGTAGCTGTCAAAATTCTGGACAAGTATCGTCTGGACAAGAAGTCGCAGTCTTTGTTCGCCTCTGAGATCATGTGCATGGAGAAACTGTCGCACCCCAACATCGTGCGCCTCTACGAGGTGCTGGAGACGAGCAAGCGCCTGTACTTGGCCATGGAGTACGGCAGCGGCGGGGACCTCTACACGCGGATCACCACCAGGGGGCGCCTGTCCGATCTGGAGAGCAAGCTGGTGTTTGCGCAGATCATTTCAGCCATCAAGCACATGGTTAGCAGGCTTGTCTTTCAGTTTGACTGCACTTTTTGTTGGGCACATGTGGCTGATGACCTGTCACATATTACATTTAGTCACTTAACAGAAACTTTTATAGCAAACCAGCTGGGCATAGAATAGCTAAAACTATTCTAAACCACGGAATGATTTTCTTTTTATTAAAGCATATTGCTTGCCATTTCCATGTGCCTTTTTATGCTAGTCTATGGTTGGCCATATGAAAACCTGTATAGACATATAGCAATAATACAGCCATAAAACACCATGCTTTGACAGGTTTTGAATACTATATATTGTAACTATCATGTATCTTTTGGCATGGTCTGGTTGAATTTCTGAATGTAACACGTTCTTTTGAATGTCAGGTAATCAATAGACAGATATAATAGTCCTAACAATAACACCACAGTAAGACGCCTGTGAAGATTCTTATTCATCCAGGCCATAGTACTCAAAGGAGTCAAAGTTGTAAGCAACTGGACTTTTTTTTAGAGTTTGAAGACATTTCACCTTTCATCCAAAAGGCTTCATCATCAGGCCAGAACTGAGGAAGCCTTTTGGATGAAAGGTGAAATGTCTTCAAGCTCTAAAGAGAAGTCCAGTTACTTACAACTTAGCTCCTTTGACAACACTGCAGTAAGTATATGTCTCATTAAAACCAGGTGGTGAGTTGCACTGGCTCAGAACCATGGGATCTGATTAATGGTTCTGTATAGGGTAGATAACCTGTATGTGCTCTTCCCTGTCTGTTTTGTGTCTGCAGCATGACAACAACATCGTCCACAGGGACGTAAAGGCGGAGAACGTGTTCTACACCACGAGCTACTGCATCAAGGTGGGCGACTTCGGCTTCAGCACAGTCACCACGCCCACCGAGGTCCTGACCACGTTCTGTGGCTCTCCGCCATACGCCGCGCCCGAGCTCTATAAGGAGAAGGGCTACATCGGCCAACACGTGGACATATGGGCGCTGGGCATCCTGCTGTTCTTCATGGTGACGGCCACCATGCCCTTCGCCGCCGACAACCTGGGCCGGCTCAAACGGATCATCCTCCACGGCGCCTACGCCATCCCGCCTCACGTGCCTGACCCCTGCCAGCTGGTCATCAAGGGGATGCTCCGACAGGTGCCCGCCGACCGCTCCTCCGTCTCCCAGATCATGAGCAGCGCCTGGCTGACGGGGTTGGAGTTCCCCAAACCGTACCCCGCGCACACCCTGACCGCCTCGCACCTCGTGGAGGCTGCCAGCGCCAACGGCACCCTGTCGGCCGAGGAGAGGGAGGTGAGGACGGCCCTGTCCGACCTGGGCATCACGGCGCAGCACCTGCAGAACAACAGCACGGACTGCCGCAGCCCCGTCACGGGCACCTACCGCATCCTGGTGCACCGGGTCCAGAAGAGGAGGTCCGTGGAGGCGGTGGGCTACGCCTCTCTGTATCCCGACGAGTTCCAGGCCCAAACCACTTTGGCCAAGGCAGCGTGGAAACCGCATCCATCCGCTGTGTGCGCTATCCTGTAGTGAGGACGCTTTCAGTGAGTGAGACCTGCTGGATGAGGACATATCTTGACAAACAATTACAGCTGCCTGTAAGGACAAGCAAATATGGAAATCACTGGAGAAGCAGGAGAAAAGTAAAGTAGATGCGGGACATCTGTGGTGTACCGGTTAGGGAATTGGAGCAGGTACCGGAGAGTGGTGGCTGGTTAAAAGCCTAAGCTGGTACAAAACGTGTCTGGAGTGGGTGTTGGTGCAGCGCCCTTCACACATCCACAGCCATGGATGAGGTGCCCTTGAGCAGGGACCCTAATGCCCAACTCCTGCTCCTCGGGCGCTGGGTTAATGGCAAACGGCCCACAGCCTTGTGCGTGGGTACAGTATGTGTGCTCTGTGTGGGTCAGTTCAGTCCTACAATGTGTATCTGACTACTCACTGTTTGTGTTTACTAATCCAGATGGGTTAAATGCAGATAACAACCACTTCCAGGTGGTTAATAATAATGAAGACTAAACTTAAACATATCATTTATAACTAACTTTTAGTGAGACACAGGAAGGGTTACTCTGAGTGGAAGCACTATGTCACACAAGTGAACAGAGTACTGGAAACTGGTCTTGCCTCATTGTGTTTAAGGAGTAAACAGTGCCATCTGGTGTTTGCACTGGTGTACAGGTGTGTACTGTGACTGAGTGTGTGTGTGTGTGGGGGTCACCAGAAACCATTTTCTAGCAACAGCTAGTAGATCCCAGTAAATAACTATTAATCACTAATACAAGAATTCGCTTTATCTTACATTTCTATTCAGGATATTATGCAACATCACAGTCAGTGTATTTTTAACCACAGGCTTATGGACAGAGGCTGACGCACAGGATTACCGGTTTAGGATCTTCTAATCCTAATTAAAGAGGCCTGACATCATACTATTGTCATGTAAAAAACACAGCAAGATATTAGTCCTTAAAACAAACAACACATTTTTTTCAGACAGTCTTAAAATACTGACCCCTTACATCCATGTTTTGAATTCTACCAATGAAAGACAAGTACATTATGTCCTTAACTCAGCCAGTTGCACAAAGAACAGAGTATATAGCCTGTAAACTGAATAAGGGTGGTGATTGGGATTAGTTTTTTTTTTTTTTTTTAAACACCACTTGATTTTTTTATGTTTTTCTATAATAACCGGCTTTTTAGTATTGTTGAGTAAAACAAGTCTCAGGGACTAAATGTATGTAATAAATTAATATTCATTTTATTCAGTTTGCTTTCTTTATAACAGCATAAAGCAAACTTAGCAAATTCACGTTGATGCCATATTTTTGTGTTTGAAGTTGAACTCAATTGTATCTCAATTTGTTCACAACACGTTACTCACATCAATTTATTGCCTTATTAAAAGGCACTTATTTCCTCTTATTTCTTTTGGCAACATGGTTTCTGTGTATATCTTCGCTGTTTTCTCCAGGTGACTGCCAGTCACTGTGTGAATTTTTGTCCTCTTACTGTCCATATTTTCAGTTGTGTGAGAAAACCCCACCATTCCATACCTGTTGAGACGTGAAAATCAGCAAAATACGTAGTGAGAAAGCAGTAGACTTACTGACAGTGCCACAAATCTCTGCCAACAAAGTCCTTGTCAATGGTAACTGTCTTGTGTTTCGCAATGAGCATCTCATCTGAAAAGAGGGCTAAAACCCTGACAGCTCCAGCTAGAACAGAGTTGCATCACACCCCATGTTGTTGGGTCTTGTAAATAAAGTCATAAAAAGATTGATGAATGTGTATTCTGATTATCAACAGTGCAACACAGGAGCGATGCAAATGAAATCATAGTTTGAAATCTCACTGTTTTTTTTTTTATAAATGTCCATCAGTTGACTGTTTACACTTTGCAAACAGTAAACTCAAAAGATGAAGCTTTTGTCAAAACTGATAACATTTCACCAATCAGAGGTATTTGTACCCAACAACTGGCTTGAGATAATCTTTTAATAAACCATATTGTATTGCTCCGATCTCTGGTTTCCACCTTGATATGAAATGTCTTTTCATCATGGTTTCCCATCAAAAATAACTTTTGATAAAGTAGATCTTGGCAAAGGTATAATGATGCATATCACAGTGTAGGCCACACTTTCATCCTCACATTTGTGGCAGGAGTAAAACAAATGTAAAAATAGTACTCCAACAGTAAGACAACACTCTTGTAAAAGTGAATTCAGATGTTTTCTACTTTTAGGGGGAAATCAATCAGAACGGATACAGAACAAGAATGAGCGTGTCAGGAAATAAAAGAGAATATCATATATCAACCTGGCACAGCACACACCACGTTACTGCCGCAGGAGGTGAGAGGTGTGGGGGGGGGGGCAGGAGAGATTTGCCTGTGAAGCAGAAATCTTCACTACTGTCTCATTGTGTGTGTGTGTGTGTGTGTGTGTGCGTGTGTGCGTGCGCGCATGTTTAACAAGCTCTGGCTAGTTCCCCTATGTGTGTGATGGTCTCCTGCAGACAGCCTTACTCGTTCCCTTATCTCTATTTATGGTGGTTTATAAAATCCAGATTTGTTACCAAAAGAGACAAACGGGGACGTGCAATAGCAATTGAGTGTCTTCTGTTTGACATGACTAATGGCAGTGCCATGCATACACACGTTGTTTGTAGGAACATACACATGCTTCCACTTTCAGGTGTTCCATTTTACAGTTTAACACTTATAGTCATAATTCTTTCATACTGGTACAAGTTCAAGGATGTCAAAGATAAAACTATAGCCTATATATGTTTAAGGATGTTTATCTAGCTGGTTACTAAAAGCCGGTATTAGTATCATGAGCAACCCTTGTTTTTTTTTTTAGCTAAAAACAAAAATCAAACATTGTCAGCCTACATGCGAGATGGCAAAGCAAAGCATTTATATTTTTTTACTATGCCATTTTTGTATGCTTAACATTTTCTAGTGTAGAAATATGCAAATGGCATAGGAAATGGCTAGAACAATCAAGACCATCACTGTTATAATACTGTTAAAACATCTTTATTTTTTGTGACCACATAATCACTTATTGCTTTAACTCATATGGTACACGTTTTTTTATTAGATGAGTGATCAGGTTAATATACCACACACAGCATATACAAATCTATGTATGATTTAATATAATTTTTTTTATTTAATATAAAAATATGAACATTCATGAGTGCTGCATTTCAGAGTAATTCCATGACACACAGAAGTCACTTTCAAAACATTCCTTTGTTCACAGTATAGTAAAGCTCTAAGTTGTTAAGCACCGCATATATCTTATCTAAACCACTCACTTCAAACTTGACTGTTAAGTATCATCTCCTCCAGGCATCTGGGTATACTGACAGGCTAATGAAGTTGGCAAGCCATACAATAAGGAAAGGAAAATAGCAATGTGAAATCTGACATTGATGGCAATATTTTGGCATTGAGAATTTCATCTAGACAAATCCCTCTGTCATTCTGTACTGAGCTTTTTGATCCATCTCAAAGATCTCATCATCTGTAGACTTCCAAACCAAACTCTACTGGGGGGTCTGATGGAAGAAACAAGAACACAGGTCTCCTGTAATATTGCTTCTAATTAGAATTTTGAGTTGGAATTATGAAGCCATATGTGTACAAAAACAAAGTGGTACCTCAGTTATACAGTTCTGCTCTGACTCAGTCCCTCACATCCTTTTATTGTTTGATCTTGCATTGACTTCACCCATCAGACGTTGCACCCATGAGAGTTGAGGATTTGCACAGAATGATCTTGAACTCCTCAGGGTGAATCTTCGACGTAAACAACAATACAGATGAAGTTCAACTAAATTCCAGTAAGCCTTAAGGTTATTTATACAGCACTGTGGCCACAAACATTTGTTATCAGGGTTTACAGATTCGATCTTAGAATGAAACATGATCAAGTTAATTTCTGAATGCTTAAAAATGGAAAATTGCGTGTTTATTTTTACAGTGTGTGTGTTTGTGTGCGTATGCATGCACATGTGTGAGAGAGAGAAAGAGAGAGACAGAGAGAGAGAAAGACAGAGAGAGAGAGAGAGAGAGAGAAACAGAGAGAGAGAGAGAGAGAGAGAGAAGCCTAAACAGACTATGAACATATCCATGAATGCTGTTTATATTAACAGCATTCATGGTGTGTTTGTGTATGTGTATGTGTGTGTTTGTGCTCACTTTTATAGAATATTGGAACATTTTGAATAAACACTTTTGAAGTACTCACATCACGGCTGGAATGTTGCATCCTCCGTCTGTTTCCTGTAGCCTGTACTTCTCCACCTTTCTCTTGGTGGACTTCTTGATACCAACAACATATTTCAGGCAGCAGTTCTCATACGACCCTGGTTTTCATTTAAAGCAGGGACAAGGCAACAGTGAAGTCCATTTCATAAAATGCTTCAGAAAGCAATTAGTGATGAGAACATAGATATTATGACACATAAGAGATATATTTTAAAAATGTTTGCAGCACTAACAACATAAAACATGATTATAATAAATAATGATTGTTGCATTATCTTGTGCCATGGTAAAGTTAGTTGTTTGGTAAAATGTTTATGCACGATGCCACCTTGGCACCATTTGATGATTTGACATTTAGCATATTTTGGCACTAGATCCTTAGTTCAGACCTTCAAGCAAGCTGCCTTACCTTGAGCCAGGACAGGGCACATGCAGGCCAATAAGAGGATGAAGAACAGTATAGAGAACTTCATGGCTTGATTCTCTGGAAATGCCAACCTGTATAACATTAACTCTTTTAATAACTGACCACCTGGTAAGACTGAAAAAAGTTATCACGTAAATACATTCTGTGCAGTCAAAAAACTATTAAGAGTTGTTATGACAGACATAGCATCCACATATCTGTATTATTTCTGTATTATTAATATTTCTGTAATGTTAATGCATGCTTGCGTGCAAACGTGCGCGCCCGCACACACACACACACACACACACACACACACACACACACACACACACACACACACACACAGTTTTAACAGTCAGAAAAACTTACAGTAGCGGGCGGTAGGTAGGCACTGTTTGATGATGCAGCTTGTACTGACACTTGCACAGTGATCCTCTTGCCTTTTTATAGGACATATTTACATACTTTTACCCACCCTCTGGGCTTGCTGTGCCACGCCTCCATCCTCTTCACATTTTCTTAATGAATGCAAAAACAAAAAGGCGACCCTTTCACCTCTTACCTTATTCTATTTATTTCTTTTTCAGAAAAAGGTACACAAGGCAATGTTACCTGAAATTGATTTCATGCCGTAACAGACTGTAGGGGAGTGATGTTATTGGTTTCTCACAAAAGTTCACATTTGTAAGAGTTGGCTCAGGATTACAATCCTGCCTGCCTGCCTAAATGAGTAACACAGATGGGATAGGTTTGAAAATGGAATTCTTATTAATGTACCTCTAAGTTACACTGGAAATAGTAAATTAACAAAGTCTTGTTCTTGCATGAACTAAGATCATATCAGTACAGCAGGTGAGGTTGCCCTTGCAACTTTTATCAGGTCAATCACATTTTTATGATGATACGCAACAGATCACAGCCCATACCAATGTGAATGAAGTGAAAAATCATTTATCAGTCTTTCTTCAATAATTGTCAATCAATTGGCTTTGCCCCTATTGTATTAAACAAAGTTTGCCTTTAATTCAAGGATACAAGGATACAAGGATACAAGGATAGTTTTATTAGTCACGTACATAGACATACTGGGTAGTAGGACATGCAGTGAAACTGATGATTTTGGGTCTAGACTGTGCATGGGGAGTGGGGAGTAAAGTGCGTAGAATGCATTTGGGGGGCCATAAGAAGGGCAGAGGTAGAAAAAAGGTGAAGGGGGTGAGATAAAGTGCATAAAGTGCAGTTATGATTGGGAGGAAGGACTGGCTGTGGTGGCAGATGACGAGCTGTGTGGGGGGTGGCACTGCGTGTGCAGCTGACAGCGCTGAGGTGGGGTTGGACACACGTGTGTGGAGAGGGCTGGGGAGCAAAGATATGTGCTGTGTGCATGTGGGAGGGGGGCTTGAGCCGTGAGGGCTGTGACTTCTGTGCTGTGTGTGGGGGGGGGGGGGTGGAGGGAGGTGGCATGAGGCGGGCATACTGTGTGCTGTATGTGTGCGGGGGTGGGGGGGCTGTGAGTGAGGGGGGGCAGTGAGGGTGACTGTATCTTGTGGCTGTATCTTGTGTGCTGTGTGTGTGGGGAGGTGGGCAGCAAGCTATATGCTGTGTGAAGTGTGTGTGGGGGGGGGGGGCAGTAAGGGTGGTGCAAGCACCACTGGGGGGGGGGGGGGGGGGGCTGCATGCTTAGTGTGCACATGCACAGCCCTGGCTGTGTGTGTGGGGTGAGTGGGCCTTCAGCCGTGAGGGCGGCTGAGTCCTATGTGCTGTGTGTGTGTGTGTGCAGGGGGGGGGGTTGTTGGTGTGAGAGCTGTGTGTGAGGGAGGCGACGTAGGACCGTGTCTTGCATGCTTACATGCTACTTGCATGCTACTTGTTTATTCCTTATATCAATGAATACTGTAGCTGGTAGCTGATATTAATACATTTGTTTGAACATATTTTTCAGCCTTAATCACACGCCCAGAGCTATTGCACAACAGTGTGCTCTTAAAACTACTAGACCACGCCAATTTCTTTGAGGCAATGAAGCTTCAACTGGTGTCTTCTGCCAATAAAAACACAGATCTAATCCCGGTGAAAATGAACAAATTACCTATTCAGTGAAAAGCTATTGCTCAACAATTTCCTGAAGTATCTAATTTCTATTTTTTACACAAGTTCAAAGAACTAATCAAATTTGTCACAACAATGTCATTGTCACCATAAACCGCATGGCTGAAAAGACTAGTTTGGAACAGCACAGACTTTGAGAACAGATTAGAGCTCAGCCCATACAATTTTTCAGATCAGAACTCAGCCCATTTCTGGTGTTGAGTCCCTTCAGTCATGTTGAGCATTTTGAGTTGAGTGCATAGCTGGTCCATTAATGTTATTACTTACAGTAAGTTACCAAAGTCTGTTGACTCACATTTAAAAGTATCAGAGCTGCTGTGTGTGTATATCCAACACATGCATTTGAGTTTTTTTTTTCTTTTGGATGCCCTCATTTTACTATGAGGCCATCCATACACTGCTTTAACCAACAAATGCTGACATTCTTTCATGGAAACCCTGTCCTACAAATACTGACTGCTCCAGTGACTTGATTTTATTAAATGTTTGTACAAGACAGTATTAAGAATTAAATACACAGCTTTTCCATGAATTAAAGGTATGACATCATCCCAGGTTTTGTCTCTGGTATTAAAAGAGGATTTTTGGTTATCATGTACCTAGACCCTCACTGTTAGCTACAATTTTAAATAAAAAATCTCTTCTCCCAAGTTAAAGCAACACTAAGTAGTTTTTTCCTATTTGGTCGCCCTACAGGTTGGAAGTGGAGTTGCCTATCACCGGTGTCGTAAATAATTTAGCCTACTGCAGCCATACTGTTGCATGCACACTTATCCAGTTTGTTTGGTATCCACGTTTATCCAGAAATCTCTGTCCCCTTTAGTTTTCAGGTGTGAGGGGGCAACTGAAAGAAGTAATTGTGATGAGGACCTAAGTGACCTGAGGCTTAGGCTTCAGCACACACAACAGGTCCTGATATTTTGACAATAAATAGACCCACTATTCTCTATGGTATGCTTCCTTGTCATGTGATGACCTTATCTCCTCCACTCTCACATTAACCTCTCTGAAAGATGTCTGTGTGCAACATGTGAATTATGACTATTTACTTACACTGCCGTGCAAAGGCAAAAGACTGTAACTTTAATTTTGGGTAAACATGAGTAATTGTCATGTTGGGATAAGATGTTATCTTAAAGCCATAATGCTGAAAACACATGCAAGCGTAAGATTCTTTAAGTCTTTTTTTTTTTCTGTTTCAGTTTTTCAGTTGAGTTAAGGTGTTCTGCCTTTGTAGGGAAGTATAGTACAATCAATTACATACATAATAATTACAACAACAAAAAAACCAACTCAATATTGTTGTTAATCCATACAACATAGGCCTTTGAATAGCCTAAAATGATGCTTCCAAGACATCATAATGCATAGGCCTATATCCTCCTTACCAATAAGTTGTTGATAAAAATGTCTTTTTTGCACTCTTTTGTCCAGGTCTAAGTACGCTATTAAAACATATGCTATCATTGCATTAAACGCATTTTGGTATGCTAAAGAACAGAGGGTAGCATATTCATCACCCATGCTTAGTGACACAATGTGACACAATGTGACAGAATGTTGTGCAAGTTGTGTAACCCTGAGGGAGTAGACCTGCCTGCCTATCATGATTAAACATGTAGCCCTGGCTGTCCAAGGAGCTTCCCCCCTGTACCTTACTGTATGTTGACATGATTGTGAATGAATGTTAAAGCCTTTTCAGCCTAGAAGGTGGCTACTTATGTAACCTAACTGCTATGTGAATTGTTGTGTACATGAATTTTAAATTTACAGAAAAAACACAAACTCAGCATGTTTTTCTTCCCCCTTCTCTCTCTCTCTCTCTCTCTCTCTCTCTCTCTCTCTCTCTCTCTCTCTCTCTCTCTCACACACACACACACACACACACACACATACACACACACACACACACACACACACACTTTACTTACTATGTATATATCATTTATTTTTTGAGGAGCAAAAACACAAGGAGTTTTATTCTCTTATACAAGTATAATGAGATACAATAATAAAATAATCTTAAATCTTGGAAAATCAACAAGTGGGGATTGGTAGAAGGCAAATGACCTGTCCTGTGCCATGAAGTATGTTGGCCCACACCAAAAAGCCCACTGCTCACACCTAGATATTTTGGGCTATAACACACAGGCATAGGCCATACACACATCATTTATATGTCGTCTTCAACAAAATAATACAGCACACGTTTAAATAACTATGATACGATTACTAGTTAGGTGTGTAACTGCAACCATCATGTGCTACAAAAAGGCGCATGGCTCTGCGCACGCTCAAATCGAAATGACTATATGCATAGCTACGGTTTATCATCAGCACTACCGCCGACCACTGAGCAGCATGTGCAACTGCAAGACGTCACATTTAAGTCAGCTGAGCATGGTCACATGACCAACTGAAGTCACGGAAGTAGTAGTATTCATGATAGGAATTAAAGGCAGAGCAACAAAGACAGCAGTCAAACTCCGTAAGAATTTTCATACAGCATGCAAATACTACTTTTTCTAATTCCAACCTTATACGTGTCGGCTGAGGTAAATGAACAGCCAAGATGTGGCGCCCATGGCACTATTTTTGAGTAGCCTAACACAAAAGTTAGGCTACCAAAGGTATGCTATCTTCAGATAGATTAGATATCTAAACAACTTCTCTTGTTAACAGGTGTGAATGTCCCGCAACAAACCGAAGATGTCAGCAGGCGTGTGGTTGTTTTTGTCTGTAACGTGCTTTGTGGCAGTTGCATGTGGTGAGTAGACACCACAACACATTTTTATGTAATTTGTCCACCATATACGTTAACCCCATATAGGCCTAATTGCTTACCATATGGAATAAGTATCATTTCATTCTTGTTCTGTTTCAGACTCGAGCCTGCGCCTCACTGTCCCAGAGACTGTAGATTTAGAGCAGAGGTCCTCGAAAAACCTCACTATAAAATCAAGGTAATTTAACAAAAACTTAAATAATATTTATTTTGTAATTCTTCTATAGTTCTTGTTTAAATCTAAATATTGATTCTTGCCTATAACCACGACTGTCCTTTCCTTTTTCATCCAGTGCTCCTCTGAATGTCACTGTTACCATCCTATTCAACATTACCTTTGCATCCAAAAATCACACTTCGATTATCGTCCTGCCGGAAGAGGTGGGGCTGTCACTTTTGTTTGCTTTGCATAAGATGTAGTAGAAAGTAGCCTAAAAATTTAGATTTGGTTTTAGTGAATATCAAATAACACCTTGTGTGCAAGGCATTTTGCCATGTAACTGTTTATTATTGCAGGTGCTTCTTCCACCTGAAAGCACCTCAGCTCAGTTTGAAGTCCTCGCTAAAGATATAGGTCAAGTCACTGCTCATGTGTACAGCAATGATTCAGAAATATCCAGGTACTCTCACCATAGGATCAATTGATCTAAATGGCTGGCCATTGGTGTGTTACATATAATTAATGTTATATGTCTGTTTGTAAAAAAGTATATATTAGGTCTGTTGACCTAAGGTACAAAACATATATATTAATAAGGATCATAATACTAATGTCAGTAGCTATTGCTGTTGTTATATTTGTAATAACAATAATAAAATGCCATAGTCTTTGGGATAAATTTAACCCTGTACTAAATTTAACACTACTAAATACTCACTTTATTGTCTTTTTTACAGACTTGCAACAAGGATCAGATTTCTGGTGGTCAGAAGTAACATTCTCTCAATCATCAATCAAGTAATTGGTTGGATCTACTTTGTGGCATGGTCCATTTCCTTCTACCCACAGGCATACGAGAACTGGAAACGAAAGAGGTACTGTGTTGTTTAGATTACTGTCTGCTTCGTTTTTTAGAAGTGGCTATCTGTGGTGTGTGGGTCTTAAGTCTTTCTGTCTTTCTTTTTCTTGCTAGTGTTGTGGGCCTGAACTTTGACTTCCTTGCACTGAACCTGACAGGACACTTTGCCTATAGCGTCTTTAACGTGGGCCTCTTCTGGATCCCTGATATTAAAGTAAGACCTTCCACCTGCTAGATGGCCATGACCTGGGACTGACATGTCTGCACCTTGCACGTTTTTTACACTTTTGCACTCTCTGTTAAGCCCTTTAATTAAATGTAAAATGCTCCGATACAGACTCTCGGTCTCTGGCCCTGTTTGTTAAAATGACACGCAGTACCGTAGAGAACGGCTCAAACAACAAGGATGGCCTTTGTCTTTCAATGACAGGAGGAGTTTTTGAAAAGGGACCCAAACGCCGTCAACCCTGTGGATGCCAACGATGTATTCTTCAGCATCCACGCTGTGCTGCTGTGTTTGGTGTATGTCTTTCAGTGTGTGATCTATGAGGTAAAGAGCTGACACCAAACCTTGAGCTGTCAAATCAGGAAATGCCAAAGTGCCTTGTGGTTCCTGTTACTATCTTTGTGCCTTATTCACTGAAGCAGAAGTTGCTTACACTCTACTCTGTGATCATCTGTGCTAAACCTGATGTGCCAGTGCATTCTTAGGATATTAATGTACAACATTAGCATTGCAAGTGAGATGTTTTTTTTCCTCCCTAGAACAGTAGATGTTGAATACCTGACTTACTGTCACTTCAACTACAATATTTGAATGCATGAAACATTAGTTTTGCTATTTTAGAAGGGAATTATGTGTTGTATTGTGTACCAATACAAGCTCAGCTAAGTCAAAAAGCATGTTAGAGAGAAAAACTACATCTTTATTATTAGCGCTCACAAAAAAGGGAAGTAAACAATATTTTGTAAGTTGAAAAGGTGCAAAGGTGGTATTTATGCACTCTTACTTACTACTAGGAGTGATGACCGTAATTATTTTACTGTGAACAATCTCACTTTGATGGTAGAAATAGCTTTATTCCGTTGGCAATATTTTGAGCACTCTCTTCAAAATACAGTCTGTAATAATGTGTTTGTTAGTGTGACCTGAGTATCTGCTACCTTACAGAGAGGAGAGCAGAAAGTGTCCAAGGTGGCAGTCGTCTTACTGGTAGTGGGCTGGACTTTTGCGCTGGTCTCCCTGTTTGTGGCCGTCGCAGGAAAGATTACCTGGCTGGATTACCTCTACTACTTTTCCTACATCAAACTGGCTGTCACCCTTGTCAAGTACATCCCTCAGGTAGTTGCACCAAGTCATCCTTTCTTTTTCATGATTAGAATAGTAAAAGGTCAGGTCTTTTGAATTGCCTGCACACATGTCTAAGTGTTATAAGGAGACGTTAAACGCTGTTATAATAACATGAGCACACTGTGTATATTTTTTATTGCCATGCATGAGACACATTCCTCTGTTTACTGTTACTGAGTTGTAAACAATTTCACTGTTGTCCGTACATACTGACATTGAACTTTAGGTCATCCCTTTTATCATGTGTGTTGAGGTTACAGTAGCACTAAGGTAAAATGGTGAATAATAATGAAAATGTACAGAACTTGTGAGGATAAGGTGCAAAATCCTTGTTACAAGGACTTGTTCTCAAACCATTATTTCATTAAAAATTAACCTGTGAATTTGCTTTAGGCTGCTGAAGTAAGCAGTAGGCATCCTACAAAACATTGCAGAGGTGATTTGTTCTCTGATATCCCCGAGAGAGAGAGAGAGAGAGAGAGAGAGAGAGAGAGAGAGAGAGAGAGAGAGAGAGAGAGAGAGAGAGAGAGAGAGAGAGAGAGAGAGAGAGAGAGAGAGAGAGAGAGAGAGAGAGAGATGTAGGCTTTTAATTGTAGGCTTTTAATTGTAGGTAGAGGTGTATGGTTGCTTGTATTATGCCTCCTGCTGAGAGAAGTCCATCCACAGCACTGACAAATTAATAAATGTGAGAAGTCCGTTAATTTCATGTTCAGTATCTTAAAAAGTATACATTGTTTCACATAATGTGCTGGGCTTTATAGGCCTACATGAACTACCGGAGAAAAAGCACAGAAGGCTGGAGCATTGGCAATGTCTTGCTAGACTTTACCGGAGGCAGTTTCAGCATCCTTCAGATGTTCCTTCAGTCCTACAACAATGGTGAGGTTTAACTTGCTGTCAAACACGCAGTATAATGCCCATGTTCTGTTTGAAGCTGCTTCCAGACATAGCCTTATCTCCTGTATCTTATCTCCTTTTTTCGGACATTTTTGAGTTTAAGTCTGATAGCAACTTGTGTCTTGACAATTGTCATTCTAAATGCATGTTAAAATATTGGAAGAAAATGAGACAAAATATATATTTTCCTGTGTCAAATGTCGGTGAATAGTTTGTTCTGAGGCCCTCTAGTGTTTGGTTAAAGTCCTTATTTTAATGGATTTGCCATGTTTGTCACATTTTTTTATAAATTGCTTTGCCCCTTTTTCCTTGAAGAACACCTGATAGACTTAATTATTCCTCTGCAACCAGTGGAGCACTTTCAGTATCTTCTCTAGAAATGCATGTTAAAATATTGTTTCCTGCACCCAAAATGCTGCAAATGATGAGTGTTGTTTTGTTTTTTGATTAAATTGCAGATCAATGGACGCTAATTTTTGGAGACCCCACAAAGTTCGGACTGGGTTTGTTCTCTGTCTTCTTTGATGTGCTGTTTATTTTCCAGCACTATTGTTTATACCGCAAGCCACAATCACAGTACGAAATCGTGCCAAATGAAGAGTAGAACTGACTTTTTGTTTTCCTTGGCGTACCATTTACTCTGTGCACCACCACTACCACATGTCTAAATCTTCAGGTATATGGGAATTGTCTACATATTAATCCAAACTGATTAATCTTGATTTGTATGTCATGGTAACAAAGAAATATTTCTTTTTTTTTAATGTTGTGATGTTATGGTATGTCTGTATGGTATGTCTGTATGGATTTTCAGGAATTGCTTTCTCCATGATTGTGAATTGGCCAAAAAAAAAATACATGCATGGTAGATTAAAAGAGAACTTCGGTATAAAATGAAAATTGGCATGTGAAAACATCATGCCGGGTTGGTATGTGTACTGAGGAGCAAAATTGATTTAGCCTGTTGCATTCAGAGTTTAACTATTTTTTATAGTTTGACCCAGAAAACTGACAATGGAAGTGGTAGATGCCCTTAGACGAAGCATGACGACTACGCTATTTTTAAACCATTAAAACAGCTCGAAGAAACTCCCCACTCCATCGGTAGTACAACAAAGGCTCTGGTATTAAAAACAAAGCACTGAGAATATTGTAAATGTACACGTTTATTTAAAAAACTGTTCTTACATGCAGTAGTTTGCAGTTGTTTCTCGTCGCCGCCAAGATGAAAGTCCAAACAAGTCGATTGTACTACCTCTCCTCCTATTCTTCCTGCTGGTTCGTGTTCGTCAATGGACTTGTGCGGACTTTCATCATGGCGGCGATGAGTAACTACAGCAAGGTACTGCCTGTCAAAACTGTTTTATTAATAAATGTTGTGTACACTTACAAAGTTCTCAGTGCCTCGTTTTTAATGTCAGAGTCTTTGTTGTACTACCGATGGAGTGTGGAGTTTCTTCGAGCTGTTTTAATGGTTTAAAATAGCGTAGTCGTCATGCTTCGTCTAAGGGCACCTACCACTTCCATTGTTAGCCTTCTGGGTAAAACTATAAAAAATAGTTAAACTCTGAATGCAACAGGCTAAATCAATTTTGTTCCTCAGTACACATACCAACTCGGTATGATGTTTTAACATGCCAATTTTCATTTTACACTGAAGTTCTCCTTTAAGGTGGCCATATTTTAAAGCTGCTTTTGTCACTTTGTTACCTGGAGCATGTCAAAAGGTGCTGGTGGTAATAATGAGAAGTAAAATAGTCCAACGACTCTGAGCTTTAAAGGACATCGATACTTGAATATTTCCATCTTGAAACTTTAATATGTGTGGCATTTTAAACACTCCTTAGAGCAGGCCTATCCTTGGCCTGTAGCCACCAATTGGAAACCTAAGGAGTTTGATAAGATTGTCTCCTTGCTATTGCTGATCTCAAATTGCTTTTAAAATATCTTTAACTCATTTGGTGTATATGGCAGTATTGGTTTTGAAAAGCAATAACTATGTATTTTATCTCTACAACGATGAAGGGACACTTTATTTTTGTATAACTTAATACTAGGCATTTATCACGAAAGATTAATATGTATGTTTGAAATGAAATAAAATATTGTGGAAACGTCTGCTTTATTTTTACTGTGATACTGTACTTACTATTGTTGTACTGAAGCTGTTGAGAAATTCTGCCATCTGGTGATGGGCTATATATATATATATTTTTTTTTATATATATATTTTTTTTTTTAAATATACCGTATATTAATTTTTGCCCTGCTTTTATATTATCTCCCAATGTTTTTGCTCCGTGCCTTGCTTAAAACGAAGCCTTTCTTTACGCTAACAGGGTAACTGGAAAGGAAGACAGATAGCAGCTAAATCGCCTTGCTATAGGTGAAACTAACAACACAACACAAACACATGCCAACAAAGAGGAAACGCGCATGTCAGTCGCAGGGGATCATGGGTGTTAGTAAGGAAGTAAAATGGCGGACTTGGCAAACGATGGTAAGCACTCTCTGTTTGCGATGGGCAACTTAATCCACTGCATAGAGAATTCAGTTGTATTTGGGTTGTCAGAAAGATGTAGAAAGTATGATGCAACGTGCTCATAAGCTGCGACCCTGAACTGGGTGAACGTAATATAAAAAAGCTATGGAGAAACACTTCAGGGCTGTGATCCTGGTCATAGCTTGCAAGCTGTATTTTCATGAGAGGAGGGAGGGGATGGGAGGCAGGCCAATCCGACTCGCAAAACAAGGGAACTGATGAGGCGTTTTCGGAAAGATAATTTAAATTTGAAATCCTCTGTCTGTGTTTTGGGGCACCACTCTTCTATGGTCATTCATCGCAAGTTCTGTGAAGCTTTAATGATACGGTTAAACGGCAGTTGGGCCGGGTTGTAATGTGAAATTGCTAGCATAATGCCAATATTAGCTAATTTACATTACTGGGCAATTTGGATATTTAAGTATCTACTATAGGTTCTGTAGCTGCCCATCCGCAAACGTTATTAAGATAAAGGGTCGTTATCACAAACCAACATAAAATATATTTTTGTAAGAATTAGGATTTCTTGCTAAGCGGGTAATTTGGATGCGTAACTAACGTTACTGCTATGCGCCTTTCAAGAACCCGCCTATACATAGAAAAGGGGTGTGGAGGGAGAGTTCGAGAGAGATACAATAGTTTTAGCGACAGGTAGCGTTGGGTAGGCGAAAGTGAACGGATGTGGCCATGTGTTTTCCTTTAAACGGACATGCATTGGTAATCCGCCTCCAGGTTTTTCCCCTGGTCTAATCCAGCATGTCTCGCCGCCGAGGAAATCTGATGCACTGCTGGGATTTAGATTAGCTGAATCGGACGTGACTGGCGCTTTAAACCAGTCTTGTCTGGCTGTTTTCTCCACTAGTTTGTCACATACATATCGTTAAACTAGCGAGGGAACCTACTGTAGAAGTAAAATTATAAGTTTAGTGTGCCATATTGTAAGTAAAGTTTATCTGAAAGGCACCTTGTCATTGTTGACAAATTACAATAATAAAAAACACCTATTGTAGACTAGAGCTTAATAGTGTAGGTAAAAAAGATAAATGACTACTATAAGACGAAGATGTTTCTGTTGAAGCATGAAGCATGAAGCTGAAGCTTCTGTTGAAGATAACTTCAAATCAAGGGGGGCACACCCACTTTTAAAGAGAGGTTAACATTGTAGGTTAAGGGGGGACATTCAGATTAAGAATTTACAGGGTAATCGTGCTCAATTTTATTCTGGTCAAGACAGGAAGACGGTTCCCCCTTTGGGATCAACATTATTTGCGTTTTGTTTGGGTTGACCGATATTTCCAAAGCTTAGCATTCATCATTACATTACATTATTACATTACATTACACTTACACTCTTATCCAGAGCGACTTAAAGATATTTACAGGGTTTCAGTTACAGTCCCTGGAGCGGTGTGGGGTTAGATGCCTTGCTCAAGGGCATCTCAACTATGGGTAGGGCGGGATTCGAACCGGCAACCTTTCGATTGCAGGACCAACTCCCTAACCACTAGGCCACAGCTGCCTCATCACTCTTTAGCAGTGCATCATCTAATAACGCTTCTCCCCAATGTTTTAGCAGGAGTTTGAGAGGTGTTCAGCAAGTGGTTGTGAAGGCAAGAGGTAGGGACCAGGGATGACAGGATGGATGATGAGGGTGAGTGTAGAGAAGAGCTAGCACACCGGGAGGTGCTAGCAAAGCAAAGAAGAATAAGGGTAAAAAGGAATGTAAATATAATAAAAAAGGCGTTTATTTAAGGGTGAAAGAGTCTGATTGTGGTTTAAATGAACCACTTTTTCCACCAGGTGTGTATTTCTGGTAATATGAGACCACTTCTCTTTGAAGGTTTGTTTTTTCTTCTTTTTTCCCCCAATTTCCCTTGGCCTCTGACTAAGGACCAGTGTGTGGTGATAAAGGGACCACTGTCCTGTGCTGACACAGGCTACAGATAAGGATGCAGTGTTTTGTCACATTGATAAAGCACCTACTACACACACCCATGACTGTTGTTGCTCTACTGTTCCGGTGATATAGAGGGAAACAGACTGATCACATCATCTGCAGCATGTTTTACTCCTGACTTTGTCTTGAGAACTGACTTAATGGAGTCTAAAAATACATTTTCAGGTGCGGCTTTCTACATTCAGACAAAAGAGTTGAGAACTGAGAAACATATTATGGAATGTTGTCTACTGTTTTAACAGCATTTAACAGTGTTACTGTATTTTCATATGGTTGGGTTGTGTTTTTATTGTATGTTTATAGTAGTCATTTCTTCAAAAAAAAAAATTAACCTGTTATCATGCTTCCACTTCTTGCCCTATTATTGTGGCCTTCGATAAGGAAATTAATTGTCGAGTCATTGGAAAGGCCTTGATGATGACGGTTGGCGAGAAGTGTAAATAACGAAATAGGCTGGCATGGTTGACTGACACACAGTTAAAACAGGAGTAGTTTTAAAAAGTTTTATAAACTTGACAGCGTGAAGATATAATGGTTTGTGCTTACGTTACACATACTGGCCTCTTTTTTTTTTAATGAATAGTAAAAGCCTAAAATGGACTAACCGGACGGAAAAATGCCCTAGTTTTGCCTTAATACCGACACAACTCCGGCCTGAAACGGGGTCATCATCACTTCAGTTGCATCACATCGCTGGTGGTGACCCTGAGAGGGGGCAGCGCGGTGGCGGTTTGTTCATGCACTGTGAAATGAAAGTAACCCGAGTCATACACTCTTGCAAGCTGAGCCAACATCACCACGGTGCTAAAAATAGTGTACGGGGGGCAAATTATACAGCCGCTGTGTTTCTTTTGGGCATTTCTGACGGCCTTTAAATACATTCGCCGGCCTGTATGGTCATCGTTTGGGCCACGCGTCTCAGCAGCTGAGATGAGTAGCACTCAAATAGAAGCAGGCCTGCAGTGGCTTGACCTATTCTAGGCTCAGTGAGCGTATAGTCTCATGACTGGGAGTCTGGCGGTGCGCCACGCAGTGATGTGTGTGTGTGTGTGTGTGTCTGTGTGTGTTTGGGCTTACATCTCTAGGCTCGATTGGGCAGGCTCTCGAGGCTTGTACAGTATTCTTTGAGGGACAGAGCAGACTGTTTGGGATGGGGGTCGCAAAACGACCTCTGGGTTTGGCATCAGTAAAGTACAAACAACTAATAGGAGTCGACCATCTCTGTGTTTATCAAAGCCGCTCTGTGTGTAGTTTTTAAGTAACATTAATTATAGAAAAGACACAGAGGATTGGTTTGTTGAGGCTTGGGGAGGGTCGTGAAACAACTTCTGGGTTTGGCATCAGTAAAGCACAAAAAACTAAAAGTCAATGATCCTTGTCTTTGTCAAAGCAGCTCTGTGCTTATTTTTTTAAGTAACGCTCATAAAAGGAAAGACACAAAGGGTTGGTGTTTAGATATGGCTGCAGTAGGATTATTTATAGACTGCTGTAGTTTAAGAGGTTTTTAGTTTCTGTAAAAAAAATGCATAGCACAAAAAAACTTGCTCATAATGATGCTCTAACTTCTTGTTGAAAGTAGTCTGTATTATTACCACAAAATCTGCAATGCAAATTTAAAGCAGCGAAACACTTGTTATAAATGAATGTTTTTTTAGTTGGCATACATTGTGTTGCAAATGTTTTAAATACAGTACCAACATCAGGTTGCCTTGAGATGGTAGTTGAGATGATGGTCCACATGCTCAATAAAATAGAACATGTCGTTGCCTAGATCAAGGTTTAGTAGGTATGTTACGTTGAAAGCATCTTCTAAAGTAGTGAAGAAAGGCTTTTTCGATTAGTGGTCTAATCACTTTATGGAGCACCGAGTACAGGTCTTCTATGTTGCTTCACAACAGAACACTACTTAACATAATTTAAAATCTATTATTATCAATCAAGCTAGTTGTAGTAGTAGCCTATTAAGTATATTATTGACCAGTTTGTGAAGGCATATAACTGAACAAGCATCCAAATGTTATGGACATATAAACCCAGCTATTCTGCCATACAAAGCCAAAAGGCAGTAACTACATATTTTGTCAGTTGAGTTTATACGGGAAGTTGACTTCATAACACCTTTGTTGTCTTGTGACTAAATCTCTTGGGTCTTGCTATTACGAAAGTACAACATGTTCAACTGAGCAGTATGACAACGTTAAAGGCATTTTTCTCAGTTTCTGTGTTCACGTAGTCACTGCACTTTGCCTTTGTAGGGCAGCATTATGTATGTCCAAGTTGTAGGACCTGTGTTGTGTTATGTTTTAAACTATATTTGTAAAATTGGTCTTTCTGCACGACAGAAAAACCTGCCATAGCGCCACCTGTCTTCGTGTTTCAGAAAGACAAAGCTCAGAAGGTAAGGCTGACCTACTTGTCTCTCTGAACAATATTTCTCGGGAAGGGGAAATGGTTTTAAATGTTTTAAATGTTGGTTCTGCGTTGATCTACAGAGGTCTCTGGATGGGTCCAGTGCAGAAGATGGAGAGGGTAAGGAGTTTTATGATGAATCTGAGATGTTCACTCATTCACTGTATAGTGTGCTATGAAGGGAACCAAGCAGTGTAACACGCACCCTATAAGAGGCCTGTATAGTGAAAGAGTCAACACTCTGGGCATGCCAGCAGTGTTGCTTGTAACAGTAACCAGAAATAAAATTATTGTCATTTTAGTCCTTTTGCTCACTTGAATAAAAAAGTGTCATTATAGTACTTGGTCTCACTTGCATTTGCTTGTATTTCAGATTCAGATAAAGAAGACAACTACAGCCCTCCCGTCAAGCGGGAGAGAACCTCGTCGTTAACACATTTCCCACCCTCCAACTCTGGTAAGTGTGCTGCTAATTTATTCCGGCTAGGGAACGCATTGGAGAGGTTTTCTTTTTTCCAGAATGTCTAATGACTTTTTTTCCCCCTTTCACAGTTTCCAAGAACAATGTGTTTATGCCATCCACTTTCTGTCAGTCTCCAACTGGAAATTCAGATTCAGAACCAGGTATTGGCTTCTGTTCTCTTTTCAGGCCATGTGCTGGTGGGGGGGTTATAGAGCTTCGGAAGAGAGTTTATGTAAGGGATAATGGACGACACAGTGTTTGTATATCAGAAAATTAATGTACGTTCGAGATGGTAATGCGGCCACGATGTGAAGTGGCGACCATTATCCCGCTTATACCCCAGTTACTACGCTTGTCTGATGTTAATTTCAAGTAATAATTTCCACATTTTAATCGCTAAAGCAGACTTATCTGTAGAACTGCTTTCTTCTGCCACAAGATGTGTCTTTTTATAACTTACTGGACTAACTGCTGTTACTATTCCAAACTGCAGGTTGCTATAGCCAAGACCCAGTGGTTAGTTCCATGCCTTTGGTTGTCAAGCTAGCTATTTCAAAGTTCTGCTGAGCCTTGAGTTTGTTTAAGCGATTAAAATGTGGAAATTATTACCTGAAATTAATATCAGACAAGTGTGGTGACCGTAGTATGGACTTCACGGTGTTCATATATGAGTTCTGTTGCGTATCTTGGCTGCATTACCACCTTGAGCATGCATTAACTTCCTGATATAGGGTAAAAACAATGCCTGAACATTCTACTTTGTTCCCAAACACCTTTCATTTCCGTACATACTGTTGGGAAAGTTAAAAAGGATACCCTTTGGAGAGCAGATATGCTAGGGAAAATGGATGACTCATTCATGGCTGGTGTGCCCTTGAGCAAGAAAATGGTCAGGGTGCTTCAGCTTCAGGGGTTATAGAACTGTCCCTGTGCCTTATTCACTGTAGGTCTCTCTGGACAAGGGTTTCGGCTATGTATGCAATGTAACGTGATATAATGTTCTTTAAGGATTGTGCTAATCCTTATGTCTGCTAATTGTCATTGTCAGAGGAGAAGGCGGTTGGCTTTCGCCTGAAACCCCCAACACTGATCCATGGCCAGGCTCCAAGTGCAGGTAAGAGCACGTTTGTAAAGATCTGTGTTGGTGTGTTTCGTTTTGATGGTTCCTGCTTAAACCAGGGCTGGATAGATCTCAAGCAGATTAAAGGAATACGTCACCCCCAGATGAAATTGAGTCTGTGCCCGCAGCCCCTAGAGTTGGACACATACATTTGTGTGGTCCAGTAGAGCAGACCAAAACACAAACATGATGAATTGGACAAGCGGCTTTTCATAGCTAAATGATGTGTACAGTCATCATTCAGGGTGTACTCACTTTTGTGGCCTGCTATTTATACTAAAATGCCTGTGTGTAAAATTGTTTTCAGAGGACAGTAAATTAACACTGCTACACAAGCTGTACACTGACAACTCAAAAACATATCCAAGTTTCATTTGTGTCGTATTGTCCCTTGAAAACATATAGCACATTTTTTGCTGACATGTGAAGGGTGTACTCACTTTTGTGGGATACTGTATATCACTGTAGTCTCCTTAGGATTGGTCAGTTTGTAATCTGTAATGACCTCATGTGCAGGAGTGCCCAGTCAGAAGCCTAAGGAACAGCAGCGGAGTGTCCTTCGCCCCGCAGTGCTCCAGGCTCCCCCAACCAAGGTCTTCACCCACAGCAGTGAGTCTGCCAAAACAACCCCAGCTTACAGCAGTGGAGCCCTGCATGCGTTTTATTGGTGAAATTAGTGCTAATGAATAGGAGCATTTGGAGGAAAGTAGTTTCTTAGTACTGTTACATTTAATGAGTGTGTGTGTGTCTGTCTGCCTCTTTCTCTCTCTCTCTCGCTCGCTCTCCCTACCTCTCTCTCTTTCTGTCTTCTACTCGTAGACTCAAAGAGCAGTACCAATGGAGTGAACCAGCGGTCAGAGGGTCAGTCAGATGCTCAGAACAGCACAGAGAACAGCAAGGACGGCAAGGAGGATGTTGCAGAACCACTGGTGACATTTTTTGTTTGTCTTTCTTCCTCTCCTCTTTTGCTTGTTTTGTCTTTCTATTCTGTTTTTCATTCATCTCATCTTTTCTTTTGTCATCTCATGCTGAATTCAGTTAAGAGCTTTGAATGATGAACTT